>JAJKFI010000173.1:1191121-1291396 GCA_029204185.1 Lerista edwardsae | reverse complement strand
GTGTGTGTGTGTGTGTGTGTGTGTGTGTGTGTGTGTGTGTGTGTGTGAGAGAGAGAGAGAGAGAGAGAGAGAGAGAGAGAGTTGCCAATCCTCCCAATGGAGGATTTTTTTCCCATTTACATCTTATAGATTTACAAGACCTGAAAAAGGGGGGGACGGACAGAAGCTAGCTGGACATGCTGGTGCTCAAGTCTTCTCCAACAGCTCCAGTCAGGGTCAGCATGGCACATCTGGGTAGCTCCTCCCTCTCCAGTAGGCAGGTCAGATGAGACATCTTTGGAGATGGGAGGGGCTCCTGGATCCGCCCCCAGTCTGGCCTTGCCTTCCAGCAAAGCAGGTCGTAAGCTTCGTTGCTCTCTCTTAAAAAAAAAAAAAAAAAAATACGATCGCAGCAGCGAACTGAGACATCGCACAGAAGACTTTTAAAGCCCTTTTCAGGGCTCCTCTGGGGTCCCCCGCCTCGCGTGGGCCAAGGGACACCCCAATCTCCGCTCAGGCCTGTCCCAGCACAGCGCAGAGGCTTGAAATCACTGGCGGCGGCCATTTTGTTTCTGGATTTTTGGCACACCAGGCCGAAACAGCATCCAGGGCCATCGCGGAACCAGCGGAGACCATCTGCCTGATCCTCCCCGTTTCTGGCAGGGTGAAGGCAGCGCCAGTCGCCACTGCAGCGACTGAGGCACCGACCCTCGCCCTCACTCACGGGCGCGAGGACGGTAGCTGGCGTGGGCATCATATTCCATCTGCACTGAGATCCAGGCCGAAGCAGCATGTCTTCCCCCGAGGAGGCCCAGGAGGCCCAACAGACTGGTGATGTATTGATGCCCATGCCCTGGGGGGAGCTGGAGGCACGGATTCAACAGATGGTCACAGCGTGCCTGGATTCAGCCCTTGGGGGTTTCCAATTGGCCCCTCGTCAGCCCCCCCAGCAACCTTTGGACCCCCCCACGGGACCTAGTCCCCTGGTGGAGGGCGGTGTGGAAGCAGGAGCAGTTCAAGGGGCAGAGCAGGAAGCGTCCCAGGACAGAGCTTCCCAGATTGCTGACTTCATTTCTAACGAGAGGAAGAGGCCCAGATCCTGTAGCCAAGACAGCCTGGATCTGATTCCCTCTGCGCAAAGGCCCCGGCTGTTGGAGTCCAGCGAGACTGCTGTGGACTCTGAGGAGGGAGAAATATCTGAGGAGGATTCAATCTCAGAGACCTCCAGCCCTAGACTGTTTAAGAGCGAAATGTTCCCTCGTATGCTTCCTAAGGTGCTCAGAGTCCTCCGTTTGCAGGATGACCAGGAGCCCTCCACATCTGCGGCTTCGGCCTCGGCGCGGGGCAACCCCACCGCTTTCCCAGCCCAGCAGGAAGCCCCCAGAGGGTTCCCCCTGCAGGAGCATTTCAGGTCCCTAATAGACAGGGAGTGGGAGAACCCAGCCAGAGGGAGGGACAACTCTAAGCCTTCATTAAAGCTTTATTCTTTGTCCCCCTCTGAGATGCAGCGCTTCAGGACTCCTGTGGTGGACGCCCCTGTAGCAGCTATTGGGTCGTCTTCGGTCTTACCAGTCGACTCTGATGGGCTCCCCAGAGACCCGGTGGACAGACGCATAGAACAAGCTGTGCGGCGTGCCTTTGATGCGGCGGCAGGATCCTTGAGAGCTTCAGTGGCAGGATCCATGTTCTCCAGAGCTGTGTTCCTCTGGATCCGTGAGCTGCTTGCTGACTTCGATGTTCCAGCCGAGGTCCGAAAAGACCTAAAGAAAATTGAAGCAGCTTCTGCCTTCGCCGCCGATGCTACTGCTGATGCTGTTCAGCTATCTGCACGCTCTATGGCCGCCTCCGTGACGGTTCGCAGAAACACCTGGCTTCGTCACTGGGATGTAGATGCAGCCTCTCAGTCCCGGGTCATCGGCCTCCCCTTCAAAGGAGGGAAGCTCTTCGGTGAGGCGCTGCAGCCTCTCCTTGTGGAATCCAAGGGCAAGAAAGGAGTACTTCCTTCCCGGGAGAGGTCCTCCAGACAACAGCCCAGATCGTCACCGCAGTTTTTTCGTGGTCGCCGATCCACTTTCGGAGGAGCCCAACCCTCAGGTGGCCCCAGCTCCTCGAGTACTTACCCTAAGGGTTCCAGAAGACCCTGGCAGAGGAAGTCTTCCTTTCGTCCCCGTGGTCAGTCGGCCCAACAGCCCACCAACAGGGGGCCCAAAGACACTTCAGCATGACGCCACCGGACATCCCAGAGTCGGCGGCAGACTCCAGCTGTTTGCCGATCAGTGGGACCAGACCTCATCAGATCGATGGGTCAGGGACATTGTGCGTTTCGGATACTCCCTGGAGCTCAGGCGTATTCCTCGAGACCGTTTTGTACACGTCAACAGACCGGCGTGTCCACTAAAACACGCGCAGATTGTCAAGGCCCTACACCGCCTGCAGGACGTTGGAGCCATCGAGAGCGTCCCAACTTCTCAACAGGGAACGGGAGTCTACTCCCACATCTTCGCAGTCCCCAAAAAGTCAGGGGACACGCGCATCATTCTGAATCTGAAGT
Source organism: Lerista edwardsae (assembly GCA_029204185.1). Classification (NCBI taxonomy): domain Eukaryota; kingdom Metazoa; phylum Chordata; class Lepidosauria; order Squamata; family Scincidae; genus Lerista; species Lerista edwardsae. Next base: position 1,288,866 of record JAJKFI010000173.1, on the reverse strand, counting down.
GGCTCAACCGCTTCATGATTCAGCACAAATTCAAAATGGAGACTCTGCGCTCTATCCTGATGGCCCTCAAGGGGGCAGACTATCTATGTTCTCTGGACTTGCAGGATGCTTACCTTCATGTGCTCATAAATCAGGCACATCGCAGGTTCCTTCGCTTTTGCTACAACGGGCAGCACTGGCAATACAAATCGCTCCCGTTTGGCCTGTCCTCAAGCCCCAGGGTGTTTACAAAGGTACTGATAGTACTAGTTGCTCACCTGCGGTTGCAGGGTATCGCCCTGTACCCGTATTTAGACGACGTGTTACTCAGGAGCACCAGCCCCCAACAGGGGGCGCTTCACCTCGAGCAGACAGTGGCATGCTTCCAGAATCACGGGTTTGTAATAAACACCGACAAGAGCCATCTAAGACCTACCCAGGTCCTCTCTCACCTGGGGGTGACAATAGACACTCGCAGGTTCACTGTCACTCTCTCCTCGGAGAGACAAGGAAAGATTCAGGAGGTAGCAGCGCAAGTGCTCCTGGCAAAGTCAGCCGATGTCCTCCTGTTAGCACGCCTCCTGGGAATGATGACATCGTGCCAGGACGTCATCCCGTGGTCCAGATCGAGGGCCAGGGGCCTGCAACTCCTGCTCCTTCTGTATCAGGACCTGATTGCGTCAAACCGTCACAAGACAATCCGGCTAGATCGCCTGTCCCTGGAGGACCTCCAATGGTGGCTGGCCCCCTCCAGACTGTCACAGGGCAGCCCAATACAGGTACTGGCCAGGACCCCCATCTTCACCGATGCCAGCCTCTTCGGATGGGGTGCTCATTCCAAGGGCAGAATAGCTCAGGGCCAGTGGACTCAGACCGAGTCAACTCGCAGCATCAACTTCCTGGAGCTGCGAGCAATCTTCCTAGCTCTTCGGACATTTGCGTCCAACAGCAGAGCCCTCAACATTGTTGTTTACACCGACAACATGACTGCTCGGGCCTTCATCAACCGGCAGGGGGGTACGAAATCCCCCCTTCTTCAGAGGGAAGCCAGAGCCCTGTTCAGGTGGGCAGAAAACAACATAGCCTCAGTAAGGGCCGAGCATGTCCCAGGCGTGGACAACACAGAGGCAGACTGGCTAAGCCGCCAACAAGTGGACCAGACAGAGTGGAAACTCCACCCCTCGGTCTTCCAGATGATCGTCCAAGCCTTCGGTCTTCCGAAGATGGACTTGTTTGCATCACACCTGAACAATCAAGTTCCAAGATTTTACGCAAGGGGGCGTTCTCCAGGCGCGCTAGGCATAGACGCTCTGCAGCAAACTTGGCCCCAGGGCCTCCTTTACGCCTTCCCTCCAACTCAGCTTCTTCAGAGAGTTCTAAACAAGCTCAGATGGGAACAGGCAGAGATCGTCCTCATCGCTCCCCATTGGCCGCGCCGTCCATGGTTTCCGGACCTCAGGGAGTGTCATCGCAGCCCCCGCTCCGCCTGCCGGACCGACCGGACCTGCTGTCACAGGGACCGATTCAGCACCCAAGCCCAGCGTTTCTTCGCTTGACTGCTTGGCGATTGAGCGGCAGGCCTTGTCAACTTTAGGTTATTCAGAGGCGGTTCTGTCTACCATGCTGGCAGACAGGAGGGAGTCCACAAATCGAATTTACAATTCGACTTGGAGGATCTTCTCCTCTTGGTGTTCAGGTAAGGGAATTGACCCCCAGAAACCCAGAGTCAGAGAGCTCCTAGAGTTCCTGCAGTCAGGTTAACAGAAGGGCCTGAGTACAGCCACCCTTCGGCGTCAGGTTTCGGCCATTGCCTCTATCCTGGGATACCCTAGGGGAAGACGGTTGTCCTCTCACCCCCATGTGCGGAAGTTTTTGAAGGGAGCGGCCCTGTTAAATCCCCCCACTGTGCACAGAACACCCTCCTGGGATTTACCTTTGGTGCTAAAGGCGCTCACCGGGGCTCCCTTCGAACCCATGGCCACTAGTTCTCTTAGGGACCTGACTACTAAAACGGTTTTTCTAGTAGGAATCTCCTCTGCTAAGAGGGTTTCTGAGCTCGCCTCCCTTTCAGTGGCGAAGGAATTGTGTTCCTTTTCGGAAGACAGAGTGACTCTCAGGTTGGACCCATCTTTCCTTCCAAAAGTGAATTCTATTTTTCATAGATCTGCGGAGGTCGTGCTCCCATCTTTTTGCCCTAATCCTAAACATCCCAAAGAGGTGCTGTGGCACTCTCTGGACCCTTGCAGGGCCTTGAAGTTTTATATGGCCCGAACAGCCCCGTTTCGTAAGACCGAGGCTATGTTTGTACATTTTCGTTTGCCCAAACAGGGCACCAAGGCCTCATCCTCCACTATTTCCCGTTGGCTGAGGGAGGCTATTGCATCGGCATACAGGGCACGGGGTGCCACTCCTCCGGTGGCTATTCTGGCTCACTCCATTCGGGGAGCCGCTACTTCTGCGGCCTTTAAGGCCTCCCCATCTATGGAGGCGGTGTGTAGGGCGGCCACATGGAGCACCCCCACAACGTTCATCAAGTTCTACAAGATTGATACCTACGCGGCTCGAGACGCTGTCTTCGCTAGAGGCGTGCTCCAGAGCGTGGTCCAGGATACCTCAGGTTAGTTTCCCTCCCTGGCTGACCGATTATGTACTGCTTTGGTACATCCCAGATGTGCCATGCTGACCCTGACTGGAGCTGTTGGAGAACGGGAAGGTTGGTACTTACCGTGAACTCCCCTTCTCCACAGCTCCAGTCAGGGTCAGCATCCCGCCCTTTGGAGGAGCCTGAGGTATCCTTTGTTGATTTGTTCTCAGTGTTAGTGGGATTCCCCTGCCGTTTGGTGGTTTTGTTTGGGGGATACTGAGTGTGGTTATGCAGTTAGAGCAGGTTAGGGTTGGCCTGCTGCTTATTGCCACATCGTGGAACGTCGTGGAGACAGCGATTGGCGTACTGCACGTTGGTCTGTCTGGATGTTCCTGCCGGATGGAGTTGGGAGTTTGTCTTGAGGCTTTGGATTGACTGGGGGCGGATCCAGGAGCCCCTCCCATCTCCAAAGATGTCTCATCTGACCTGCCTACTGGAGAGGGAGGAGCTACCCAGATGTGCCATGCTGACCCTGACTGGAGCTGTGGAGAAGGGGAGTTCACGGTAAGTACCAACCTTCCCGTTCTGTGCTCCTGGTTGTCTCCATGCACCCTTGGTGACAGAGGCACATGAATGCCCTGCAGCAACATTTGGTGCAGTTGTGGCAGATGAGGTTGAATTGCCCCACTGGAGTGTTTTGAAAAGTGCTGCCTACTGCTGCAGTGGCTGTGATCCTGCAAAGACTTGCAACCCACAGGCTCCAGCTGCTCAGAGCCCATGGGTTGTCACTCTTTGTGTGATCACAGCAGTGGCGGCATTTTTCAAAGAACACTGGTGGGGCAGTTCTGCAACACCTGCCATTGCTGTGGTACACCACACGTTGCTGTGACCACCAAGATTGTCATTCCTAGATAGGAGCGGGGCTTGGGGGCAAGAAAGGGAGATGGGTGAAAGAGGAAGGTGGGAAAGAGGAGGTTGTGGGAAGCTTGAAAAGAGGACAGCAGAATATGAGCAACATTCCTCTCCCTGTTTCTGCAGATGATGGGAAGGGAAATCAGCTCGAGGTGAAGAATGATCAGCTGGGAGGAAATGAGCCAGTGGAAACAGCCAGGGGTGGACAAGGGACAATGCAAAAGAACATGCTGGAGACAGCTGAGATGAAGAGTGAACTATGTGATTTGAACAGCAGACAAGGAATAGAGCCGGTTACAGGATGGAAGGAATCTGGTGAGCTTACAGAAGGTCTTGGAGCTGCCTGTAGCAATCCCAGCCCAGTGGATGCAGAGGAGGGAAAGGCCTTGTTTTCCAAGTATGGAAGAAGGTATTGTCCAAAGCTGGATAAGTATCACAGCAGCCGTATGGAAGTGAAAAATTATGATTGCCTAGACTCTGAAGTAAGGATCCATCCTAATTCATTAACAGAAGACCAGTTAATTCATATTGGAAAAAAGACTTACAAGTGCCTCGATTGTGGAAAAAGGTTCTCTTGTCTATCAGATTTAAGAAGACATCGTAAGATCCATACTGGAGAGAAACCTCACAAATGCCAAAAATGTGGAAAAAGGTTTATTCAGAAATCACATTTATTAACCCATCAGGTGATCCACACAAAAGAGAAACCTCACAAATGTCTTGAGTGTGGAAAAAACTTTGCTTGGAGATCAGATTTGTTAATCCATCATATGATCCACACAGGACACAAACCACACCAATGTCCTCAGTGTGGAAAAAGTTTCTCTCAGAGATCAGATTTATTAAGACATGAGATGATCCACACAGGAAAAAAACCCCACCAATGCCCCGAGTGTGGAAAAAACTTCTCTCAGAGATCAAATTTGTTAAGACATGAGATGATTCACACAGGAGAGAAACCTCACAAATGTCCAGAATGTGGAAGAGGCTTTTCCCAGAGGTCAAATTTATCAAAGCATCAGAAAATGCATACGGAGGGAAATCTTACAGGTGTCCTGATTGTGGGAAAAGTTTAAATGAGAAACAAGCAGCAGTCAACTCCTGATAACCCATGTGGGGCCTTAAAGGTTTATAGACAGAAGGTCCAATGCTTTCTCAAACTGAAAATTTCTGTATTGTACTGTGTCTTTTTTGGAACAACTTGGTTGGCTTAATGTTGCAATATGCGGAAGCAGAATTTTTGTGAAGAAGTTTGAACATTGGATGTATTGGATCCCAACTGCATAACTTTGTCTTAATTAGCTGATTAATGGCAGTCACTGTTTAATAACATGCTCAATAATATGACGTGCTAGGCAAAGTCCACAGGGCCACACAAAGTCCCACCCTTTGATGAACAGTGGTAGAATAAATGAGCCGTACAGCCAAGATGTGCAGATTGCCTTGTAGAATTTATACAAGTTAACATGTCAGCCTGAATCAGCTGGAGCAGGCGGGAACCCCAGCAAGAAGGAGGTGGAAAAACAGAGGCGAACAGAACAGGGTCAAAGTTCTCCCCTTTGCTTTCTGCAGTGAAAAGAGAAGTTGATCAATATAGAGAATTCTCAGCAAGGAGGCCTGGGGCCAGCGTAATGGCAAGAAGCACAGAAGAACCGTATCTCAAAGAGCATCATGGCTCTGTTTATGACTTGAGGGTGGAAAATAGGCTGGTACTAAAGGGATACTTAGCGCGCAATCTTAACCTGTGCTGAAACAGGCAGGCCAATAGGCCTGTGCTCTGTATCCAGCACATGTGAGGAGCAGGCTTGGGCGCAATTAGGAGTAAGGGGAATTTAATCTCCTTATTGTGCGCTCGCCAGTCCAAAAGGGCTACTTGGATCTACACCCACAATTTTGTGGGGGCAAATTAGAGTGGCCCGTGTAAGGCTGATCGGGACATGGATTAGGATCTGGCCTAGGTTGCCCAGGCCAGTCCTACCTCCCTCCTGGGCCCAACCCACCTCCCGGACCAATCCACCTCCCTGCCCTTCTCATGCCTTTCCTCTGCTTAGAACCATGTCTGATCTGCTCTCCCACCCCCTTTGCCAACCTGTGCAGGCTGGCACAAACTTAACCCTGTGCTGGCACAGCTCCAGCACTGCTGAGCCAGCGTACATCCTTCAGCTTCCTTCAGTTTTATCACTAGGGAAAAGGGGAAATATTTTTCCTTATTCTTTGGCATGACTCTCAACTGTCAATGGGTCTCCTCGGACCTGCACCAAGCTGCTTACCTGATGCAAGTCTGAAGAGACAAAGGGGATGACGTGGGTCATCTTTTGTAAGTTGCCCGCAGTGGGTAACATCCCCCCACCTCAACATGCCTCCCCCCTTCCTGGCCTGTTCTGCCCACCCCGCCAACAAACCTCCATTAGGTTGCCTTGTTTGCCACACCACCATGCTTGAGGCCTGCATGCCACCCCTGCATTATTGACCACTACCGGAAAGCACATTCTGCTGTTGAACGCAACAACAGGATTAGGCTGTAAGTGTCTCTCTGTTAGTATTTGTGATTTTGAAGCATTTCAAAAATACAATTCTAGAATGGTCCAAGATATCTCAGTGGGAGAAATGGAACAGCCTATAATTAGTACGCCGCCAACTGAATAAAGAACGAGCAGGAAACATGAAAATTGATCTGCCAGAATGTCATAAGGGATGCATTGTAATTAATGGAACAGAGGCACCAGATATTCATATGCACCATGATATACTGAATGCAAACCAAGTATGTGGAAAAGGAAAAGCATGGCTAGTAGGTAGTGTAAGACACACAGCACGTAGTGTAAGAAACTGCAAAACGAGACATCCTCTGCCGCCCCCTTCTCCTTTTGCCTTCGATCTTTCCAGCGTGAGGGTCTTTTCTAAAGAGTCCTCTGTTCTTATGAGGTGGCCAAAGTATTTGAGCTTCACCTTCAGTATTTAACCTTCCAAGGAACAATCAGGTTTGATGTCCTGCAGGATTGACCGATTTGATCTCCTTGCAGTCCAGGAGACTCTCAAGAGTCTTCTCCAACACCGTGTTACAGTAATCTAATCAAGAACATAAGAAAAAGCCTTGCTGGATCAGGCCAAAGGCCCATCTAGTCCAACTTTCTGTATCTCACAGTGGCCCACCTGATGCCTCAGGGAGCACACAGGACAACCAGATACTTGTGTCCTGCTGCCACTCCCCTGCATCTGGCATTTTAAAGTAGACTATTACCCTTGCACTACCCCCAAGGAAGACACCAGACTGAGGTTGGGGTTTAACTTTATTAAGTACAATGTAAATCATGTAACCTACTGAACACCCATCCCTCCCTCGCCAGTCTGGGGTAGGCAAAAAAACCCTGCCATCCATACTTGGCCAATTTGGATGACAGGAAAAAAAATCCTACCCGGCCCTCATGATGAGCGACCAGCTAATCTCAGACTGGACATACCCATCATAGCTTGTAACCTGTAATGGAGTTTTGCTCCATAAATTTATCCAATCCCCTTTTAAAGGCATCCAGGCCCAATGCCATCACCACATCTCGCGGCAAGGAGTTCCACATTCTAATTACACGCTGGGTAAAGAAATACTTTCTTTTGTTTGTTCTAACTCTCCTAACACTCAGTTTTAGAGGATGTCCCCTGGTTCTGGTATTGTGTGAGAGGGAAAAAAAGATTCCCTTTATCTACTCTATCCACTCTGTGCATAACTTTGTATGTCTCAATCATTTCCCCCCTCAGGCGCCTTCTTTCTAGACTGAAGAGCCCCAAACACTGTAACCTTTCCTCGTAAGGGAGGTGCCCCAGCCCAGTAATCATTTTAGTTGCTCTTTTCTGTACTTTTTCTAATTCCACTATGTCCTTTTTGAGATGTGGAGACCAAAACTGTACGCAGTACTCTAGGTGTGGCCTTACCATTGCCTTGTACAATGGCAATACAATATTGGCTGTTTTATTCTCAATCCCTTTTCTAATAATCCCTAACATGGAATTTGCCTTCTTCACTGCTGCTGTACACTGGGTCGAAGTTTTCATCGAGCTGTCCACTAACACCCCAAGATCTCTCTCCTGGTCTGTCACTGACAGCTCAGAACCCATTAACCTATATGTGAATTTTTGATTTTTTGCCCCAATATGCATTACTTTGCACTTATTTACATTGAAAAGCATTTGCCATTTTATTGCCCATTCTCCCAGTTGTGAGAGATCCTTCTGGAGCTCTTCATAATCTTTTCTAGTTTTCACCACCTGGAAAAGTTTAGTGTCATCTGAAAATTTGGCCACCTCACTGCTTATGCCTGTCTCCAGGTCATTTATGAATAAGTCAAAAAGCACTGGTCCCAGGACAGATCCCTGGGGCACACCGCTCTGCACCTCTCTCCACTGTGAAAATTGCCCATTAATCCCCACTCTCTGCTTCCTGATCCTCAACCAATTCTTAATCCACAAGAGGACCTGATCTCTTATTCCCTGACTGTGAAGTTTTTTCAGCAGCCTTTGGTGAGGGACTGTGTCAAATGCTTTCTGAAAATCCAGATATATAATATCTACTGGTTCACCAACATCCACATGCCTGTTGACCTTTTCGAAGAATTCCAAAAGGTTTGTGAGACAAGACTTACCCTTACAGAAGCCATGCTGATTCTCCCCCAGCAAGGTTTGGTCTTCTATATGTTTTAGGATTTTATCTTTGATGAGACTTTCCACCATCTTACCTGGAATGGATGTGAGGCTGACCGGCCTCTAGTTTCCTGGGTCCCCCCTCCTACCTTTTTTAAAGATTGGTGTGACATTTGCTATCCTCCAATCCTCTGGTACCGTGGCAGTTTTAAGGGACAAGTTGCTTATTACAGTCAAGAGATCAGCAACTTCATTCTTTAGCTCCTTAATAACTCTTGGGTGAATGCCATCTGGGCCCGGTGACTTATTTATCTTTAATTTATCAATTAAATCTAACTCTTTTAACTTCTGACTTAGTTCCCTAGTCAAAAGGGACTGTTCAGGCAGTGGTAACTGCCCAAGGTCTTCTGTCGTGAAGACAGATGCAAAGAATTCATTTAATTTCTCTACAATCTCTAAGTCCCCTTTTATCCCCCCTTTCTCTCCCTCACCATGCAGCGGGCCAACTGCCTCTCTGGCAGGTTTCCTACTCCTAATATATTTAAAAAAGCTTTTATTCTTCCTCTTTACGTTGCTAGCCGTGCATTCCTCAAAGATTTTCTTGGCCTCCCATATCACCTTCTTGCATGTCTTTTGCCAGAGTTTATGGTCCTTTTTATTTTCTTCATTTGGGCAAGACTTCCACTTATGGAAGGAAGCTTCCTTGCCCTTTACAGCCTCTCTAACCTTGCCCGTTACCCATGCTGGCACCCCCACACTGCGGACCTGCTCCTTCAGAGGGAATTCAATCCCATTCAGAGCAGTCCAATAACTGAGTTGTGGACTTCAGTTCTGGACCAGAAGCATCTCTGTCCTCAGCAGCGTTGTTAGGGGGGATGCAGAGCCGTGGCCACCCCACTGCACCCCCTCCCCACCCCTTCCAGGGTTGTAGCAGGAATCATTTCTGCCTGCCTGGAGCCCACAGGTATGCAGGGCCTGGTGTGAGGGGAGGGAGGATGGAGGGCTGAAGGTGATTTCCCCCTAATGGAGTGCCTTAATGGGGGGGCTGCTCTGTCCCCTCCTCAGAATCGAGACTAGAGGCTGGACTGAGGCAGGGAAATGCTGCTGGCTCTTTAAAGCTCCTCCAGCTGAGCAGTGGAGCATCTTTTAGAAAGAAATTTAAATTTGTTGTTTTGAGGCTGGTTTTCTGACCTTTCTTTCCAGCTCTGGCTGGGCTGAGGGGGCCATTTTCAGGGCAAGGTTTGAATCGGTTTGAATCCTTTGCCTGAGGTCGCTTATCTCCAATCTCCTCTATTTACTTTCTATTGCTTCTGCTTCCCTCTCCCCATCTCTTTCTTTATTGGTGAGAACTCCTGCCATTCACATTCAAGGGCCACCCCTCTGTCGCATTCCTTCTACTTTAGCTTTCTTCCCTTCCCCTCTGTCTATTGATGACAATATCTGCCAGTTACAGCTGTGGCCCGCCCTCCCCTAATTCCTTGCGTCTTATTGGTTCTCCCAGTCCTTCTTCCTTCCTAGCCCTAAGTGATTGGCCCTGGTCTCTCTCTCTCTCCCCCAAGGTATGAGGGGGAATTGAAGAGTAAATTCCCCCACCCCCACTCCCGGCAAGCTGTGCCTGAAGATGCAATGGCTTGAAAGAGGTGTGGCATTATTTTCCCTTTGCAGTGCAGGGAGGGAGAAGGGGACGAGGCTCCAGATGCATTCCTCCTAAATAATAAAAACTGCGGAAATTGCCCAAGTGATCTACCTGGAGGTAGGCAGACTGGCTTTTTGGTGGCTGGACAGAGAATGGCTTTGCTTCTCCATTTAGAAAATCAAAAGGCTCTGTATGTGTGTTTGTGCATGGGTGTGTTTGAAAGGGGGAAAGTAAGGAAATATATACTATACAGTAATGCTCCTTTTTTCCCTTTAATTTCCCCCCCGCCCTGTTCTTGCCTTCTACCAATTTGAAGTGCAGAATTTGTCTCTTCCCCACCAGCTGCTGGAGGAATTTCATTTCATTTAATGAAGGGCTCAGTCCTATTGAAGAAGAGCCGGGAAGTGGCTAGTAGGATTGGGGACTGCAGGGGGCGGTCAGACCGGTTGATAACAAAGTCCATTTCCTGTCCATTTCCTATTTCCGGCACTGATCAGCAGCTGATATTGCTGTGTATAAATAATATATTTTTAAGATCCACATTTAATTAATATGTGATATGATTAACATAATATAAATATTGATTTCTTCCATTCTTATTTAAATTTCATTTTGTTGAATGGGGTGTGTGTGCAAAACTGTTCTCTGACCTCGGCAGTTGCCCCACCCACTGTATGAGAGGGAGGTCCATCATGGTGGTGACACACTGGCCTCCTGTGCTGGGTGACATAAACCCTATTGATGCCACTGTCTGTCTTATCAGCCTTCTTCTGGGAAGACCAGGCATTTGAAAACAAAGGCATTTGCTTCAGAAGGTCTTCAGAGTCCCTGCTTCCGAATCTGCAGGAGTGGAGCCAGGAGCGAAGCCATGAGCGAGCGAGCAGTGGAAGGTCCTGCGGCAGAGGAGGGATCCGGAGGGGCAGGAGGAGCCCCAGGCAGAGACCAGCCTGACTCTGCGAGGGAGCGGCCGGGACGGAGAGAGCCACGAGGGGACCGCGAGGAGCCGGACGGAGGGACGCGCTGGGAGGCCCAGTGGCAGGAGTTCCTCCAGGCCCTGCAGGCTCCGCACTCCGGCTGGGGGAGCCCCCCAGTGCCAGCCCCCACCCCCTGGGAGGACGCCCAGGCCTTTCTGGCCTCCTTTGAGCAGGTGGCTGTGGCCTGTGGGTGGCCCGGAGGAGAGTGGGTGGCTCGGCTCCGGCCTGCGCTCAGCGGAGAGGCCCAGCAGGCCGTTGGCCTCCTGGCAGCCGGAGACCAGGAGGACTATAGGAAGGTGAAGGCGGCCATCTTGAGAGGCGAGGCCCTGAGGAGGGAGGCGCAGCGCCAGCACTTCCGGCGCTTCTGCTGCCCACCGGAGCTGGCGGAGCCGCGCAAGCTGTACGCCCGGCTGCAGGCGCTGTGCTGCCAGTGGCTGAGGCCCGAGCGGCACAGCAAGGAGCAGATCCTGGAGCTGCTGGTGCTGGAGCAGTTCCTGGCCAGCCTGCCGGGGGAAGCCCGGAGCTGGATCCAGGCCGGGGGGCCGGACAGCTGTGCGCAGGCCGTGGCCCTGCTGGAGGACTTCCTGAGGAGCCGGAGAGGGGCTGAGACGGGGACCTGGCAGGTGAGGCCTTGATACAGTATTTTTTTCCAAGATTGGTAACAAATGATTCTCTGGCATATTGCAGGAAACACCACATGTGATGCAACCATTGAGGATGCTCCTCTTTGCACCATAGCTGTTAATTTCATGCTTATTGAACCCATTTGAATGTATTGCAACGTTTGTTTTAGATACAAAGGGTAGAAAATCCACAGGCACAGCTTTTCTCTGGATGTAGTTAGAGCAGTGGTTCTTAAACCTTTTAGCACCGAGACCCACTTTTTAGAATGACAATCTGTCTGGGACCCACCAGCAGTGATGTCATGGCCGGAAGTGCCATCATTGTGACCAGAGCCTGCTGCTTTCCTGAGAATGCAGCAATAAGCTGGGTTATTTCATTTTCCAATAGCAAAGTGAATCAGCAAGAAAAAAGCCTATTCGCAACCTTGACACAAGCAAAAACTACCACACAGTTCTCCCGCTTTCCAGCATCCCATCTTCCCATCTTTTCAGTATGGCTGCTCTAGGTGCTTTGTGACCCACCCAAAATTGGCCCTTGATCCACTGGTGAGTTTGGGAGCCACTGAGTTAGAGCATTGAAACTGCCTTATGAGACTGCACAGCCCAGGAGATGAGATGTGGAAAAACACATGACTTTACTTGGGCCTTTCAGCTGTGTATATATGTAGCAGACACATGAGGTCTAGAAAGCGTAACAGAGCTGTATTTCTCTTCTAGAATTATGCATCATGGGGAATAGGACGAATGGGGAATAGGCTGTAAGGGAGCAGGATGTGTCTCTTTTTCGTACTCTCTGTGTTCTGACTCAAAATAAGGTTCTTCTCCCTGCTTCAGGAACCACTGCAGGAGTGGGCTCTGGGTCTCCTAGATGCCAAGGAGGAACGCTTCGACACGGTGCAGGGGGAGATCTCCAAGGAATGTGCAGAGATCTTCAAAGGCACCCAGCACAACTTTGACGGGGAGGTCACTTTGCCAGGTAAGCATTCAGCATGTGATCCAAAGTTCTGGCATTATAAGAAAACGAAATGTTTGCACAGTCTTGTATCTTCAGCAGCCATGCAAAAGAGGCAGTTTGAGAGGTTTCTGTCCAGGTGTAGAACTTCTGCTCACCCTCCGCTTGTCAGGTCTAGGAATCTCCCTAACATCGACAGTGGTGGGAGACAGTTTTAGCAGGGCCGGCTTCACTTGCACCTGGGATATGCGAGTCCCTGGACCCAACCCTTGCTTGCTCGCAGCTGTTCAAGGGAAAGAAATCTGCTCTTCCTGGCCTCTAGCTGCCTCTGATGATAAACAGGTGGACCAGTCCACCTGCTCCATAAAATGTACCTTCCATCCCTCACAGGCCTTGCAGTCGCACGTCCAACTTCGTGGCTTCCTCCAGAAGGTCAGGACAGGAGTGAAGCTGAGCCTCCAGAGGCTCTGGGCATCCACGTGAACCAGGTTGGTTTGGGCAGGGCCAGGGCAGACCCACGAACCAGGCGGCAGCCAATGTTCTTGTGTCGGAGATGACTGGGGCCGGTCCATCCTGCAGCCACCTGAGGTGTTTGCCTCAGGTAAGAGATAGATGGCTGGCACCCACCTCCGTCTGCCCACTTGCCTCCACTGCCTCCTGGGCCTCTTCTGCTCTGTCCCTGGTTCCTTTTTCATGCCAGGAAGACCATGGGAGTCTGACGCATCACCAGAGATGAAAGGACAGTACACACCAATTGGCTTGAGATGCCACAACATTTGTGTCACAATAATATATGTACATTTATGTCTGATGTACTTTTTCATTTTTAAACTGCAAAGGTAGTATTAGGGTTGGGGCCGGGAAAAGAGGCTTAAAATACACAAATTCAATAAATAAATAATATAATTTTATTATTTCATTTTATAACATGGGTTTTTTTTAGCTCAGTTATAGTGGGACACAAATCTCCATTGATACCTATAACTGGGAGGCATTTAATCAGAACTCATTCGTCAGGAGGCAATATCTTAGTACCATTGATACCCATTCATGGAAGCAGAGCCTGTCTTAATTCTTTGGGATTTTGTTCAAAGTGCATATTCTCATACCTGTTCATTAACACCATTCCTTGTGGAACAGATTCTGAAGTGGAAGCATGCCTATTTTCCTATTTCCTGCAGGTAATGAACCCAAGGAAGACAGGTCAGCTTTTGCACATGGTTGAGTGTACAGCAATGCAGTCGAGCCAACAAACCACATTCTGGAAGGTTCTTCAGGAAGATGGGCAAAATGTGGATTCCCTAGGTAAAGAACTGCTCCACTGAGCTCCATTGGATCCAGAGAGATTTTGTCCATTTTCTCATACTTAGAATATGTAGATGTTCTTCTGAATACTATATTTATATGCTTATAAGATATGAAGCAAGGCAGAAATTTGGTTTTGACACATTCCCTGAATCTAACATGTGTAATGATTAAAATAAGTGATTGAGAAGTGAGTGGAAATGTGGATGACTGGGTTTGAGATTTGTAAGGACTAGCATTGGTGAGAAGCTGCTTTCCCAAGGGAAATGGTTTTCTTTTTAAGGAGGAATTGATTTGTTCTATCAGTTCATAGTCATGTGCAGAATTAGTGTATATGATGCCACTCCTCCAATGTAGGATTTTTTTTCATTTACATCTTATAGATTTACTGGGAAGTAGAAAAAAAGAATACAAAACAGAAAGGTAAGAATCAATGAGTGCTTTATGTATTGAAATGCACGAGAAATTTTTGCCTCTTTCTCTCTCTCTGCTCAAGAGGGATTGTTGGGCCCCCGACTTGGCCTTGCCTCCCATCCAGTGAAAAAGGAAGAGATGTTCCTCCCGGATCCTGTGGAAAGTCAGAGATTCCCAGGCCAGGATTCAGGTAAGGAGTGGAGAAGTCCATGTTGATTCCCACCAGCGACATAACGTGATGTCCATGGGTGGGGAGGCACAGCAGGTGGAGCTTCTGACCCGTAAGTGTGGTGGTGATGTCATGGCTAAACTTCCGGGTCATGGACTTCTGCAGTTTTGATCAGAGCAGTTTCTACTAAGCTGAACACGCGTGGACTGCAAACACGCGTGGACTCAATTCAAAGTAAAGCCGAAAACAGGCCTTTACTTTGAACTGAGCCCAAGTCTGTTTGCAGTGCCGCAGTGAACTTAGATGATGTAGCCAGTCAGCCCTGATAGGTATTGCAGAGAGGAGAAGTCTCTCCACCAGTCCTGTTGGGTGTCCTGTCATGAAGATAGCTAAGATGTAAACAAACACGGACTCTCTCTCTCTCGCACACACCCACGCACAGGCACAGACTGACGTGCTCTCTGAATAACACAGAGACATGCATACACACAGTTTCTAGTAAAAAAAACCTCACTCACAACTAGCTGAATCCAGTCTGACACCCCTTCTCTGACACCCTGTAGGTTGGGTCTGTGGCTGGGTGAGGGATGCTTTGCTGAGATAAGAACATAAGAATATAAGAAGAGCCCTGCTGGATCAGGCCAAAGGCCCATCTAGTCCAGCTTCCTGTATCTCACAGCGGCCCACCAGGTGCCCCAGGGAGCACATGAGACAACAAGATGCTTGCATCCTGTTGCCACTCCCTTGCACCCGGTACTCTGAAGTAGCCACCACCTTTGTAAGGAGGTTGCACAATCCATCATTGCCTATAGCCCACGATGGACCTTTCCTCCAGAAATCCGTCCAATCCCCTCTTAAAGGCATCAAGACCAGATGCCATCACCACCTCCTGTGGCAAAGAGTTCCACAGATTATAACTACCCGCTGGGTAAAAAAGTACTTCCTTTTATCTGTTTTAACTCTCTCAACCCGTAGTTTTAGCAGATGCCCCCTGGTTCTGGTGTTTTGAGAGAGGGAAAAGAACATCCCTTTATCGACTCTATCCCTTCCATGCATAATTTTGTATGTCTCAGTCATGTCCCCCCTCAGGCGCCTTTTTTCTAGACTGAAGAGCCCCAAGTCTTTCTTCATAAGAGAGGTGCCCCAGCCCCGTAATCGTTTTTGTCGCTCTCTTCTGCACCTTGTCCAGCTCCACTATGTCCTTTTTGAGGTGCGGCGACCAGAACTGTACACAATATTCCAGGTGCGGCCTTACCATCAATTTGTACAATGGCATGATAATATTGGCTGTTTTATTCTCAACCCCTTTTTTAATGACCCCAAGCATGGAATTGGCCTTCTTAATTGCTGCCGCACACTGGGTCGACACCTTCATTGAATTGTCCACCAGCACCCCAAGATCTCTCTCCTGAGCTGTCACAGACAGCTCAGAACCCATTAGCCTATAGGTGAAGTTTTGGTTTTTGGCCCCAATGTGCATCACTTTACACTTGTCTATGTTGAAACGCATCTGCCATTTGGCTGCCCCTTTCCCCAACTTGGAGAGATCCTTCTGGAGCTCTTCACAATCCCCTCTGGTCTTCACCACCTGGAAAAGTTTTGTGTCATCTGCAAACTTGGCCACCTCGCTGCTTATCCCTGTCTCCAGATCATTAATGAATAAGTTGAAAAGCACAGGCCCCAAGACAGATCCCTGGGGCACTCCACTTTTCACCTCTCTCCATTGTGAAAATTGCCCATTGACCTCCACCCTCTGCTTCCTGGCCCTCAACCGATTGTGGATCCATAAGAGGACCTGCCCTCTTATTCCCTGACTGTGAAGTTTCTTCAGCAGCCTTTGGTGGGGGACTGTGTCAAACGCCTTCTAAAAATCCAGGTATATGATATCCACAGGTTCACCCACATCTACGTGCCTGTTGACCTTTTTGAAGAATTCCAAAAGGTTCGTGAGGCAAGACTTACCCTTACAGAAGCCATGCTGACTTTCCTTTAGCAGTACTTGTTCCTCTACGTGTTTTAGGATTTTATCTTTGATGAGGCTTTCCACCATCTTACCCGGAACAGACGTTAGGCTGACCGGTCTGTAGTTTCCAGGGTCCCCCCTTCTCCCTTTTTTAAAGACTGGCATGACATTGGCTTTCCTCCAATCCTCTGGTACCGTGGCCGTTTGAAGGGACAAGTTGCATACTTTAGTTAAGAGGTCAGCAACTTCGTTCTTTAGTTCTTTAATAACTCTTGGGTGTATACCATCTGGGCCTGGTGACTTATTTATATGTAGTTTATCAATTTGATCTAAAACATCTTCTCTATTTACCATTATCTGATTTAATTCCTTAGTTAGGAAGGGCTGTTCGGGCTGCGGTATCTGTCCAAGTTCTTCTGCCATGTAGACGGACGCAAATAATTCATTTAATTTCTCTGCAATCTCCAAGTCCCCTTTTATCTCATCTTTCCCTCCCTCACCATCCAGCGGGCCAACCGCCTCTCTGGCAGGTTTCCTGCTTCTAATAGTTAAGGGATCTCTGCAGTAGTGTATGTGTGGAGGGACGGAGGGAGATGCCACCAATGAGCTTGGTGCATTGTCTTAAAAGTGCCAATTCCAAAAGCCCTTCCTTTCTCCTGGGCTTTCTCCTTCAACACACACAAAAACAACAAAACTGCACATGGCTGTTGCACGGTCACTCAGGAAACCACAGAAGCAGCACTCTGGCATGCCTAGCAGAGAGCTGCAGTGTGTGCAGGAGAAGAGCTGCTGCATCACCAGAGCTGGGGAGAGAGGCAGAAAGACAACTTGGCAGAAAAATAAAGCTATTCCTTTGTGGGGGTTGGGGGCGCTGTCTTGCTGTGTTGGAGTGGAGGGGCACTTAAGCACTGCCAGAATGATGAGAATCTGGAGAGAAACAACTAGAAACTGTCAAATTGTTCTAGACTGGCGCCTATACAGGGCACTTAGAAACTGTCAAATGGCTCCAAAAATAAGCAGGGTAGCATGGTTAGAACTACTGAATGGGTCCTCCAGTCCAAAGTGGTTAATTGGAGGCTGACACCGTGGGATCTGGAAGCAGTTTTGCGAGAGAGATCTACACCAACCTCTCATCACAACTCTGCAGCTGCCTCTGTCTGGGTGTGTGTGTTCAGTAGGCCAGCCTAGCCTGCTTCTCCTGGAGCTTACTATGTATTTCAGCAAGGAATACATCACTCTACAAGAGGAGGTATTGTCATCATCGGGGAACTCTTAGGCCTAGGGGCTTCTACCTATGACTATTTGGGATGTGGGCAAGCAAGTTCCCATTTGAAGGAATCACTTGCTACCTCTTTCTCCTCCAGCCTTGACAGGATTTGTACAAAATCTTCCCTGTATGTTGCTTAACTGCCAGGTTAGCTCCATGCTACCTACTCACACACACACAGAGGGAGAGAGAGAGTGTGTGAGAGAAAGAGAACTGATGCTGGCTGCATTCCACAGTCTCTTTATAACTGCAAATTAAATCAGGTTTAGTAAACAATAACATCTCCAGTTGCAACTGGGAGCTCAGGTGAGGCTCAGTCTCCCCTGTCTGCACATCCCTGACTCCGACCAGTGTCCTTCTCTTCCAGAATTAATAGCAAGGATGTTCTTATAGCTTATATGGGCCACCATGAAGCGCGTTTGGACCACTCTCAGAGTCAGGGAGGATTGCGCATGTCGGTGTGCTGGCCTCTTTTGACACCAAGAGTGGTCCAAATATAACTTACGGTGGCCTAACTGTGCCGGCCTAACTCCAGGTTAGAATTACGCCCTCAGTTATTTCTAAAAAAGTCAAGAAAAGCTTCTAATACTTCTCTAATACTTCTAATAGCTTCTCTCTCCTAGCATTTGTTTGCTAGGTGCAGAAACTTCGCAGAAGTTTCTACTGGAGTTACATTGCCTTTTTATTAGTGGTGCAACAACAACTGTTAAAAGACAGAGTAATATGTGTCCTTAGAAAAATCTATTTATGAAGTGCCTAAAAATGTGGGTTAGGTACACTACCATAAATGCATTTTAAAAATAGACCCTTCGCAGTCATTGTGAATTCAACAAAGGTGCTGCAAAATAGATGGAGGAGTATGACATCAAAAATAAGAATTAAGTGTGACCTTAGAGAAATGCAGGATCAGCTTTGAAGTCGCCTGATTACCACTCTGTAAACCTGTTGCGTGCGGTTAGGCATGGGTGAACAAGACTTCTACAAAATTAGTTATGCAAAAGAGCCACATTTCCTGAGTTTTGTAAGCAACAGTTTGACCCAAGAACCAGAACCAGAATCCGTGTTTCCTTGGCCGAGAATTTTGGTTTTCATATTTTGACAGTGTGTGTTCAAATTCCTGGATAGGAACAGGCAGCGTCGTCATTCGCAAATGAACTCCTGGAACGCTGGGAGGGACTTTGGCTGCCCGCCCATTTCGTTCCGCGGCTGCCCTGGCCTCGAGGGGCGCCTGCTCGCCGGGAGAGACTGTTACTTCCTCGCCCCCACAGCCCAAAAGTACTTGGGCACTTTTAACCCTGGTCAGCCAGCTACACAAGCCTCTTGCTGCCAAGTGGGGAATCTCTTTCTTAGGAGGGAGAAATACTTAGCTTTACAGTACTAAGGTCCAAGGCAATCTTCGCTAACTACAGCAAACAGATGGCCTTGGTTTTTCTCAGTATTTACACGAATAGATATTAACAATTACGGTTTCTCTCTCTTATCTTTGTTGGTTCTTTTGTATTGAATAATATAGATACAAGCATGAATCATAATCCAAATTATAGGGGGAAAAACCAAATTTATTAAAATAACACACACTCAAAAATAAAAATCACTTCAGCAGATACACAAGTCCCAAAGAGAGAACAGGAAAAAAGACCACTTCTTTACTTTCGTTACTTTCTCCCAGCATACATAGGCTTTACCTCTAAACTTACTGTAACTGCCCAAAAACACTAGAAGCAAGTCCCCCCCCTGCCAGAGTCTCAGTTTTTCTGCAGGTTACAACTCACTGTAGCTTTCTGAACCACAAGATGCAAGTCCCCCCCGCCAGAGTCTCAGTCTTTCTGCAGGTTACAAACTTGTCTCTCAGTACATAACTTTCCCTGGTCAGCCTTAAAAAATGCTCAAGAACCTGTCCTAGTTTCAGACATAGCCCTTTCCCTAACTCTCTCTCATCTTTTCCCTTATTTGCTTCTTATAGGGTTTCTTTACTTCTTTCTGTCAGTTTCAATTACTCCCAAATTTTAATTAACCAATCAGGACCCCTAGTTAACAGGCAGGGCTCTGTCCCCCTCCCAAACACAGCCCAAACCAATCAACCATTACCCCTGACAGTTCTCGGGTGCTAGATGTCAAACAATACTTGACAGTTACCCATCCCCAAAACCAAAACAACACAAATCCTTCTTTTAAAGCAAAATTTAAAAGCCCCCTATCTGATAGCAAATAATCTTTATCCAGATCTGCTTGTACATTACAGAGACAGGTGGGGGGTGCGCTAGGTGCCTGGGCAAGCAGCGGGGGGCCGCGCCAACCGGGGGCAGCCCCCCCTCGAGGCCAGGGAAGCTGCGGAACGAAACGGGCGGGCTGCCAATCACACGAAAGTCCTGCCCACGTCCCTCCCAGCGTTCCGGGAGTTCATTTGCGGATGATGACGCTGGGAACAGGGTTTGGGGGATAGAAAGAGAGATGGGTGAAAGAGAAAAGGTGGGAAAGGGGAAGATGCGGGAAGCTTGAAAAGAGGTCAGCAGAATATGAGCAACATTCCTCTCTCTGTTTCTGCAGATGATGTGAAGGGAGATCAGCTCAAGGTGAGGAATGCTCAGCTGGGAGGAAATGAGCCAGTGGAA
The DNA here is from genome assembly GCA_029204185.1 of Lerista edwardsae. Classification (NCBI taxonomy): domain Eukaryota; kingdom Metazoa; phylum Chordata; class Lepidosauria; order Squamata; family Scincidae; genus Lerista; species Lerista edwardsae. The sequence goes on along the minus strand of JAJKFI010000173.1, from coordinate 1,268,844 downwards.
ATACCCAGGAGTGGACAAGGGAAAACACAAGAGAATGTGCCTGTGAGAGCAGAGATAAAGGATGAAATATGTGAGACCAACAGCGGACATGGAATAGAGCCTGTTACAGGATGCAGAGGATCTGATGAGCTCACAAAAGGTCTTGGACTTGCCTGTAGCAATCCCAGCCCAGTGGATACAGAAGGGGGAAAGACATTGTTTTCCAAGAATGAAAGATGGTACCATCTAAAACTTGATAAACATCACAGCAGCCAGATGGAAGTGAAAAATTATGATTGCTTAGTCTCTGAAGTAAGGCTCCATTCTAATTCATTTGCAGAAGACCAGTTAATTGATACTGGAGAAAAGACTTACAAGTGCGCCGATTGTGGAAAAAGGTTCTCTTGTCTATCAAATTTAAGAAGACATCATAAGATCCATACTGGAGAGAAACCTCACAAATGCCAAAAATGTGGAAAAAGGTTTATTCAGAAATCAGGCTTATTAATCCATCAGGTGATCCACACAAAAGAGAAACCTCACAAATGTCTTGAGTGTGGAAAAAACTTTGCTCGGAGATCAGATTTGTTAACCCATCATAAGATCCACACAGGACACAAACCACACCAATGTCCTCAGTGTGGAAAAAGTTTCTATCAGAGATCACATTTATTAAGACATGAGATGACCCACACAGGGAAGAAACCCCACCAATGCCCCGAGTGTGGAAAAAACTTCTCTCGGAGATCAAATTTGTTAACCCATCAGAGGATTCACACAGGAGAGAAACCACATCAGTGTCCAGAGTGTGGAAGAGGCTTCTTTCGGCGGTCACATTTATCAAGCCATCAGAAAATCCATGCTGAGGGAAATCATACCAGTGTTCTGTGTGTGAGAAAAGCTTAACTGAGAAACAAACACTGTTCAGCACCTGATAACCCATGTGGGGTCTTAAAGCTTTATAGACAGATGGTCCAATGTTTTCTCAAACTATGATAGTATCTATATTGTACTGTGACTTCTTTGGAACCACTTGATTTGCTTATGTTGCAATATGCAGAAGTAGAATTCTTGCAAAGAAGTTTGAACATTGACAGGCTCCCTACTGTATAAAAAGGTAAAGGTTTCCCCACGACCGCAAGGTCTAGTCGTGACCAACTGTAGGGGGCGGTGCTCATCTCCGTTTCAAAGCCTGTAGAGCCGGCGTTCGAGGACAAGCTTCCGTGGTCATGTGGCTGGCATGACTATACGCCGTAGCGCACGGAACACCGTTACCTTCCCACTGAAGTGGTCTCTATTTACTTGCATTTAGGTGCTTTTGAACTGCTAGGTTGGCAGGAGCTGGGACAAGCAACGGGAGCTCACTCCGTCGCGCAGTCTTGAACTCCCAACCTTCCGGTCGAACTGTGCATTAATCAGCTGGTTCATGGCAGTCATTGTTCAATAACATGACTTATGTTAGGCAAACTCCTCAGGGCTACACAGCTCTCCAGTTGCATATGGGCCCCACCCTTTGATGAGCAGCTATAGAATAAATGATTCGTGTAGCCAAGAAATTTGACAAGTTGACAAGTCAGACTGAATCAGCTGGAGCAGGTGCGAACCCCAGCAAGAAGGCAGTGAAAAAACAGAACTGAACAGAACATGGTCAACATTCTTCCTTTCAGCAGTGACAAGAGAAGTTCATGAATATGGAGAATTCTTAGCAAGGAGAATTGGGGCCAGGATAATGGAAAGAAGCACAGAAGAACCGTATCTCAAAGAGCATCAGGGCCTTGTTTATGTCATGAGGGTGGGAAATTGGCTGGTACTAAAGGGATACTAAGGGCACAGTCCTAACCTGCACTGAAACAGGCAGGTCAATGGGCCTGTGCTCTGTATCCAACACATGTGAGGAGCAGGCCTGGGCAAAACTTGGAGTAAGGGGATTTTAGTCTCCTTAACCTGTATTACATGCCAGCCAGTCTGCTCAGATCTGCACCCACGATTTTGTGGGTGGAAATCCGAGTGGCCGATGTAAGGCTGATCAGGCCAGGGACAGGTTAGGATCTGGCCTAGGTCACTCAGACCAGTCCCACCTTCCCCCTGGGCCCACTCTGCCTCCTGGACTGCCTCCCCCTGCCCTCCTCATGCCTTCCCTCCGCCCAGTTCCATGACTGTTCTGCTCTCCCATCCCCTTTGCCAACCTGTGCAGGCTGGCACAAACTTAACCCTGTGCTGGCACAGCTCCAGTACTGCTGAGCCAGCGTACATCCTTCAGCTTCCTTCAGTTTTACCACTCCACAACACTCGGGATCCAGCACAAGTTCTTGTGCCATCTGAAGAGGGGTTAGGATTGGGATGCCCAGATCTGAATGTTGACATCATTTCCCATGGTTGGCACAAACACCAAAGTTTTCATGCAAGGGAGAAACTGCACGAATATACTCTGTTAATAGGAAAAGCTGTTAATAGGAAAAGCTTCATTTGCAGGAAATCTGGAAATCTGATAAAAGCCAGCTAGAGATAAACCGTTTGACTGTTCTTAGTGAGGGAAAATGTTTCTGACAAACAGTATGTATATGTCATGTGTAACAATATGTCATATGTATTCTGCAGGGGAAAGTAAGCTTTCAAATGCCCTGAAAATGGGAGAAATGTCTCTTGGAGAGAAAGGCTACTCCTGAGGAAGCGAGACCCTTTTAACAGCTCATGTTATGCCCAGTCATGGCACAAAAGAGCACCAAAAGGCTGTTCTGCATGCTGTGGTGGAGGGAAAGGGGAACAATCGAGAGGTTTGGGAGGGGAAAGGGGAAATATTTTTCCTTACTCTTTGGCAAGACTCTCAACGGGTCTTCTCAGACCTGCACCAGCTTTTTACCTAGCTCAAATCTGAGGAGTCAGTGGGTCAAATCCTGTGTAATTCTATAACGGTCCAAGATATCTCAATGGTAGAAATAGAACAGCCTGTTAGTATTATGCCACCAACTGAATAAAAAAACGAACAGGAAACCTGAAAATTGACCCGCCAGAGTGTCATAAGGGATGTTTTGTCATTAAGAGAACAGAGGCACCAGTTATTCATATGCCTCGTGAGACACCTAATGCAAACCAAGTACATGGAAAAGGAAAAGCGTGGCTAGTAGGTAGTGCAAGAAACACACAGAAAACAATTGCAAAACAGGAGCTGCTACAAGTCTAAAAGTATCTGTTTGTGTAATTATCACCACAAAGTGAAAAGTCAAGGTGCTTCTGCCCAGGGTATGTATGTATGTATGTATGTATGTATGTATGTATGTATGTATGTATGTATGTATGTATGTATGTATGTATGTATTCACTTGGAGAATTTATAACCTGCCTTTCTCCCATATATGTATGTATGTATTTGGATAATTTATATCTAGTCTTTCTCCCACACTCAAGGGGATTCAAGGTGGCTTCCAACATAAAATTATTACAATAAATTAAAATAATAAAAACATTAAACATAAAAGTTAAATCATTAAAAAAAAATGCACCAGGATCACACACTATTAAAAACCCTCTCATTAAAAATGCCAGCCCATAATATTAGTCAAGCAACTTCCTGAATAAAAAGGTCTTGAGGGTGTGCCAGAAGGACTCCAGAGAAGGATCCATTCTTAATCCAGGGGAATTCCATAAAGCCAGCATGAGTAGGCCCTATTTATGGCCTTCCCTCTGCTAGTGCCCCTCACCTCAGCTAGTGGCAGCACAATCAGAAGGGCCCCCTTTGATGACCTAAGAGGACAGGTAGGATTATGTGGAAGAAAGCAGTCCCTCAAATACTCTGGTTTCAAGTCGTAAAAGGCTTTAAGAGTCAAACTAGCATTTTGAATTGAGCCTGGAAATGAATCAGTAGCCAGTGTAGTTGCTGAAGCAACGTTCTGATGGAGGGCATGTTCTGCTGCATGTTCAATACGTGATGGGTTGCAGAATACTAGAAATGATGCTATCTTTAAATTGCTCTGAAGGAAAGATTCGCAGTCTTTCCTATACTGAGAGCTCCCTTTCAGGTTGATGCTGCTCTTAGAAGCAAGGAAAGGACCAGAAGCTAGGCTTGCCCCATACCATTTCAGTCTGGCATATTCATATTACAAGTTGAGTTGATGTTTTTTTCAATAAAAAACTGTTTGTATCATAGAAAGCTCTGTTACTGTGTTTTTCTTTTAAGACAAAAGATGTTAATTAGTTCGGACAACTGTATGAGTTGTTTTTTTTTCTAAACTAAAACCTCAGTATTCGGGTTTAATTGCAGCTTTGGCACTTTGAGAAAAAATAAGTTGGTTTTGTGTTGCAGTTTGGGCACTCGGGCTCAAAAAGGTTTGCCAACACTGGCCTAACTTCTGGCAGTGCAGCCCCTGTCCACCCTCTTTGCCCCGCCTTTCACCTCAACAGCTCTGCAGCTGATTGGCCGGCTCTCCTGTTACTTGATGTGTCTTCCATTTTGGGTAAGAAGGGCTGACACGTGTGTGTATGGCATACCTGGGCTACATGCAAAGGGCTGCATGTGTGTGTGTTCTCTGTCAAAGCTTTCAGCCTGTCCCTGCAACACTCCCATATATATCTGCATTTCCATCCCCAGCACATCATCAGCACCAGTTAATCATTGCTTCAGTGGCACAACCTCTTTGTCTCGACACTCTGCAGCAAAGTGCTCCCCTCACTGTCGGTCATCCTGCAGACTCCAGTGGAAGACACTCAGCTCAGTTTGGCTGTTGAGTGAGGTGAAGTGGAAGGGCTGCCTCCAGAAGACGGAACTCTCCTTTACAGCTTGCTGGCTGGAACTCATTGAAAAGGATCCAATTCATCGTATAGCTATGTTATAAACCAGGGGGTCTCCAAACTTTTCAGTACAAGGGCCACATTGTATATTTTACACACTTTCATGGACCAGAAAAATCAGTTTTATGAATGAATGAATACAATTTAATGAATTAATAACTGTTACTTGGATTTTTTTTTTTTTTTTTGTAATCAGCACAATATGATTCGGAGCAACACTGAAACAAAGCCATGCTTAAACTGAGAGTGCAATCCTAAACTGCGCTGGAATAGTGAGGCCAGCAGGCCTTCGCTATATCTAGCGCAGCTTTGGTGCGCTGGGGAGCCTCCCTAGGGCAAAGCCACATTTGCGCCCTTGCCCCAGGGGAGGCACCAGCCTCCCCTATGGTTTCCTCGGATCTGTGTCTGCTAAATAGGAGCCGAGGAGGCTGCCCGGTCCAGGGATGGAGGCTTGGATGTGGCCTACTGGCTGCATCCCATCTCCGCCCCCCCCCCCCGGCCCGCACGCCCCCCCCCCCCCAGTTCCGCCTGCCTGCCTGTCCTCCCGCCCAGAACCACTCTTATCTTGGCGCCAGCCGGGTTGGACTGGAGCCGGGTTACCATCAGCCCAACAGCACTAGCGCCGACAGGAGGTTGCTGGTCAGCGCTCCCACCTCAGCACTAGTGATGATGTTGGGCCAGCACGAGCACGTTGCGTCGGCCCAACATCACTCCTAGGATTGTGCCCTGAGAGTAAAAATGTCAAACATTAGCAGATGCTCTGATGAGATAAATAAGTTGCTGTGGGCCGGATAAAATCTTGTGGCAGGCCATGGCCGTAGTTCGGAGACCCCTGCTTTAAACACAAGGGCGAGCGCACTAATTGCCAGGCACCAGCTGCGTCCCACCTTAAAGGCTCCACCTTAAGCCTAGCCTTAGCTGGTCTCCCTCCCGCCCCTGAAGAATGAGTGAAGCTTCGCTGCCCTGGAAACCGATGGAGCAGCCTATCCCCAGTCAGGGGGGCGTGACAAAATGGCCGCAGTGTTTTCAAATGCGGGCTGCCGCAGCTGCTATTCCTTCGCTGGCTTTGTTGCCTTCTCTCCTGGCGGGGCTGCGAGCGAGAAACCGCCTCCGCGGCTCGTGGGGGCCATAGCAGCGCAGCTCCTCGCTTCCAGCAGCCCTGAGCTGGACCAGACAGAACCCGCTATATGGCGGGGTAAACCCGGCTGCAGCCTGAGTGGTCCAAGGGAAGGCAACGGCAGGACTTCCGCCCGCCTCCCCCCTCCCACGCTCCAGTTGGTCCTGCCGAGCCCTCCACTTCCTCCAAGGAAAGCCCTTGCTGGAGTGAACGGCTTCCTAGTCCTCCGCAGCGTGTTGGCAAGAGCCCTTTCCTGGTTCATGTAAGAGAAGACGGTGGGGTTGCTTTGCTTCTTTCTGACTCCAAAACAAAATTGTGTGTGTGTGTGTATGGTGGGGGGAAGGTGCATAGAGGAAGCTCCCACTTCTAAAAGTGCATAGAGGAAGCTCCTACTTGTGTGCGCGTTTCTCTTCCTCTTCCTCCCCTCCCTTTTGCATTTAGCTAGCTGATTTATTTCAAAGATTTATACCCCCCCCTTTTTTTAACAGAAATTCATATCCAGGGGGCTAATGTAAAAAACACAGCCATGGTTAACAACCGGGAGCCCAGTGAGCATGCCGTCTTATGCACGTTTACTGGGAAGTAAGTTCTGCTAAGACAGGAAGAGAAGACTAAAAACATCAACTCTATGAGGGTGCCATGCAAAAGGCCCATAAAGCACGCTTCCCTCAATGGAAGGTGCTCTGATGCAGGTGGCAGCAGCAGCAGCCCAAGCACCGAGTTGAGTTGGCAGATGGTAAACTGCCCCTGCTCTGGCTGAGTTTGACCAGCACGGGGTGGGGGCTTTTCTGGGTGGGAGGAAGGTAAGAGGGTGCAGAGGGAGGGTGGAATGGGATGGAGGAAGGGTGCTCCTGTGGGTGCTTGGTCTGGGGAGGTGGGAGGATCCAGGATCCTGCAGTTTTATGCCAATCCCCTGCCCCTAGGCTGCATAGCCCCAATCCATGTGCTATTTTGCAGGCACAAGTCTGAGCAGCCCCATCCAGTTGCCTGTGGCTTACCATGGGGTAAGGGGGCGACCATCCCTTTGCCTCTCCTTGAGCTGCAGCTGCCTCCTACCTTGTGTAGGATGCAGCACAGGCTAGCTGGGTGACCTACCTGCTCCTGCCTGTTAGGATTGGGCTGCCTGTCTTTAATAGGAATTAAAGTACTTTGTTCTGCCTGAAAAGATCTTTGTGCCTGAAAGATCACCCATACCTGTGACATAGCCCCAATAGGTATGCAAAAAGCTCCTTCCCATAAGAAAGGCATGGCTGTGCTCATGTCCACAGAGGAGGTGTCAGCAGTGTGTTTGAAAACAACAATTGTGTCAATTCATGGCTAAAATACGACCTTCAAAATCCCATAAAGCTCCCCTCTTTCTGTCTATTCCCCCATATAAGGCTCCCTCAGTGGCAGTCATGCGCATACTATATTTTCTTGGAAGCGCTTCAGTAACCCTTACTCTTGGCAAGTGAGCAGAGGGTGATGGTTTTCATTCTGTCCTGAGACTTTGGGGAAAAAAATGGAGACTTAAAATGTGGGAGTAGTAAGATTCCTGGAAAGGAAGATCGTTCCATGCAAGATTAGAATTTAGGATTGTAACAACCCCTATATGGAGTTGAGAAAGCCTGACTGTGTAAACTGCCTTGATTACAATTGGAGGAGAAATCCGATGACAAGAAAGGTGAAATATTAATAATAAAAATAATTAATACTTTCACGAAAGGAAGGGAGAAAAGGTAAAAGGGCCTGTTTGAATATTTGGGCATTTATAAGAGAATTTGTATCCTGCTTTTCACTTGTATAAAGCACCCATCAAGGTGGCTAACAGTAGGGTTAAGAATGTTAAAAAAATAATTTAAATATGCAGGCTTGCAAGCACATAGTCTGAAAGAGAACTTACTCACTTTTGATATGTTCACTGTCTGCTCTTCTCTGTTATTAATTTCATGTCCTGACTATTTGTTAAGCATGACTCTGCCCTTATGTGGCCGGCAGAAATTGGGCCAGGGAGCTGTTTATTAGGTTTTTGCCTGTGAACCACTTTGTGAACTTTTTCTTGAAAAGTGCTATATAAATATGGCTGGTTGGTTGGTTTACAATTTCTCAGTATGGTAAAACACTGATGTGAAAACTTCCTTACCCACTTAAGGATTCCATGAAAGTGTCTGCTGCAATCACATGCCCCTCTTCCCCCCTTTGTATTTTAAATGCCCCACTGTGTGTGTCTTCAGCTCAGGAGGAAACTCCCCTTTCAGCTCCAGAATCCCTCCAGGCCGTGGCCTTGGATTGCTGGGGGCCTCCTACAGACTCAGCTCTTTTGTCAGCAAGGTAAACTCATCCACACTGAGCCATCCCTTTGGGGAGAACAACCAGGCCAGCCAAGAAGGGAGAATTCTGGTCATTTCCTCTTCTCTCCTTCTAGGAAGATCAAGGATTTGAGAGCAAAAGGGTTTGCCTGAACCAGCTGCTCCAGAAGGTCTTCGGAGTCTGTTTCCAAAGCTGCAGGAGTGAAGCCATGAATGGTCCAGAAGCAGAAAAGGGATCAGGAGGAGCCCCAGACAGAGACCAGCCTGACTCTGCGAGGGAACGACCAGGATGGAGAGAGCCACGAGGCGACCGAGAGGAGCCAGGCAGGGGGACACAACAGCGCTGGGAAACCCAATGGCAGCAGTTCCTCCAGGCCCTGCAGGCTCCGCACTCGGCCTGGGGGAGCCCCCCAGTGTCAGCCCCCACCCCCTGGGAGGACGCCCAGGCCTTTCTGGCCTCCTTCGAGCAGGTGGCTGCGGCCTGTGGGTGGCCCGGAGGAGAGTGGGTGGCTCGGCTCCGGCCTGCGCTCAGCGGAGAGGCCCAGCAGGCCGTTGGCCTCCTGGCAGCCGGAGACCAGGAGGACTATGGGAAGGTGAAGGCGGCCATCCTGAGAGGCGAGGCCCTGAGGAGGGAGGCGCAGCGCCAGCACTTCCGGCGCTTCTGCTGCCCACCGGAGCTGGCGGAGCCGCGCAAGCTGTACGCCCGGCTGCAGGCGCTGTGCTGCCAGTGGCTGAGGCCCGAGCGGCACAGCAAGGAGCAGATCCTGGAGCTGCTGGTGCTGGAGCAGTTCCTGGCCAGCCTGCCGGGGGAAGCCCGGAGCTGGATCCAGGCCGGGGGGCCGGACAGCTGTGCGCAGGCCGTGGCCCTGCTGGAGGATTTCCTGAGGAGCCGGAGAGAGGCTGCGACGGGGACCTGGCAGGTGATGCCTTAATACAGTATTTTTTTTCCAAATACTCATTGATAACAAATGATTCTCTGGCATATTGCAGGAAACACCACATGTGATGCAGCCATTGAGGATGCTCCTCTTTGCACCATAGCTGTTAATTTCATACTTACTGAACCCATTTGAATGTATTGCAATGTTTGTTTTAGATACAAAGGGTAGAAAATCCACAGGCACAGCTTTTCTCTGGATGTAGTTAGAGCATTATGCACTTAAGGGAATAGGATGTAAGGGAGCAGGATGCGTCTTTTTCCTACGCTCTGTGTTCTTTTCATTGTTTCAGGAGCCAGGACAAGAGTGGGCTGTGAGTCTCCTGGATGCAAATGAAGAACGATTAGACATTGTGCAGGGGGAGATCTCCAAAGAACAGGCAGAGATCTTCAAAGCCACCCAGGAGAACATTGATGGGGAGGTTGCTTTGCAAGGTAAGGAGTCAACATATGAGCCTAAAGTCAGGACGGAGTAACAAAACGCAAAGGAAGTACACAGTCCCTTACCTTTTGGAGCCATTCAGAAGAGACAATTAGGCAGGTGTCTGCCCTTCCGTGCTTGCCTGGTCTAGGAATCTCTCTAACAGTGACAGTGATGAGGGCAGTTTTGGAACGGGTGTCTTTCCTTGCTGCTTGTTTACCGGAGTCCCCGACCCAACTCCTGCTTGTGCACAGCTGTTAAAGGTACAGAAGGCTGCTCTACTCTGCTTCTGACTGCCTTTGAGGATGAACCGGTGGACCAATTCTTCTCCTCTGTCCCTTCTGTCTCTCACAGGCCTTGGAATCATGAATCCAACGTCATTGCTTTCCCCAGAAGGTCAAGACAGGAGTGAAGCTGAGTTGACCGAGGCTCGGGGCACTCATGTGGACCAGGTTGGTTTGGGCAGGGCCAGGGCAGACCCACAAACCAGGTGGCAGCCAATGTTCGTGTGTCGGTGCTAACCAAGTCTGGTCCATCCTGGGGCCACCTGAGGTTTTTGCCTCGGGTAATAGAAAGGCAGCTGCCACCCACCTCCATCCGCCCACTTGCCTCCACTGACTGCTGAGCCTCTTCTGCTCTGTCCTTGGTTCCTTTTCCATGCCAGGGAGTGGGAGAAGCAGAGGCTTGCCCATTACCAGAGATGAAGGGATAGCATGTGCCATACCGCCCGAGGCCCCTGGAAGTCTTCAACAGGTCCTCAAGACAGTTCTGATTTTTTTCTTTCGGATTCTACCATTAGAAGTCTTTGGGGAAGGTGCATTTTGGGATATCGAAGCATTGCCAGAGTTGCCATTCTTGGCTTTGCTGCATGTTACATCTGTAAGGGTCAATTGCAAGTTATTTCTGGGGAACACAAGCACAGGTGTGTAGACATGCACAACTGTGTAGACACAGAAGGCACCATTTCTAGATGTGCACTGTCTACCATTCTGAAGGAAAGATACTGTGTTTTCAATAGCCTTACGCATAACAACAAACAGCCTCTTTAGTTTTTAAATCTGTGTGCCAGATTGGCCATTGGAGAGCAAATGACCATAACAGGTGGTGGCAGGGCCTCAGCAATGCGTGGAAAACAGGAGGGGGGGCATCTGGTCTAGATGCCTTTAAAAGGAAATTGGACAGATTTTGGGGGGAAAGTCCATCGTGGACTATAGGCCATGATGGATTGTGCAACCTCCTTACATTAGTAGTAGGCTACTTCAGAGTGCCGGGTGCAAGGGATTGGCAACAGGATGCAATCTTGTTGTCTCGTGCGCTCCCTGGGGCATCTGGTGGGCCACTGTGAGATACAGGAAGCTGGACTAGATGGGCCTTTGGCCTGAGCCAGCTGGGCTCTTCTTATGTTCTTAGGGGGAGACTTGGTTGCCCAACTGGGGATGAGAAAAGGTGTCTTGCAGGGATCCCACCACCTGGGACCCACCATCCCAAAGGGCGGCCTCTAAGGGCGCAATCCTAACCAACTTTCCAGCACCAGGGTCAGGGCAACACAGCTCTGAGATAAGAGAACAAAAATTCCCTTACCTTGAGGAGGCCTCCATGACTCCACTGCAGAATGCAGAACATGCCCCATCGACACAGCTATGTCAGTGCTGGAAACTGGGTTAGGATTGTGCAGAAAATGACATCGCTATGTGGACGGAGTCCTGATCTAAGGTGATAAGCCACATCTGCATGGTTGGTCAGCAACAGGACTGAGTGAGTGGGTAAAAGTCATCGTGCTGCCCAGTATACGTATAATTGCAGTCAGAGGACACTCTCAAACAATTGTCCATTGGGGGGGGGGCATTTTACCCAGATAAGTGAAATGAGTGCCAGGGCATGCCAAATTCTTTCACTTGCCTCTGCTTCTGTCTCTGGGTCCCATTTTTCTCCTAGCAAAGTGTCTTTCCAGTTTCAGGGCCCACCCTGGGTTTAATGAGCTGCCAGGATTGGATGTGTGTGGCAGGGGAGCAATCTTGGTATATATGTTTGTGTCCTGTCTCATCATTGATAAGAAGTGATTTATACCATGTACACAGTACCGTATATGTGCACCATTGCAGCTATACATAACCCCACCTTTAGTCTTTCAGATAGGACTACATAACTTCCAGTAAACTGGCAACACACAAACTCAGTGGCTAAGTCTACCTGTTCTTCATGCCTTTTTGAACTATTCGTAGCATTCTGATTCCAGTGACAAGACCATTGCATCCTGGACAACTGCTGTGATTAAATGCGTCCTGGTACTGGAGATTTAGGTCCTTTTCCATCCCGGAGATTTGTGTCCTATATATGTATATTTACATTGGATGTACTTTTTCATTTTTAAATTCATTAGGCTTAGGGCTAAGAGGCTTAAGATCTATAAGATGGGTTTCTTTGCCCAGTTATAGTGGGGACACAACTGTCCAGGGACACCAATGACTGGGATGCGTTTTGACCAGGGCACCATCATCCAGTACGTCAATACCTCAGTACCACTGCTACCTATTTATGAAATCAGAGTCTGTCTTTATTTTATTTTTCTGGGATATGGAATTAAAAGGGCATGTTCTTATATCTGTGCATGTTTTCCTGTTTCCTGCAGGTGATGAACCCAAGGAAGATGGGTCTGCCTTTGTACATGGTTGAGTCAACACTAATGCAGTCAAACCAACAGACCACGTTCTGGAAAGTTCTGTTGGAAGATGGTGAAAAAGTGGATTCCTTGGGTAAGCCAGTGCTGGGCTCAGCTCCAGTGAATGCAGAGAGATATTGCCCATCTGGTTCTCATGCTGAGAATATGAGATTTGTATGTGGATGCTCTTGCGATTAGTATACAGGTGGGCCCACATTATCGCAGATTCAACATCAGCAGACCTGAGAATTTGTGGTTGCCAAACTGGGGAAGCCCACCTGTCCCCCCAAAAGTGACCAGAGATGCTTAAGTCCACAGATTTAAACCCTCCAAACACAATCAAAGGGAATTCTGAGGCTGGGGGAGGAGCATGCAATCGCACACAGCTTCCCCAGTCCTCAGAATGCCTTCTAAGGGCTGACAATGTCGCTTTTTGGCCGAAACCCGGAAGTGAGCATTTTCAGCCCACAGATTACACTCTGGTTGTGTTTGGTGGGTTTAAAGGCCCCCAAAACTGCTGATTGAAGCATCTGCGGATTTTGACATCCACGGGAGTTCTGTGCCCAGAATAATAAAGGCCTACTGTTTTTATGTGCTTGTGGCATTCGTTTTTGACACAATCTATCACATGTAATGACGAAAACTTCCAACAAGCTCTGGAGAAGTGAGTGGAAATATGGATAGCTGAGCTGCAGCCAAAGAGGTTTGTAGGCACCAGCATAAGCAAAAAGCTTCTTTCCCAAGGGAAATGAGTTCCTTAGGAGAAATGGACTCATTTCATCAGTTCATAGTCGTGGTCAGTATTAGTGTATGTATGCTGTCAATATCTTCATTTTGTAGCTTTACTGTGAAGTAGGAAAAAACGGTAAAACACAAAGGTAAGAATCCATGAATGCTTTTTGCATTGAAATGCATGAGAAATCAATTTTCACCTGTTCTCTCTCTGTACTCAAGAGCGTCCCCAACTTGGCCTTGCCCTCCATCCAGTCAAAAAGGAAGAGCCATTCCTCCCAGATCCTGTGGAAAGTTGGAGATTCCCAGGCCAGGATTCAGGTAATGAGTGGAGAAGTCTTTGTTGATTCTTGCAACACCTGAGAATACCCGGGTTCCTTCAGGAAGACACTCCCACCGGTGAGGTGATGTCCAAGGCTGGGGTGTTTCTGACCTGGAAGTATGGTGACAACATCCCCGCCTGCCCGGAAACACCACACTACCGCAGGCAATTTCACTCACCCCACACACAGAGAAGAGGTGCTGGGAGGGAACAGATCTGAACAATTGTATCTGTAATATATGCACTAAGGCAGTAGTGGGATCTAAATGATTTAGGAACAGGAACCTCACTTTTGATTGGCACTTGTCGGGAACCCGGAACCAGCCACGGAGCCCGTTAGGATCCGGAACGCCCATTCTGGTCTGTTCCCCCTGAATGACATCACTGCCTTCGCCCCCCTAGGAATCCGGAGTCACTCCCTTTAACCCTCTGAGTGCTGGCCAACCAAGAAGAAAAGCTCTTTGCAGAGGAATTGGGAGGGGGGGAGGAGGGAGAGTGAAGTGGGCGGAGTCAGCCCTAATTTTAACTAGTGGAACTGAGTTCCCCCACGTTTCCCCTCAATCCCACCACTGCACTAAGGGCTCAATCATTAGTACCGCTTGCACTGGTGTTGGTACTACAAGAGTACTGCCTGTGCTTGGGCCGCAAATGTGCTGTCCCCACACCACCTGGAAGCGGTAATACAAGCCAGTGAGTGCTAAGTTTAAAAGACAGAGTAAAATGTCTCCTTAGAAAAATCTATGTATGAAGTACCTAAAGATGTGGGCTAGGTGCGCTACCAAAAAATTAGGATTACAAAAATCCTTCCCAGTCATTGTCAATTCAACAAAGGTGTGCAAAATGGATGAAATAAAAAAGAAGAGTTAAACCTGTCCTTAAAGAAATGCAAGATGAACTTGGGAGTGGCAACATGAGCTACCACTCTGTAGACGGCTCATGTGTGGGGTCGCATGAATGAACAAGAATTCTAGTGGTCAAGGGAAAAATGTTCAATGTCTTGCATAATTATTCTTCCTGCTGAATATCAGAAATAAAATCGATGATGCAAAATAGCCACATTTCCTGACTTGTGTAAGCAGCAGGTGGACTGAAGAACAGAAACAGAATCTGTTTCCTTGGCAGAGAAATTTGGTTTTCATATGTTGGCAGAGTGCTCAAATTCCAGGCTAGGAATGGGGTTTGGGGGGGCTAGAAAGGGAGGTGGGCGGAAGGGAAAAGGTGGGAAGAGGAGGTTGCAGGCAGTATGAAATAAGGTCACCCAAACACAGGCAATATTCTTCTTCCTGTTTCTGCAGATGATGGGAAGGGAAATCAGCTCAAGGTGAAGAATGATCAGCTGGGAGGAAATGAGCCAATGGAAGCAGCCAGGGGTGGACAAGGGAAAATGCAAGAGAACGTGCTGGAGACAGCTGAGATGAAGAGTGAACTATGTGAGTCTAACAGCAGACAAGGAATAGAGCCTGTTACAGGATGGAAGGAATCTGGTGAGCTTACAGAAGGTCTTGGAGCTGCCTGTAGCAATCCCAGCCCAGTGGATACAGAAGCGGGAAAGGCCTTGTTTTCCAAGTATGGAAGAAGGTATCGTCCAAAGCTGGATAAGTATCACAGCAGCCGTATGGAAGTGAAAAATTATGATTGCCTAGACTTTGAAGTAAGGATCCATCCTAATTCATTAGAAAGACACCAGATAATTCTTACTGGAGAAAAGCCTTACAAATGCACCAACTGTGGAAAAAGATTCTCTTGGCAATCAAATTTAAGAAGACATCTTATGACTCATACTGGAGAGAAACCTTTCAAATGCCCAAAATGTGGAAAGCGGTTTATTCAGAGATCACATTTATTAGCCCATCAGATGCACCACACAGGAGAGAAACCTCACAAATGTCCTGAGTGTGAAAAAAGCTTCTCTCGGAGAGGAGATTTATTGAGACATCAGAACACTCACATGGAGTGAAATCTTACAGGCGTCCTAAGTGTGGGAAAAGCTTGAGGCAGCAATTCAAACTTTCCTAGAAGAAAGCCCGATTGAATACAATGGGGTTTATGTCTAAGTAGACATGCATAGGATTATGCTATAAGGAAGTTTAAGAGACCTTGAACAACACTTATTCGCTCCAGATAACCCATGTACGGCATTAATGGTGTACAGCTGGGGTCTCTACACATTTTGGCATGAGGGCCACATGATATTTGACATGGAGTCGAGGGCTGGAAAATAAATCATAAATGGAGAACAGATGTGCTGAAGAGTTTGATTGAATATAATAAGCGGGTATAGTCTACGTTGAAATGTAGTGCTGAATGAAATGTAGTATAATGGAATAGTTTCATTCCATTCCATTCAGCACTTCTAATGGCTGAATGCAGTATACAGGTTAAGCCTTTTTCTTGGCAAAGGTTCTCTTCCCAGAACCTTGTGGATAAAAATTGCTTGGGTAATTAAATGTGCCCACTCCCCCCAACCTCTGAAGCCGATGAGCTGTACTCTGGTTGGGCCAGAGGGCTTTCTGAATGGGCTTCAGAATGTCTACTTCCTGTTTTTGGCAATAACCGGATGTGATGTTTTTAATGCCTTATAAATGAGGCCCAGGAAAACCGTCCAGGGCTTCCCTACGCCTCATAATGCCACATAAAGCACTAAAAATGTCACTCTGGTTTTCAGCAAAAAACATAAGTAATTCTGGGGGGCCAAAACAGCCATTCTGAGGCTGCAGCAGCACCTGCACAGCCTCGGCAGCCCCCAGAAGAGCCTCTGGAGGTGACCAAAGCACAGCTCTGGCCACCTTCCGAGTTGAACCTGATCTGGCTCAACACAGGCCCAGGGGACTTGCGTGGAGCCAAATCTGTGGATATAAAATCCACAGACAGTTAGGCTCAACAAACTGGGAGACCCAGAAGTGTGCCTTTTGAGCTATCTTGGCCTCAAGAACGGCACTGCATGACAATGCAAATGTAAGAAATTTGATTTTTGGCACTTTAAATGGTGCTCCAGTATCTGGGGGTGGTGGGACCGAGTTTGCACTGTATTTATCGCCTGTCAGCAAGTTACTGTGGCCCAGTCAAGCTCCCTCACAATGTGCTTAGGGCCAGATAAAATCCTTTGGTGGGCTGCATTTGGCCCTTAAGCCAGGGTTTGGAGACCAGGTTGTGCTATGGTAGCGTGGCTCATAAGGCTTGAGAGGGAAAATATTTTCCTTTACTCCTCTGAGTACTCCTTTACTTCCTTTACCCTAACCCTTGACCAACAATGTCTCCTTGGCTGGTGCAAGCTCTTTAGCTAACACAACACTGAGGTGACAAATGGGGCATGTTGGCTGCCACTGGAGAGGAAAACGTCCAGCATAAGTCTGAGTTGCATCCCCTCCCACATCGGACATGCCTTTCGTCACCTCAGATGGCATCCCTTTTCTGCCCTGCTGCCATGTAGAGGGTCTGTTTGTTGTCGCTGCATTGTTTATGACAACCGGAAAGCTCAGTCTGCTGTGGAATCAATAATAGGACTGTTTCTGGTGGCTAGCATTTTGGTTTTTGAAGCATTAAAAAAAAAACCACAATTCTAAAATGGTCCAAGAGATCTTACTGGGAGAAATCCAACAACCTGACTAGTAGAGAGTGTGCAGAAAGCACTTGCAAAAGAGGAGACCCTACTGGTGTAAAAATCTCTGTGAATGTAATTGCTTAACAATTGCCGCGAAATGAAAACTCAAGTTGCTTCCATGATGGGTGCCTTAGCAATGGGTATCATTTCAGCCTTCGTTATCCTATGTATTCTTTCCATTTTGTATACACTTAGAAGTACTGGTGTGTCCCAGTATCCACTGATTCGATATCCATGGTGGATACCGTGGATACTGGGCACCTATTTAAAAGACGGGAACATTAAACAATTTTTTTACCTTGTTGCGGCCAAATCACTGATGTTCTCCTATCTTAAAAAAAAAAGACGTCCACAGTTTCAGGTATCCATGGTGATGTCCGGAATGGAACCCCAATGGATACCAGGACACACCTGTGTCATTCAAGTGTTTCAATGACCCCTGTGGTGGACAGCTTTTTGGTTGTTAACCATGTCCCTCCTAGAAAAGAGGGATGCATTACTCTCATTAAGCACACCAGGGGTTTTGCTGCAAAGAACAATAAGTGTGTTTGTCTTTAAGGTGCTGTAAAGCTCTCTGTTTTTTTCTGTCAAGATGATTAAGGAACAAGCAGAACATGCTGAATATTGCAGGAAGTCCGAGGACATTCTTGGACTGGAACATTTTTTTTTAATTTCTTGATTACACTTCCGCTAGTGCACTATGGGAATATGAAAATAACTAATTCAAGTTAGCAACTGAAAACATTCCAGTGAACTGATAATTTGACTACAGTAATCAAAATTGGGCTTAAACCTCAAATAATCATGTACCTAGTTTCTTGGTTAATTTCTAATTGTTCATTTTGATGTTAAATGATTTCACTTTGACAGCGCAATCCCAACTTGCTCTGGAACAGAAAGGGTGGCTCGCCTGCACTGCGTCCTAATGACGTTTGGAGGCAGCAGCAACAGCAGCTCAGCGTGGGGCAAGGGAGTATTTTCCCCTTGCCCCGGGGTATAGCCCAGCCAGAACTATGGGGCTGCTCGGATCTGTTCCGAGACAAAAATCTGAGCCAAAATCTGTGGGCCAGACTCCAACCAGCAACTTAAGCATGATTTTGACAACACTCTGCATTAATTTCAGCATCTCAGCTACAAGCTTCTTCTGGCGATACACGTGGCAACAAAAACAACTGTCCTTCGAGCCGGCATCAAACCAGCGACCTAAGGATGACTTTGCTGCCACACTACAGTCCTCCGCTCTACCAGCTGAGCTATCGAAGGGACAGGTATAAGGTGCTGCTGTGTTGCAGCTGCTTAAATGTTGGGTGTAACACCTCCTGGGTGTGGAACCAGATTCTTAATTGAGGGTGCAATCTTAACCTGGAGTTAAGCTGGCACTGTTAGGCCGGCAAAGTTTGGCCGGCACAAGGGACACCGTAAAGCATATTTGGACCACTCTCGGAGCCAGGGAGGATGGCGCACATCTGTGCTCCAAGAGTGGTCCAAACATACTTTACAGTGTCAAACCTTGCAGGCCTGACTCCAGAGTAGGATTGTGCTCTGAATTTTTTTCCCCTCGAGGATCTTCCCACCCCTAGGCGGCCAACCTCATAATGACTTCATCATCTGAATTACACTTGTCTGCATCTTATTAGGAAAGCACTTTGAACAACTCTATTAGCTGGCTTTTGCTGGCTGAGAGACAGGAGGGTGGGAAGGTCTTCAAAGGAAAAGCTTCAATTAAGAATCTAGTTCGACAACCAGTTGATGCTACGCCCAACTTAAGAAAAAACAAAACAGCACCATATATCTGTCCCTTCGATAGCTCAGCTGGTAGAGCGGAGGACTGTAGACTGGCAGCAAAGTCATCCTTAGGTCGCTGGTTCGATTCCGGCTCGAAGGACGGATGTTTTTTGTTGCCAGATGTATTGCCAGACCACATAGGAAGATATTTGTAGATTAGATGCAGAAATGAATTTGCGCATAAATTAATCCATAATGTGAATGTCAAGTCTGTGCCAGCGTGCTTGTACACTTAAGGTCTCTCCCATGTTCTCTCAACATTCACATACTGTATGATACAAATTGTGCAAAGGACACTTAAAGGTGTCTTTAAGTCGTATGTGTAAAAATTATCTTGGACATATTCCAGCCTTGATCCTGATTAATTCCTTTCAGTTTCTCAGTCTATTTCACCTGCCAGTCTGTGGTGGATTGAGAGCTCTCTTTAGGGCAATCGTTCTCCAACTATTTAGCACTGACACTTTCTAGAAAGACAATCTGTTGGGACCCACCAGAAGTGATGTCATGGCCGGAAGCAACATCAACAAGCAGGGAAAAAAATTAAACACCCTCCACATGATCAAATCACATCAAGCAATTAAGTAAGTAAATTTAAAATTTACAATAAGTATATGTTTAAAATTATTTAAAATAAAGAACCCTCCCAAGCAGTTGCTGACCTGATTTTAAAAAATCCCCAAGCATCCCAAAGACAACAATCCTATCCACACTGATATGTAACATTTCCCCAAATGCAATCACATACCATGGTAGCATCAAATCCAATACAGTAAAAATAATGTAATGAATGGGGAGCCACATGAAATTGGCTCGCAACCTAGTGGGACCTGACCAACAGTTTGACAAACACTGCTCTAGGACCTTGTGCTGCTCAAGCTAAATGCATACTTAGGAAGTAAATCCCTGAGCATGATGGTTATTTTCTAAACGATAAGGAGTTGCTTATTATCATTCTCATCAGCAACAACATTTATTACTACTTTTCAATAGAAAGTAGTTCAGAAAGCAGTTTACATAGTGAAACAAATAGATAAATGGTTCCCTTTCCCCAAAAGGTTCAAATCTAAACAAAACACAAAAGTGACAACATGCCCCAGTATCCACTGATTCAGTATCCACAGTTTCGGTTATCCATGGATATCATGGCTCCTGGGACACCTATTAAAAAGATAGGGAAACATTAAACAAATCTCTTTTTTTTAGCTTGTTGCAGCAAAACCATGGATGTTCCCCTATCCTTAAAAAGGCGTCCGCAGTATCCACCATTTCAGATATCCATGGAGGGGTCTGGAACAACCCCAGCAGATATCGGGGCATGCCTGTACTGGAAAGACATCTTGCTGGGGTGAAGGGGTGCTGGGGTGAACTGCTCTCACCCTGGGAAATAGTAGAGTACACCATCTTTTTGCCCAATTCATGGACTGTAATTGTCATGAGCAAGCCGCTCTCCTGATTAAAAAAAACTCCATTTCCCTCTCAAAGATAGCTCACTCTGCATATGAGGCTGATCTAGGAAACAGCCTGATAGGTTCTCCATACTAACCAGAGCCTTGCAGTGCAATCCTATGTACGTCTACTCAAAAGTACCATTGTGTTCAGTGGGGCACTTTCCAGGAAAGTGTGCATAAGATTCGAACAATCTTTGGCATTGCCCTTCTTTGGGATTGGAATGTAAACTGATCTTTTCCAGTCTTGTGGCCACTGCTGGGTTTTCCAAATTAGCTGGCATTGCATAGAAGAGGGAATTTGGGCAGGTGCATCGCCTCATGGAAGGGTTTCAAAAGCTGCACCTGCAAAATTCCCTCTGCTATACCATGGTTAAAGGTTAAAGGTATAGGCACTCTGTCCCGGTTTGTATCTGGTAACCCTAACTATATATCCTGATGAACTTCTAGGCGGACAGGTTCAGGATGGGAAAATACAGGAGGGAAAGTGAAGTAAAGAATGGGCATGTGCAAATACAATTATATGTAGAATCTGACCAAGCAGGGTTTGATCTTCTAAACCTTATTTATGCTATAATAGAGTTTGTGTTTAACAGCACAATCCTATGCATGTCTATTCAGAACCATTAATTTTAGTGGGATTTACTTCCAGGTAAACATGCATAGGATTGCAGCCTGAGATGCCTCAAGGCTCTGCCTTGTTTTTGTTACATGTACATAGGTTGTAATCCTATACATATGTTCTTGGGAGTAAGGCCCAGAATATAATGGAACATAGGGGTATTATCATTCATTCATTCATTCATTCATTCAATTTATACCCCACCTTTCTGCCCCATGGGCACCCAAGGCGGCTTACAACAATAAAATACAATAAAATTACAATATTTGAGAATTAAAAACGGTAGTTAAAACAATATTAAAATAATCAACATTTAAAATTTAAAATATTTAAAATTTAAACAGCCAACCCCGTGGATCCTAAAATATATAAAGAGTATAAAAAACCAGCTAGCCTGTCAACAATTAAACCACTGTTTTATTGTTTACCTTCTTTTGGAGGCCAAATTAATCCAAACAGTTTATGCAATGCTCTTTCATTTTGGTGATATTTTTTCCAAAATTTCTTGATTAAAATAGCAAATTGCGGCATTGTATGTTTTTATTCTACATTCTCAATGCAAGTTCTCATTTTTATTAATTTTAAATGCTTTAAAAGTGTACTAGGTACATCATGCAGGTGATATAGTGTCAGCAGATGCAGCCACAGTATTATTTCTAACTGGAAAAGTGATCTATTAATTTCTGGAAAATATCTTAAACACTGAAATGTGGTGTTTTGTGTTTTTGTTCAGATATTTTAGCAGCCAAAAAGCAGTGTTTAACTGCCAAAAAGCGGTTTTCAACAAAAAAACCCACACCCCTATGCTTTTAGATCAGTGTTTCCCAATCTGGGAGTCTCAATCCTGATTGGGAAACATTCCTGAGCCATTCCCCCTTAAGGGTAGTGGTCCAGCAGAGGGTCCTTGACAGTGCCACAACTATAGCAGCACTGTGGGTTCTTATCTCATTGGTGTGTGTGTGTGTGTGTGTGTGTGGTGTCACGCTGGCCTCTGGCATGTTATCAGAGGCCCACATTCCCTTCTGTGAGCTTCCCTGTTGCGTAAAAAGCTCCGCTTGGCACACTCAAAGCACTTCCTGTTTGGCATGCAAAAAGCGGAAGTGCTTTGTGTGCGCAAAATGGGGCTTTTTACCTCATAAGGAGGCACGCAGAGGGGGCTGCAGGCCTCTCAGAACTTGCCAGAGGCTAGCGCCCCCCCCCCCAAATCTGTCACATTTTGCTATTGGAAAATGGCTGAGAAATAATCCAATTTATGGCTGCGTCCTCGGGAAAGCAGCAGGTTTTGGCATCACAATGACGGCACTTCCGGCCATGACATCACTTCCGGTGGATCCCGGACAGATTGTCATTCAAAAAAAGTGGGTCCCGGTACTTTGAGAACCACTTATTGTTTACCTTCTTTTGGAGGCCAAATTAACCCAAACAGTTTATGCAACACTCTTTCATTTGGGTTCCAGGAAACAAAAAAATCTGATATTGCGACAAAAATAAAAAATAAAAAAATCTGCCTTCATGGGCCTTGATAGTCCCTCTTCACCCCTGCGCAGTGTCTTTTCTAGTGGCTGTTGATGGTGGTGTTCTGCATTTTTTTTAAGACTGTGAGCCCTTTGGGGACAGGGAGCCATTTGACTTCATTATTATTGTTTACCTATAAACCGCTTTGTGAACTTTGTGTTAAAAGCCGTATATAAATATTGTTGGTTGATCGATTGAGCAAGCCAAAGTCCATTTAGGCTACTGTTCTGTGCACTTGTGAATAAGTCTCATTGAAGTCAATGGCAGGACCCAGCAGAGTGGGGTGCAGGGGGTACATCTTACCTGGGCCTGGGTTTAAAAGAGGGAGCCCTGGAGCCTTCTTATCTCTAATTCTCTTTTGTGTCATCTGTATGTATCCATATTTATCATAAAAGCAGAAGGCCTTAAATGCAGAAAACTAACTGCGCACTCCGTTCCACCCCTCTCTTTTCTTCCCTGAAAACCGTAGTGGATGAAAACTGAATGACTAATGGAGAAGGGAAGGGGCCAAAAAGAAACTTTGTACCCCCTGATAAAATTCCTCGTGTTTGTTACTTCTAATAAGAATGTAAGAAGAGCCCCACCGGATCAGTCCAAAGGCCCATCTAGTCTAGCTTCCCGTATCTTACGGTGACCAACCAGATGCCTCAGGAAGACAGATGCATATGAGACCACAAGATACCTGCATTCTGTTGCCACTCCCTTGCACCTGGCATCCTTCTAAGGAGAAGGTTGCACCACCCAACATGGACTGTAGCCCCGATGGAATTTCCTCCAGAAATCTGTCTAATTGCCTTTTAAAGGCGCGTAGGCTAGATGCCATCACCACTTCCTGTGACAAGGAGTTCCACAGATTATTACCCACTGGGTAAAAAAGTAGTTACTTTTACCTGTCCTAACTGTTTCCACACTCAGTTTTAGTGGATTTCCCCTGGTTCTGGTGTTGTGAGAGGGGGAAAAGAACATCCCTCTATACATTCGATCCATCCCATGCATAATTTTGTATGTCTCAATCATGTCCCCACTCAGGCGCCTTTTTTCTAGACTAAAGAGCCCCAAACACTGCAGTGCAGTCTTTCTTCGTACGGGAGTTGCCCCAGCCCAGTAATCATTTTTGTTGCTCTCTTTTGCACCTTTTCCAGCTCCACTATGTGAACACACAGTGCACAGAATGGTGCTGTTAGTTGAGCATGTTTGTTCTTGAAGTAGCTAGGCTTCTGAGAAAGCTCAGGGACACAGAGTGACCAGATGTCATAACCACAAAAAAAAAAAAAAAAAAAAAGAAAGAAAAAGAAAAAAGACACAGCACCCCAAAATGTAGGACATTAAAGAAAAATGTAGAAAATAAAAACACTCATATATATTGATTTGGGGGTGTCTTCTCCTTTAATGAAACTCAATGAACAAATAAGGACAAATAAGCAGGAGCGTAGCTAAAGAAGTGCAGAGGGTGCAATTGCACTGGGCAACAAGCTTTGGGGGGCAACAAGCTGAGCTTGACACTAGTGGCAAAAATGGTGAAAACCTTGGCAAGGACAAATAATACCATCATGTTATACAGTATATCACCAGAAAGGTAATTTAATGCTGAATGCAATGAAACAAACCACGTTGGAATATCTGTGTTCTATTAAACGATATGGCCAAAAAACATAAGAAAATGAAAATACAACTGTGATGTCACTTCCTGTTGTGACATCATTTTGCCCTCTGCACTGCGCTACACTTTCATTAGCTAAGCCAGTGCAAACGAGCAAGTGGTGTGGGCAGCCCCTCTTGATGCTGGCACACATCTGTCTTGAAATGTAGGACATTTTGAAATTTACTCAGAACAGAAGGTTGAAATGTAGGACATGCCCTGGAAAAAGAGGACGCCGGGTAACCCTGCAGGAACAGATCTTGGAGAGGTTGGCCCTTCCTTGTTGTTTGACGCCAGTAGCTGGTACTCAGAAAGATATACTACCTCTCTATATGGAAGTTCCATTGAGCTCTCCTGGCTAACAGCTGACGAATAGTAGACTGAGGCGGCTCCAATGCTATACATGGTTTCCTGGGGGTAAGCTCCATTGAACATAATGGGACTTACTTCTGAGTAGAAAGACAAAGGCTTGCACCGTTATCTTCCAGGAATCTGCCTAATTTTTTGTAAGCTCCCATGCCCGCTCATGGTGGAATTATTGCGCCTAATACACAGTTTTAGGGGGAAGTTCAGGACGGATCCCGGCGCGGGCAGCTTCCAGGGGCCCCAACTCAGCCAGCCACAGCAACGGGGGAAGCTCCCCGCCTGGCGCGGGCTCTCAGCAGGCCGGAGAGGAGGCTCCGTCCTCTGCAGCCACCAGAGGGCTCCGAGTGTTGCTCAGGGAAGAGCAGGCGGCTCTTTTCCTCTTTCTCTCGCTCGGTGTTTCCTCCGCTCGGGGCATCGGCTTTGCGCTTCCTGGGTGACTCGGATGCAGCTGCGGGGAGAAGCGGGACGCATCCGCGGCTGTGGCCACCCACTGGGAGCAGGGCCGGCCTGGGGAGACCCCCCCCCTCCAGACAGGCTCCCGTCCTTTGCCCAGCCAAGGTGGGAACTGGCCCCCTTTGCAAGCAGCATTTCTGGGGAGGGCTGGTGGTGCAACGCTGGTGCCCCCGAGCTGGGGATGCCAGGAGGTGAAGGGCAAGGGCGGGGAGTCCGAGGGGAGGTCCAGGAACGCCCCCATTAATTTGACCCCACGGCCTCATCCCTGACCACTGCGGGTCTGCTGCGTGTGTACTGCACAGACCTATCTCGCTTCCTGCCCGCAGGTCGTGAAAGACGCACCCTGGAGGATTAGGAGGCGCAAATGACATTCGTTGCCTCGACCTAAGATCCTTGCACTCGCAATCAGAGTGGTGACAGTGTGGGCTTTTTCTCACCTTCTCTGTGCATGCTCCTGGGTGAAATTAGGATTCTAATCTGTGTTAGGCCTTTTACAAGGGCAACAAAAGTTCCCTCACAAGGGAATCCCCTGCCCACCAGAGAGAAAGCTTCCAGCCTATCCCATACCCTGTGCTGCTGGTTTTCTACTTGCAAGGAGTTTTTCTTTTGGGGAGCATTAGAAAATACCATCACCTTCCTGCAATTTGAAGTGATACATCCATTATGCTGCGGTAAATTTCAGCAACCTCATTCTACTGCAGCAGGCCTTACACTTGTGATTACTATTTGAAGAAGTAGTATTTACTCTGGCTTAATAATTGTGCCACATAACTGTGCCCAGTTTCTTGCTGACTGAACAAAGAGGCACTTTTCAAAGTGATGTCCTCTTATATTTAGCAGGGGGCCGGCGAGCAACTGTCCCTCTTCATTCCAACAGCGGCTATTGCTGGTGTCTCTGTTATTCGTTTTTTAGATTGTGAGCCTTGTGGGGACTGAGAACCATTTATTGATTTATTTTACTACTGTAAACTGCTTTGTGAACTATAGCAGTAAAGAAAATACAGGCATGCCCTGGGTTCTGTTCCATACCCCACTATGGATACCTGAAACCATGGATACTGGGGGTGCCTTTTTAAAGATAGGGGGACATCAGTGGTTTTGCTGCAGCCATGTTAAAAAAAAGAGATTTGTTTAATGTTCCCCTATCCTTTCAATATGTAAAAATGCGAGTAGATAAATAGGTACCATTTCACTGGGAAGGTAATGGCGTTCCGTGCACCTTGGTGTATAGTCATGGCGGCCACATGATCACGGAAACTGTCCTCGGACAAAACGCTGGCTCTTCAGTTTGGAAATGAGCACCGCCCCCTACAGTCGGGCACGATTAGACCATTCGGTCGTGGGGAAACCCTTACCTTTTTATCTTTTCAATAGGTTTCCCAGTATCCATGGATAAATGAAACCGTGGATACCGAATCAGTGGATACCGAAGTGCACCTGTATACTGATTTTCCCTAGGGATAGTTCACAAAGTGGTTTAAAGAATATTAATATTTATAAATAATAAGGCATTATTTTACTATTTCTAATTTTTTTAATTAAAAAAATTGTATTTATCCTGCCTTTGATCTATGGAGCCACAAGGCAGCCAACAAAAATATTTGCAACTATCATGCATAATAAAAACTAAGCCAGTATAAACCAAAACAGAAACAAGACCCAGAAGAATTAAAAACATCAACAATAGGGCTCTAATCAATGGAAATAGACAATGGGCCCCCGAGCTCTATGGATGGGAACCACCTTCTCCTGGCACCTAAGGGTTAATTAAGATGAAACAAAGCAGAGCCTTCAAAGACAGTTTCATAGTTATGCTGCCCCTCTACTAAAACTGAGTATTGAGAGAATTAGAACGGATAAAAGGAAATACTTTTTTACCCAGCAGGTAATAAATCTTTGGAACTCCTTGCCACAGGAGGTGGTGATGGCATCTGGCCTGGATGCCTTTAAAAGGGGATTGGGTAGATTTCCATTGCAGGCTACAGGCCATGATGGGTGGTGCAACCTCCTTATTTTAGTGGCAGGCTACCTTGGAGTGCTGGATGCAGGCATCTGGTTGTCTTGTGTGCTCCCTGGGGCACCTGATGGGCCACTGTGAGTTACAGGAAGCTGGGCTAGATGGGCCTTTGGCCTGATCCAGCAGGGCTCTTCTTATGTTCTCTTGAAAAAAAAAGGTGCTGTCTGGTTTGGTCATCCACTGTACATCTCATGGTGAGGGCACCCAAAGCAGACCTGCCAAGGAAGGTCTGAATGAATGCTTAGTAGGGATTTCTGAGATGCTGTGCTGAGAGCTATCTGCCACCCTCTGGGATGGAAAAGGAAGAGGAGTAATGGAACAGAAGAAGAAGAGGTCTCCCATGTTCTAGCTAGCCCACCATTCTCCTCCACACTTCCTTTTCCACTCCATCCCCACTTCCTTTTCCAATCCAGGAAATAGGAGGAGCAACAGCTGCAGTGGAGGCAAATGGGCGGAGAACAGGGGCACACTCTGCTTCCTGAGGCCACTGTCTCAGTCAGCCTTATGGAGGGGCCGGTTCCTCTTGAACTCCCCCTGTTGAAGGGTTCTGCCTCAATGCCTTTTAACTACTTGCTCAGATTTTTGTATGTTTCTGGTTGCAATGGAGATTCTAAGGCTATCAGCCACAAGTATGGAATCAGGGTCTTGGTAATTATCCCAGATTAAATGTGGCCAGGTCTCTGTCTGCTGGAGAATGAGATGGGAGAAAGAACTATAACATGTCTGCCTGTAGAGAAGAGATTCCAGAGCTGAATTCTTATCTACATACCAAAAATACTCACACAAGTAGAAGATTAGCATAGCAGAGAGGAATTTTCTTCTGTCTGTTAGAACTGTAGAAATTCCTTCTACCTTTGATTTCAAACTTCCCACTTGCTCAGAATTTTCAAAAAGAGGACTACCCATCTGCTATCTGATGTGATGCCATCTGCTGTGTCATGATTCTAGAGTATCCCTTATCTGGACTGCTTGGGATGGGAAGGTGTCTGGATTTTGCATTTTTCTAGATTTTGGAATAATTGCATAAATATAATGAGAAATGCTTCCTCTTGCTCTTTTCACTGCTATCCTTTTGGGTGCCTGCTAGCCTCTTTGACATTTGATACAGGGAGCTCTGCCCTCCCTGTAGAGACGCCACTGTCCTCACAACAACCCTGTGAGGTAGGTTAGGATGAGAGATAAAGTAACTGGCCCAGCATTACCCAACCAGCTTCTTGGCTAAATGGGAATTTGAACCCACGTCTCTCCAGTTCCATACAGTACTGGTTGTCGCTGCTGCTGCTGCTACTGCTGCTATTTCAATGTGCATAGTGCTTTACAGAATAGAAGGTGACAGATACCTGCCCCAAGGAACCTACAGTCTAAATTACCCCACAGAGAAGGCAACAGAGAGAAGAGAGGGTAAACGGGAAGAATATGCATTCATTTCAATTACGTGAATTTAAACTTAGTTTCAGTAGAGAATGAAGATGTAGTCAGTGTTCCTAATTCCCTTTTTCTCTACCCCAACAGGTTGCAGATTAACCTTTCCTTTTCCATTTCTCCTCTGGATACCATAAAGAGCCACTCTCTGCTCTTCAGGTAGGCAGCAATAGTTGGTGGCTTAGGCAGGTGCCAGCTAAAGTCTTGCAGTCTTCCAATATGGCACCATGTGCATATAGGGAACCGTGGGAGATGTGCGGGAAGCTGACTGCAGTACATTTAAATCCATGTGCTTGAGCTAAGATAGAATTTGGCATATATTGGACAGCCAAGAACGTTTTTGAAATCTCAATTTGAAATTTTGAAATGTTCTCATTTTGATTGTGAGGCTGTGAACTCAGTCTTGTGAAGGATAATTGTAGGGCACTAGTGTGACATATGTGTCAGATTCAGTATTTTGTATCATGTTTTTCAAAACATTCTAACATACAGGCATGCCCTGGTATCCGCGGAGGATAAACTCCTGGGTTCCCCGTGGATACCTGAAATCATGGATAGGAAACCTATGCTGAGTATAGGGTTCTCCCCCCCCCCCCACACACACACGGGCAAGAATGTTTTTTAGCAACACAAAGTAAGAATAAAGGAAGATAAAGGGGAACCCCGCCCCCCGATCCGTGAATAATTAAAACCACGGATACAGAATAGGTGGATATGGAGGGGCACCTTTACAGTAGCATCCATGTTTGGGTTTATAAAAGGGGGGAAGCATGATTGGATTTAGGAAACGATCAATGTCCAGATTTGCAAGCAAATACTTTAGAAGAGGGATGCTTGTCTTTTCAGATGCCAGAGACCTCTATGGTAGAAGGTGCATCTCACCTGAGAGCAAGGCATCCTCCCTGAGACGGCCCCAGCTGGAGTACCATGCAGGAGAATTATGAGACGCTAATCTCTCTGGGTAAGAATTCGAGAAAAGCTATTGAACATAAGAACACCCATATTGGATCAGATCAAAGGTCTGTTTTGCCCAGAATCTTCTCCTGTTTCCAGCTGTGGTCAACCAGAGGCTACTTAGGCTGAAATCTTATACACGCTTTCAATAGGAGTAAGCCCCATTGAACAACATGGGACTGATATGTGAGTAGATATGGCTGCTCCAAATTGATCTGCCCCGCTGGCGGAACTAGCTTTTCTGGGGCAGCCTCTCGCACACTGGTTTTGCTGGCACAGGTCTGTGTTGGCTCAGCCGGGCCTTAGAACCTCACCCCTTACCCAGAATATCTGCCCCCTTACCCAGAGGAGACCCCTGGGACTTCCCCCTCCCTGCTAGATGTATCACTAAGCCGTTTGGTGTGGCTGCATTGGTGGGGTTGGGGTGGGGTAGGGTAGGATTGCATCCTTTGAAGCTTACAAGGAGGGCGTGAGGACTTATATCTAACATATCTTGTTAGATAACATATCTTGTTAGGGCAGAAGATTTAGTCGAGAGGGTTAATGCCTCCATTTGCCTGAAGATAAGATCTGAAGGTCGCCAGTTCGGGACTACCGGAACTCTCTGTGAGCGGCAGACCTGTAAATTGCAAGAAGGTTAGATTGACTGGAGTCGGCATCCCTGTTGAATTGATAGGAATCGAGTGAAGCCAGGGGGCGGGCATAGTGGCCATGTTTGTGTGCCCCAAACAATCTTTATTCCAAGCATTTCAGATTGCTTTTCGCGTGATGTTTAGCACTTAATAATTTACTCCTGAAATAAAAACTTACCAAAATAAAAATGTGTGATCGTGTAGAAACATCATTGGTAACCATATTATGATTTAATATGCACTTACAAGGTTTAATTCCGCGTAATTATATTACTGAACACACCAGACGAAATGCTACTTGCTGTCTATTTAAACTCGGATTACACTGTTTTGACAGACTTATTTTTTGAAATCTATACAACCAAAAATAAAGTGTGAACGGGAAGGAAAGAAAAAAAGGGGAGGGTGGGCGAAAATTAGATAAATATGTAGGAAAATTACATTAAAATCTCTTCATAACACAGGTAGTTGTCAATATGAGAGTAATTCTTTTTTTACTTCTAGGCTATTAAGAGTATTTTTTTAAACTTCTACACTCACCCCCCCCCATAAAACAAATTCTGTTAATGTTCAGAATTTCAAAAATATTACAGTAGAAAATGGAAGGCGGGAAAAAACGTGTAAACGGGAAGGGGGGAAAAAGGAGGGGGGAAATATTACATACCAATGTAATGTGAATACATGAACCTTTCCGTGGAAATTAAATCCCATTTTTCGTAAAGCGATTCGCACACCCGTATGCAGAACACGCAGGCATGATTTAAAAAGTTGATATTAACTTTTACACACGTGCAGGAAGATTTTTATTCGTGAATTCGCGGCAATCCTCATTGGCGGGAAAGATCTGAGTCAGCCATATTTGTGTGCCCCGGAAGCTTCAAGAAAATCACGACATGCCGACTCCAGTCAATCTAACCTTTTTGGTAAATTGCGACTGATTAACAGCTGAGCTGTCTCCGGGCTGCCTTGTGAGAGGGGGAGTGTGCCGGGGGAGTGTGCCGGGTCAGCTGCTTCTCTGGCGGGAGCAGGGAAGACGCTTATCAGCCAGCAGAAGACAAACGGGTGGCCAGAAAGAAGACTAAATCCAGAAAGATCCATCTATATGTGTTGTAGTTCTTGTAGGATAGAACGTTTCTGTAAATTGTAAAAACACTTTGGGTTTATGAATAAAGTCTGCCTACATAAACCGCCTTGAGTTACAGTCATTAGAGAAATCTAGTGACCTAAGAAAGGCGGTATATAAATACAAGTATAATAATAATAATAATAATAATAATAATAATAATAATAATAATAATAATAATAATAATATCTCCCCAGTTCATGACCTAAGATTTTAAGAGCACTCATCTTTTACCCTTTTCAGCACAGCTGCAGAATACAGGCAAGAATGTACTGTAAGCGGAGCTACTGTAATCTAGCTATCAGTCTAATCTGGCATCCTGTTTCCCAAAAAGCCTAACCAAATCCTTTCTGGGAAACCCACACATAGGCCTAGAAGGCAACAACCTGCTCCCTCACACCTGTTCCTCCTCTTCACAACTAATTCCAGGGGTACACTGTCTCTGAACATGGAGGTTCTATTTAGCTATCATAATGTAACAGACGTGCACCACCATGCCTGACTCTGAGAATGGTCCAAACACATTTTACGGTGTCCCTTGTGCTGGCCAAACTTCGCTGGCCTACCTGTGCTGGCCTAACTCCAGGTTAGGATTGTGCTCTCAGCCACCCTATAAAGTGTAAAGCAGAGCAGGGCTTCAATGGAGGGTTGCCAGGGATAATGCTTCACTGTGGTGGGGAAAAAAAAAGCCAGTGATGGCAAGGCCCAAATGGGAAAAAAATGCAGCCCTAACCGTGCAACCAGCCAGCTTTATGCTCTCTCGTCTCTTTCTCGTTAGCAGAAGAGATGGCGATCAGCCTGCCTCGGATCACTGCGCTAGCTGAGTCCCACCGGAGAGGGTTGGCATCTGGTGAGTAGAGGGGTGGTTTTTCAATCAACAACAGGTACTTATATACCGCTTTTCAACACCAAGTTCACAAAGCGGTTCACAGGCAAATAGTAATGATAAAGTTAAATGGCTCCCTGTCCCAAAAGGGCTCCCAATCTAAAAAAAGGCAGACCGCCAGCAACAGCCACTAAGACTGCGCAGGGGTGAAGAGGGACAGTTACTCTCCCCCTGCTAAATATAAGAGGAACACCACTGGAAAAAGTGCCTCTTGTCCAGTTAGCAGGGGTTTCACTGATAGCGAAATAAACACTCATAACACTGCTTTATGCACTTTTCCTCTTGGGAAAAAAAAAAAACAAAGTATGGAAGTGTGGAAGAGCTGCTGGAACTGCCTAAAGCTAAGCAGGAGAACCTGTGAGCTTGTTTTTGGATGGGAGATGTAATGCCAGACCGTGACCAGCTGCAGTACCTGTTGTGGCAGAATGGAGTCGCTGTGGAGCGGATTAGCCAGTGCGGGAATGTGTAAGTAGGCCAGCTGGCAAAAGAATAGAGTACGACTGAGGACCTGTCCAGGTTTGATTCGTGATTGCCTGCTGAGGCTTGATGGCAGGCAGCCAAAGGAGAGAACCACACTGGGAAGGCTACATCTGGAACTGAGGTTTCGGCGAATCACGGAATACTGTATATTTGTAAAAACAAAAACAAAAAAAAAAAACCTCATTGAAAAATGGTGGTTTAGACTAGCCTATGTAAGCTGCCTTGGGCATTTGCTTCAGCACGGGAAAGGCTGGATATAAATTCTTCAAATAAATAAATAAAAATAGTTAATGCAACCAAGCACTTTACAATCTGCAGTTGAAATTCTATTGATATATCCTGCTAACTGGGCAGACCCCTGCTAACTGGGCAAGGGGCACTTTTCCCAGTGGTGCTCCTCTTATGTTTAGCAGGGGGAGAGCAATTGTCCCTCTTCACCCCCCAGCAGTGTCTTTTCTAGTGGTTGTTGCTGGTGGTGTCCTGCATTTTTTAGATTGTGAGCCCTTTGGGGACAGGGAACCATTTACTTTATTATTATTTGCCTGTAAACCGCTTTGTGAACTTCATGTTGAAAAGCGGTATATAAATACTTTTTGTTTGTTTGATTGATTGATTGATTGATTGATTGATATCCACTGAAAAGGATCTTGGATAGCAAGGAATGGCCAAGAATCCCACTTGAGGTGGTGGTCAGATAAGTTATCATTGGGCCTGCTATTCCAATGGTCTGCTCAGCTTAACAGCATCATGTGTTGGACAAATGAGAATCAGGCCTTTGTGGGTGATAATCTCTGCAGTTTTGTAACATTTTGGCAAAGACAAGGAAAGCTGAAAGAAGGAAGGCTGTGGAGTCTGGGGTAGGTTGTGCAGGCCTTTTTGGTTTGGTTTGGTTTACCAATGATGTTTAAATTGCTTTGGTTTTTCTTCCTTCTGTAATTAAAACGTAGAATCTAAATGGGCGGGCAGGAACATGGGATTAACAAAATGACCGACTTCTTCTTCTTTGTGTCGCAGATGAGCAACATTCACAAGTGATATTTCCCAGGCTAGACATTGCTCTGAGACTTCCTTCAGCAAGTGCACAGACATGCCATTGCTGGGGAGACGGACCAGACACTGGTCATGGTACTGAAGCTCTGCCTTTCTGGTCTCATCACCAGGATTTCCCCTTTCCAAGCCTGACCTGCTCTCCTGGGTGGATCGAGGAGAAGATTCTTGGGTTCCAGACCTTCCGGAATCTGAGACAAGGGAGACAGCAAGGGATAGCGGCCCAGGTAAGGTACAAATTCATGATGATGTGAGGCTTGGAAGCAGAGGAAGTTCCAAATAGGAACACCCTCAGTGGTGTCATCCAGGGGGAATGCGCCGGAACGGCCATTTCTGAACCTAATTAGGGATAGCTCCGCCCACCCGCCGCCATTCGTCGCCAACTCTGTGATGGACGTGGCGCTGCAATGAACCCCTGGCCTCGGAGGGGGCCCCTGCTCACTGGGGGTGCGCTGGGTGCCCGAGTGAGCGGCGGTGGGGCGTGGGATGGCGGCGGAACCGATGGGACGGGCTGCCAATCAAAGGTGAGTCCCGGTCACCGTTTCGGTTCCTGGATCAGTTAGATCCCACCGCTGAACACCCTTCACTTGAATTAGTTCATCCTGCTTTGAGGTCGATCTTTCTTTCCCCTGGAGCCAGTTTGAAATGGAGCTTACACCCTGCCTCCAGAATTTTTACTGTCCCCCCCCCCCAATCCCCCACACACACTTTTACCAAGCAAAGAAAGCTTTACCCTGGGACATGGAGAGGGAGCAGACTCTCAGGGCACAATCCAACACCCTGTGTTCAGCTGACGCTTGCTGCTAGCTGCTAGCGGCACGGCACCCCAACAGCAGCAGTGCTGGCATGAGAGCGCCAACTGCCACCCTTGCATCAGCGCTGGTGCCGTTGGGCCGACATTAGCAGGGCACCATCTTAAGGCCGTGCTGCGCCACTCCTGCACTAGCTGAATTCAGCTGGCGCAAGAGCAGTTCTGGGTGGGGGAAGGGCAGGAGGGAGGGAGGAACTGGGCAGGCTGGGAGGTGTGCCGCCCCAGGGAGGGGGGAAGAGCCAAGATGCGGCTGTTAGGCCTCATCCAAGCTCCTGTCCCGGGCTGCGCAGCTTGCTAAACAGCAGGCGCAAATCCGAGAAAGCCCGTCAGGACAGCTGGCACCCAACCCCGGGGCTAGGACGCGAATGCAGGTGTGCTGTCAGTCAACCAACCAACCAGTCGGGTTGTGGCATGAAAAAGGTTGACGGCCACTCCCATAAATGATTGGCTGCTGCAGAGCATCCCCATTAGTTACAGCTCATATAAGTTACATATTCATATTTGCTCAGTGTGGATTACCCCCAGGTAAGTGTGCATATGATTGCAGACCCTGTTATGGAAGAGGAGGCCTCACGGGAGGTAGCTTACACTTGCATCCTTTGTCCCTTCAGGCGACGAGTTGAGAAGACATGATGACCCAGATGACCCGCACCAAGAGTCTCCACCAGAGAAAGACCCACAGACAAAGAGCTCCCTGGAGAGCCAGCCAGAAGGGAGACTCTCAGCAGGAGGAAAGGGGCAATGGGAGAAACCCCTTCCTCGGGGGACAGGCATTTCTAACCTCCCGTTGCCCCCTGGGAAACCACAAGGGGGCGACAGAGGCCACCGGTGCGCTGAGTGTGGCAAAAGCTTCAGCCAGAAGTCCAACCTCCTCAGGCATCAGAGGCTGCATTTGGATGAGAGGCCGCACAAGTGCGACGGGTGTGAGAAGAGTTTCGCCGAGGCCGAGGCTCTGGGCAAGCACCGCAAATGCCACATGGGCAACAAGCCATACAAGTGTGGGGACTGCGGGAAAAGCTTCAGCTGGACCTCTCACCTGGAGAGGCACCGGCGGATCCACACCGGGGAGAAGCCTTACGAGTGCAAGGAGTGCGGGAAAGCGTTCAGTGTTGGGTCACACCTGGAGAGGCACCGGCGGATCCATACGGGAGAGAAGCCCTATCAGTGCAAAGAGTGTGGGAAGAGCTTCACGGTCAGCTCCACCCTGGTCCAGCACCAAAGGACGCATGCCAACAACAAGCCGTATCAGTGCGAGGAGTGCGGGAAGGGTTTCAATCTGAGTGCCAACCTTGTGGCACATCAGAGAAAACATCTGGGCCAAAAGCCATATGAGTGCCCGGACTGCGGGAAGACATTCAGCTTCACTTCGCACCTGGAGAGACATCAGAGAATCCACACAGGGGAAAGGCCCTATCAGTGCACAGACTGTGGAAAGAGTTTCAGCCGTAGCTCCCACCTCTATAGACACCAGAGAATCCACACAGGGGAGAAGCCGCGGCAGTGCACGGATTGTGGGAAAAACTTCTACCTCAGCGTGGCCACCCTCCATCACCTCCAGACATCCCCAACCAAGGGTAGGGATCCCACAAAGTGTGCAGAATGTAGCCGTAAGCGGTCTGCCCCCCAGCCCCCTCCACCTCCCTCACCACCAGTTTGTAGCGAGAAACCCTATAAATGCCCTGACTGTGGGAAAGGCTTTGGCCAGAGTTCATCGCTGGTTAAACACCAGAGAATCCACACAGGAGAAAGGCCTTATCAGTGCCCAGAGTGCGGGAAAAAGTTCAGCTGGTGCTCAGCCCTTATCAAACACAAGAGAATCCACACAGGCGAGAAGCCCTACCGCTGCGAGGAGTGTGGGAAAGCGTTCAGCGTCAGCTCGCATCTGGAGCGGCATCAGCGCGTGCACTCCCCTGACAGGCCCCACAAGTGCGTTGAATGCGGGAAAACCTATGGGGAGTTGGTGTCGCTGGTCAAGCACCAGAAATCCCACGCAGCCGAGAGCAAGCGCTATCAGTGCCCGGACTGTGGGAAAAGCTTCAGCTGGAGCTCCCACTTGGAAAGGCACCGCAGGATCCACACGGGGGAGAAGCCTTACGAGTGCAGCGACTGTGGCAAAAGCTTCAGCGTCAGCTCCCACCTGGATAGACACCGGAGAATCCACACCGGGGAGAAGCCCTACCGCTGCAATGAGTGCGGGAAAAGCTTTAGCGTCAGCTCCACCCTTCTCCAACACCAGAGAACTCACGTGAGCGGGAAGCCTCACAAGTGCAAGGAGTGCGGGAAGCGGTTTGTGGCCAGCGCTCAGCTGCTCACGCACCAGCGGACCCACCGGGGCGAGAAGCCCTACGAGTGCACCGTGTGCGGCAAGAGCTTTGGCTTCGTCTCTCACCTGGAGAGGCACCGGCGGGTTCACACCGGCGAGAAGCCCTACCAGTGTCCGGAGTGCGGGAAGTGCTTCAGCCGCAGCTCGCACCGCAACCGCCATCAGCGCACTCACGTGGCGGACCATTCCTCAACGGGAGGGGCACGGGGAGGGGTCGAGAGGGGAAAAGGTGCTTTGTCCACCAATCCCAAGCACTATAAGGAGCCAGTCCCTGCTGTTCCGGAGTCCCCACTGTCACTCATGCCCCCCTGGTGGAACGAGGGGGACAGGATCAGCAGTGCTCCAGTTGCCCCCATGTGGCCCGAGGTCCCAACTCCTTTCCAAGGCCCCATCCCCAATGCCCCTCCAGCTGGGGGGCTGCGGGGATGGGGCATGAAGGGGTTCTTGCCTCCAGATGCATGGAGGTTGGGAGAGAGCAGCTCCAGCTGGGCGTCTACCCTCACCCAAGAGGGCTGGCCACAGCCTCCCCCCACATCCTAGCTGGGTTTCAGACCTCGACCCACAGCGCCGTTTGTACAGGGAAGCCGGCTTTGTCCACTCAGCCTCTCCGCTGTCAAAAGGATCCAGAGTTGGAGCTGATTCCCCCCTGTTCCAAAAAGCATGTGGTACAGTCCTGCCTGGATCGTGCCACTTCAGCATTCAGGGTATATGTGTGCATGATTGAATGTAGAAAAAAAAAATCTACCCTTGCATGTAGACAGCTAGCATGTTGAGGAGAAGAGGGCTAAGTGAGATTCCGCCCTTTGAGGAATGTTACCATGTCTGGGAAGCTTTTGGATGCACTGAAAGGTGTGATAATTCTTGCATCCCTGCATTCTGAGATGATGGGCTACTAGGTAGGCTGTGCCATGTCCTTTTTTTCCTGAATGTTTAAACTGGCCCTAAGATGGGGTTGTTGGGAGCAGGCGCTTAAAGTGCAATCCTAACCTGGAGTTAGGCCAGCACAGTTAGGCTAACAAAGTTCAGCTGGCACAAAGGCCACCTTACAGAATGTTTGGATCACTCTCGGAGTCAGGGAGGATGGTGCACATCTGTGTGCTGGCCTCTTTGCCTCTGTGAGTGGTCCAAACATACTTCATGGTGGCCCTTGTGCCGGCCAAACTGTGCCGGCCTAACTCCAGGTTAGGATTGCGCCCTGAGGCTCCAAGCCTATACATGGTTTCCGGGGGGGGGGGGCGGTAAGCTCCATTGAACATAATGGGACTTCTGAGTAGAAAGGCACAGGCTTGCACTGTTATCCTCCAGGAATCTGCCTAATCCAGATGTGCGCCATCCTTCCTGACTCCAAGAGGGGTCCAAACGTGCTTTACGGTGGCCCTGGTGCCCGCCTAACTGTGCTGGCCTAACTCCAGGTTAGGATTGCGCTCTTAAGGTTGCAATGAGCTAAGCAGTGTGTGTAGATGCATTTCCTACTCAGGCAACCACTGTCGGTGTAGACGTAACAATGGTGAAACTGTCATTTAGCAGGACGCATTGTTTACATACGGGAAGGCTGCAGGTGCATGTCTTGGCCTCCCTGGGTAGCATCAGAGGGTGAGCCATGTAGGTGCATTTATTCAGTCTAGATCAGACACTTTCAACCTTTTTCATCTCATGGCACACTGGCATGGCGCTAAAAGTGTCACGGCGCTCCATCAGTTTTTTGGCAATTGACAAGGCACACTGTGCTGTCGGGGGGGGGGGGAGGGCTCACCTCCCTCAATGGCCCTACTAATAAATGACCCCCAAATTTCCACGGCACACCTTCAGATCATTCGCAGCACATCAGTGTGCCATGGCACAGTGGCTGAAAATGGCAAGTCTAAGGATTCCCTGGTATTGGTCATTTTTCCCTTTCTGACCTCTCCTTGCAAGTTGAAAGAGAAGAGTGTGTTTTTTTCCCTGGCTGCATCCACTGCGGTTGCCATGTCCTCATTAGCCCTTTCAGAAGCAAGTTGCCCAGTGCAATGGGTGGGGAAAAGAGGCAACTGGAAGGATAGTATGAAGGGCCTTTTGTCCAGGGCATTGGTTCCCAAAATGGTTCCCAAAGGAAGTACTTTTTTACCCAGTGGGTGGTTAATCTGTGGAACTCTTTGCCGCAGGAGGTGGTGATGGCATCTGGTCTAGATGCCTTTAAGAGGGGATTGGACGGATTTCTGGAAGAAAAGTCCATCGTGGGCTATAGGCAATGATGGATTGTTTGTGCAACCTCCTTATATTAGTAGGAGGCTACTTCAGAGTACTGGGTGCAAGGGAGTGGCAACAGGATGCAAGCATCTTGTTGTCTCGTGCCTCCCTGAGGCACCTGGTGGGCCGCTGTGAGATAGAGGAAGCTGGGCTAGATGGGCCTTTTGCCTGATCCAGCAGGGCTCTTCTTATGTTCTTAAAGTCCTACTCAGACATTGGGACCACTGTTTGTAGCTGTAGGGGTGGGAACTGGGGCTGGGGAGGGTGTCCTGATGATGCCACCGTAATCATGACACCAAGGGCACCCAGTGCTATTTTCATATACCTGGTGGGGTGAGGTGGGAGGCACTGGGAGGGTTGGGGAGGCCCGCAGCCCCCTCCATGGGTCTCCCTGAAGCAAAGTCCCATTTTGCGCTCAAAAATGCACTATTATGGCATTAAAGTGTGGGAGGATTAAAGGCTGGCAGTGGCGTTTCTACAGGGAGGGCAAAGCTCTAAGTTTTGCAAGAAGCCTTACCTTGCAGTGGAAATCACTCCTCTCCTGCACCGTTTTAGCCAATCTTGGCGTTGCTTACTGGCTACAGCAGCAAGGGAGAGGAGGGATTTACATGACAGGGTAAGGCTCCTTGCAAAACTTAGAGCTTTGCCATCCCTGTAGAAACGCCTCTGAAGGCTGGCACATCACCAGGTAAGGAAGGCAGCATTTGGCATGCTGCCAGGGGCCACCCCCCTCACCTGATAGTGCCAGATGCTGCCGCTCTTACCTGATGCTTTGTCTCTAAGCGACATTTGAGTTTTTAGTTCAGTGATGGATTCAGCACTGAGAACAGCTTTGCGCAGAAAGCATTGTGGCTTCTCTATGCGCCGTTGCTGATCCAGGTGGTAAAGCCAAGTTCTATGATAGTCTTAAGAGTATTTTCGTTCCTCTTCCCCATGTGCTGAGGGTCACCTTGGCATGCACATGGAAAGCATGACATGCCTGCTCGGAAAGAGACTCAGGAGACTTCATCGCCTGCACGCACCTTAACACACACATATGCACGGCCCAAGACGAGCCTACAGCGAGGCTCGCAGCCACAAGCACTGACCAGCCACGAGCCACAATTTCCCTCACAGCCACAAGCACTGAGGAAGTGGCAGTTTAATGGGGAAGCCTCTTCTCTAGCAAAAACGAAGCTTCCAAGATGGTGGTGCCCAGCTTTTTGAGATGGCTGCCCCAAGCTCTTGGCGACGCCCTGAAAATTGGTTCATGACCCCCTTGGGGGTCCCAACTAGAACCACTGAGCTAGAAGAATAGAACTAGAGACCCCAAGAGTGGGACTGGTTACCATACAGGACATAGAACACGTACACACACACACCCCTAGACATTTAGCCCTTTCATATGTCTACCTATTTTCAAATATATAACAATGAATACTAGAACCGGTTTTTAAATGAAAGATAATTCAGGAGTCCGCACCATCTACTACAGGTCCAGATTTTGCATGGGATGGCAAGGGGCACAGCGGCATTCTTATGATTGTCCGTCCCATGATTAAGACTTACAAAAGTTGAACGATGGAGCTCAGTGGAATTTAGTTAATACACTTTAAATTGGATTGACAGTCTTGTCCTGAAGGGTGGTAGTTGGGAAACCCATCAGTGCTGCTCACTGAATCAGAATGTTGGGCTTGATCTTTGGACAAACCCATGAGACATGGGTTCAAATCTCCCCTGCATTGCAGAATCACTGGGCAGTCTTGGATCAGTGCATCATCTGCCAGAAAGGATACATCCTCACTTCTTTTGGTCCACTTGCCCCTTCCTGCTTGCCTAGCTTGAGGCTTGATGCTGAGGCCATCATTAGGGATGCAAATCCTGCTTACGGTAAGTGGGGCTAGTGGAGGAGCCAGACATTGCAAGAGTTCATCATTTTGCATCAAGAGCTCAAGAATCTGGACCAGCTCTTTAGTCTCCCAAGAGCATCTCTGTGTCCTGCTTACTGTTTTTTCCCCCTTCTCTTTTCAATTGCTTGGAAGACCATGCCATAATAGCATTCTAAAATGAACTCTTTCTATCTTGAATTCATCTGTACAGAAATTTGAAAAGGGGTTTGTGTTGTTTTTTAATCATCACTATTATTATTATTATTATTATTATTATTATTATTATTATTATATTACAGTATATATTGCAGAGGTTGGTGGACCTCAATAAAGAAGATATGGTGAAACTCAAAAGACTTTGGTTCTAATTTTCTCTGGGAATAGTTTCAGTGCACTCTTATTGTCAACAACTGTGTGCACATGTCATGCACAAGGGTGCCATTATGTTTGGGTGTTTTTTCTTTCTTTCTTGGCAAACCCCTTAGCATTTAACAATTGCTTAAAGCGGTGGTATTCAAACTTTTTGGACCAGGACCCACTGTTTAGCATGGCCCTTGTGTCGGGACTCACCAAAGTGATGTCATTAACCTGGAAGTGATGTTGTGGCAGGAAGTGCTGTCCTTGTAACATAATAAAATGACACTCCTGAAAAGCAAATTGGCATTCTTGGACTGCAGCAATTGTACAACCATGAAACATCCCTGCCAGAAAGCAAGACGAGGACAAAATGTGACGTAAAAGCACTGAACTAAAAACAAAATTTTTTTAAAAATGCTCACTTGAAAATTTAAATTTTTAACACTCACAAAAGGAATATAACAAGGGTAAGGTCTGCAGTTTCCAATATGGCTGCCGCAGCTTTCCACAACCCACCTGACATCAGGTCGCGACCCACCAAGTGGGTCCTGACCCACAATTTGAATAACAGCGCCTTAAGGGCAGAAATCTAACAAATGAAGCCTTACCTATCACTGGTCGCCTATGACGGGGAAAAAGCTTTACCCACTGACTAACTGTCATGCAACTGTTAAAGGTAAATAACCAGATTGTGGGTGCATTCAAGCTAGTGCTTTTTTCATGTTATGTTGTTATTGTGATGTTTGTCCCTCACACTTCTGCTCAGCCCCCTCTTCCTTTTCTAATCCTGGGAGTGGGTGGAGGAGGCATGTGTGTGGATGGAGATGGGCGCTCACTTCTGCTGCCTGAGGCATCCATTTCAGTTGGCCTTATGGATGAGCCAGCCCTGTACCACACAATGAGTTGGCAATATGTGATGCTGGGAGTTTTTGCATCAATGTGCATCACTTTCCAATTATTTATGCTGAACCACCTTTGCCATTTCTTTTTCCATTCACCTAGCCTGGAGATGGACTAATAGAGAAGTTTTAAAAACCTATACTTTGTTCTTAACAGGACAAATTGGTGGTGGTGGTGGGGAAACAGATGGAAAAAACAGCAGTGGGAGGTGGTGAAGTTCAAAACTACTTGGATTCAATTCTCCCCTCTTCCACAGCTATTTTTAATAGCGCAGTTCTGCATATACAGGGTGATCCAGTACATGTCTACTCAGAAGCAAGTCCCATGGAGTTCAATGGCTCCTACCTCCAGGTAAGGGTGCATTGATTTGCAGCCTAAAAGACTGAAGATCCGATCTGACTTTATTTGGCTCCCCGCGCTCTATCTAAAACTAGCCCTTCCTCAGGAGGTAGCACAGAAAATGTGAAAACAAGCATATTATCCACGATGTTCTGCGTCCTTTCAAAAATGAGGAAGGGAAAACTTGAGCAAGTTTCGATTAAAATCGAATAAACGAGATCTGAGTGAAAAAGAATGGAGAAAGGATGAGATTAAAAGACACAAGTGAA
Organism: Lerista edwardsae; assembly: GCA_029204185.1. Taxonomy (NCBI): domain Eukaryota; kingdom Metazoa; phylum Chordata; class Lepidosauria; order Squamata; family Scincidae; genus Lerista; species Lerista edwardsae. The sequence goes on along the minus strand of JAJKFI010000173.1, from coordinate 1,226,524 downwards.
AAATAAAATAGAAAAAAAAAAAAAAAAAAGCCCGCTCCTGCGCGTTTGATTTCCAGGAAAACGTGACAATTGAACGGAGCCGGCTAAAATGCTGGAAACTGATTGGTCGCAGTTCTGATCGGACCTGAGTGAAGCCTGCGGGAGGAAGTTAAAGTGAGAGCTGGTGGCCAATGATTTGTCAGCGGCAGACTGGAACGTACATCAGCGCTGGAGCAGTTGGAGGGAACTGCAAACGAGATCTCGGTGTGCAGGATGGAAGGGCGGGTGGGAAGGCTGGAGGAGCTGGGCGCGAGGATCGTGGCTCTGATACGCAGCGCGGTGGCTTTGAAAGAAGACTTGCAAATTGAACTGGGTGAGTGCCAACCTCTGATGCCTTGACTAGGTTAATTGTGTATCTTTAAAAATGATTTAATAAGCCTTGTCAAGTGCCTGCAAGAAATCGATCTACTCCTTCCAGCAATGAATCTAGCAAGTTCCCCTTGCAATCTACCCCTGCTAACTGGGCAAGAGGCACTTTTTCCAGGTGGTGTTCCTCTTATATTTAGCAGGGGGAGAGTAATTGTCCTTCTTCACCCCCACGTAGTGTCTTTCTAGTGGCTGTTGCTGGTGGTCTGCCTTTTTTTTTTTTTTTAGACTGTGAGCCCTTTGGGACAGGGAGCCATTTGACTTTATCATTACTATTTGCCTGTAAACCACTTTGTGAACTTCGTGTTGAAAAGCGGTATATAAGTACCTGTTGATTGATTGAAGTTCAAGATTATCAGAAGGCTCATTTTTCTAAAGATTAAGAAGCCCTGGCTCAGCTTTGGCTGGAAAATACTGTATTTGTGCTAAACTTCTGAAAGGGGCATATATTGTATGCTAGCATTTCCTGATCAAGCATGTCTAGAATAAGTCCTATTGACTTTGATGTCAGCTTCCAAGTAAGTCGGGTTCTTTCCAGGCCCCAAGGAAGCCCGTTAATGGGTATATGGTGGGGAAATCTATTGTCTGGGGCTGCTTGTCACTTAATGGTGAGTGTGCTTTTTAACAAACTCCTACTTGAGAGTTTTTAGCAAGGGAGGGTAAAGAATTGCCTTTAAAAACAAAATGGCCACCTCTGCTTGTTAAGACTGGCAGCGTGGCTAAACCCAGAAGGGTACAACTTGCTGCAAATTTCTGTGTAGAAGTCCCATTGATAGGGGTGTGGGGTTTTTTTTGGGGGGGGGTGTACGTGATTATTTTTTTATAAAATTTCTTGGCTAAAATAGCAAATGGGGTATTTTGTGCTTTTATTCTACATTCTCATTCCCAGTTCTCATTTTTATTCGTTTTAAATGCTTTAAAAGTGTACTAGGTAGATGATACAGGTGCTATAGTGTCAGCAGATGTAGCCATCATATTATTTCTAATTGGAAAAGGAATTTATTTGAATTGCTGGGAAATACTTTAAAATGCCAAAATGTGGTGTGGTGTTTTTTTTTTTATTCAAACGTTTTAACCCCTAAAAGGTGAGGTTTTGTGTGTGTGTGTGCTGTCTCCTGTACCTGGAGACAGGGATAAGCAGTGAGGAGGCCAAGTTTGCAGAAAACTTTTCCAGGTGGTGAAGACCAGAGGGGATTGTGAAGCGCTCCAGAAGGATCTCTCCAAGTTGGGGGAATGGGCAGCCAAATGGCAGATGTGTTTCAACGTAGACAAGTGTAAAGTGATGCACGTTGGGGCCAAAAACCAAAACTTCACCTGTAGGCTTATGGGTTCTGAGCTGTCTGTGACAGCTCAAGAGAGAGATCTTGGGGTGCTGGTGGACAATTCAATGAAGGTATTGACCCAATGTGCGGCAGCAATTAAGAAGGCCAATTCCATGCTTGGGGTCATTAAAAAAGGGGTTGAGAATAAAACAGCCAATATTATCATGCCATTGTACAAATCGATAAGGCCACACCTGGAATATTGTGTCCAGTTCTGGTCGCCGCACCTCAAAAAGGACATAGTGGAGTTGGAAAAGATGCAGAAGAGAGCGACAAAAATGATTACGGGGCTGGGGCACCTCCCTTATGAAGAAAGACTGCAGTGTTTGGGGCTCTTCAGCCCAGAAAAAAGGCGCCTGAAGGGGGACATGATTGAGACATACAAAATTATGCACGGAAGGGATAGAGTTGATAGAGGGATATTCTTTTCCCTCTCTCAAAACACCAGACCCAGGGGGCATCCGTTAAAACTGAGGGTTGGGAGAGTTAAAACAGATAAAAGGAAGTACTTTTTTACCCAGCGGGTAGTTAATCTGTGGAACTCTTTGCCACAGGAGGTGGTCATGGCATCTGGTCTAGATGCCTTTAAGAGGGGATTGGACGGATTTCTGGAAGAAAAGTCCATCGTGGGCTATAGGCCATGATGGGTTGTGCAACCGTCTTACATTAGTAGTAGGCTACTTCAGAGTGCTGGGTGCAAGGGAGTGGCAACAGGATGCAAGCATCTTGTTGTCTCATGCCTCCCTGGGGCACCTGGTGGGGCTGCTGTGAGATATAGGAAGCTGGACTAGATGGGCGTTTGGCCTGATCCAGCAGGGCTCTTCTTATGTTTAACCAAAAAGAACCACCCCTACCCCTTGAAAGGAACTGGAGATACTGAGGACCAAATTAGATACCACAGAAACTGCATAATTAGGTCCTGTGTATAAACTATTTACATTCCCCACCCACCCCAAAAAAGGGAGAGCCTAATCTGGATTGGGAAGGGGAATGTAACCTTATTATCCCAATCTGGACTGCCCCTCCCCAAATGTTGTTTAGTCAGAATGGTAATGCCTTTGTTTAGGAAAGAGTACAGTAATTCTTTTGCTTCTGTATCCTAATGGGAGAGAATTCCTTTTGGGTATCCCACTCTAAGAGATGAGTGACTCTCTCCACCCATGTTTATTTGAGAGAGCTCTTGCAGCAAGCTGCTGCTCCATTTGCTCAGAAGCAATGACTATTTAAGCCCTAATTTAAAGGGAAATTAAAATGTTGGGAATTTGGCAAATTATATCTTCTCTCCCCGCCCTTTAATCTGGAATACCTGGAGGGCTTCTTGGCAACTGATGTGTAGCCTTGCACCTTTTGACAGCTCAGGAGCTTGTTAAAGACCAAGAAGATCAAGGCAGCTCTCTAGAAATGTCAATGATGGTATCTGATGGAGCAGCACAGCCAGATCAGGCTCCTCTGGCTCCACCAAAGCAGAAGGAGACCACCACTCCTTCCAAGGCCCTTTCTGCAATGCATCTGGATGGCAACCACAAGGAAAACATGCCAATGCTTGGTAAGCCATTCTAGTTTCTACTGCTTGAAGCCTGGGGGGGTCTGGAATTCTGCCCTGGAATTCTGGAATTGCCTCTAAACAGAAGACTCAAATTTTTACATAGCAGTAGCTATGCAATCAAGTTGCTTAAAGTGTTTGCATAGGGCACTCTTGCATCTGGCCCAGATCCTATAGTCTTGCTGTTCATATTGCTTTGTTGGGATATAACCAAGATCTTCTCTAACATCATGCGCTCTAGGCCATGATGGGTGGTGCAACCTGTTGGGATACTGAAGGAAGTCCCTGGAAATTTACAGGCCTGAATGGGGAAAGGCCTAACACTAGGCCAACTCAGGGGGTAAAGTGCTGAGTCATTGTGACTCAGCTTCAGCCTGGGGATGAGATCATCTGATCTCTGATTGGATGCTGGGGACTATTTAATCAAGACCAGAAACACCTGTGGTTAGTTGCTGGAGATGTAAGTGTTGCTGTTGGAGGAGCTTTGCTGTACCTGTTTGCTGTAAGAAACCTTCTTCTGAGAATATAGAAGTACTTGCTACCCTAATCTCTGTTGTCTGAGTGATTCCTTGCCGGAGCTCTGTGACCTTGAATCCTTTCCAAGCCCCACAGCTGCAAGCTGCTTCTACGCTATCATCACAACCTCCTTACGTTAATAGTAGGCTACTTCAGAATGCCAGGTGCAACGCAATGGGATGCAAGCATCGTGTTGTCTTGTGTGCTCCCTGAGGCACCTGGTGGGCCACTGTGAGATACAGGAAGCTGGATTAGACGGGCCCTTGGCCTGATCCAGCAGGCTCTTCTTATGCTCTTATCTTATTTTTGATAGTAGCCAACTGGATGTCTCTGGAAGCCCACAAAAGGGACACGAAGGCAATTTCCTTCCCTTGTTGGTCCCTGGTATCTGATAGACTGCCTCTGAACTTGGACGTTGCACTTGGACAGAGTTAACCTTTGATAGACCTGTCCTCCCATAGGCTTGTCTAATTTGAAAGCCATCTAAGCTGGTGATCCATTACTTGTGGCAGAGAGGCTAGGAGTTATGCCCTCCCTGTGCTGCTGTGGTTATATATGGGGGCATTGGTACTAGCTCAGTGATGGTGAACCTTTCGGGTTTGGTGTGTCAAAGATTAAAAAAAAAAAGCCAAACTTAGTTATGCTGGTGTGTCACCCTCCTCCCACCATGAACGAAAGAGAAACAATTCTTCATATTTATTTAAAAACAAAATCCATGTGTGGTGCTATGTATTATATAACGAAATGTTAAATAATTACAAAAAATAAAATGCAAGTAAAACAAACTCAATTGTTTGTGTTGGTGAACGCTGGTGTGTCACCCAAAATTTCATGGAATACAGTATCACCTTTGACACAGGTGTCCTAGGTCTGCCATCACTGTACCAGCTGGATCCAGGCAAAACTAAAGTAATGTCCAGAACTTCCAACATTGTAGGGATTCTGCTCTTTCTGGGTGCTCATCTTTGGGGATCCTTGTGAGTTTATTGCTGAGATTGCTCCTGGGTGTGCCTTCAACCTGCAGCTACTAGGCGCCGGCCTTTTCATTCCAGTTGAGATCTGAAGGGTAACATTCATGCCTCTGAATTCAAGGCTAGGCTGCTTAATGTAGCGTGGTTATTGCATGGTGAATATGTACAGGTGAATCTGTGGAGAATCCTGTTTCAGAACTGGATTCCTCTGGATCAGTGATTTTTTTTTTTAATCGCACTGCGTACTGAGAAGGCACAGAAATGGACAAGGCACCCTGGTCAAGTTCTCGTGTCACTCAATGGCCCTACTAATATATGACACCCCCCCCCCAAAACTCCTGTGGCACACCTGCAGGCCACTCAAAACACAGCGGCTGAAAATCTCTGCTCTAGATCCTCTCCAGTTTTGCATTTGAGCAAGGAAATGGGAGCTCCGGTCCTGCAATAGTTTGTTATCGGTGGTCTCCCAACTTTTGCTGTTCAGGGCACTTTCCATGCATCTGCCCAGAGCAGTAAGGGGGCAGGAAGTGTGGTTTGGAGGTTGAGCTGTTGCCTTTGCCTGAAGATGCTAAGCAGGATCAGCCTTAGATTGACCTTGGATGGGAGACTGGAGATAGGAAGTCACTGACAGAGCTTGTGGAGGAATGGGAGGAGTGTGGAGGAGTCAGCTGACAAAAGGACTGGCCAAGGTGTGATCTGTGGTGGACTGTGAAGGCTCAGAAGGTGCAAGAGTGCAGCCAGGATCATGACCACACATTGAAAGGGAAACATCTGAAGAAACTGAGGGTTCTGTGAATGGTACATAGAGCAATAATTGTAAAAACCCCAATTGAAAAAATGGGGTTTATGAACAGCCTGCCCATGTAAACCGCCTTGAGTCCACTGAAATCTGGAGAAAGGCGGTATAAAAATACATTAAATAAATAAATAAGGGGGCAGTAAGGAATACACAAGATTAGGAAGGGTAACCCAGTTTACTTGTGAACATGTACAGCAGCTTGTCCATTCCAACAGCACACAAGAAGCATACTGTAGTTGTCAGCCTTTTAGTATGAGCATGGCTTATCTTTTAGCTATATTTAGATGAAAACTCTAAAACAAAGAAACTGGTGTGTGCATTTAAAGTAATTCCCTCTTCTCTCTTCTTCCCTGAGTGGGTGAAAAAAAACATGGGGGAAATGACAAGTTATTCCCCTTTATATATAAATGGTCAGTTTCTTGCAATAGCTTCTAAGAGACGGTGCAATCCTAACCAACTTTCGAGCACTGACATAGCTATGCCCATGAGGCATGTGCGGCATCCTGCAGTTGGAGGGCAGTCACGGAGGCTTCTTCAAGATCAGGGAATGTTTGTTCCCTTGCCTCAGAGCTGCATTGCCCTTAATTCCAGTGCTGGGAAGTTGGTTAGGATTGCGCCCTAAATCTCAGTTACACTACGATTGTGGCATGCATGTGAGATGCATGAAGTGTGGCTCTCGTGGGCCAGCGTATCGCCTGTCGCATCCTTTTAAACGATGTTCCTTTTGTTGGGCAGATGGCATCCTGAAGAATCAAGAAGCTCTCCAGATGGTCTTGAGGAACCAGGAGTTGCTGAAGAGCCTTGTGGACAGGCTCCTGAAGACCGTGTCCAGCATTGATGAAAGGCTTCGTGCCATTGAGCAAGAGACGGGGCTCCTGGCTCAGTTCACCCAAGAACTCAATGAAGTGGGGAGTGAGGTCAGCTGGGGTTGAAAATACCATTCCTGCCACCATTCAAACCGTGTCTGGCTCTTTGTCTGAGGTTTTGACTTGAAAAATGCCCTCTGCACCTACACACAGAACTGGTTGCATAGTGTTTGCGGAAATATTCCTCCCTACCAATTTTGAAACATGCGGTCCCCCATAAGTGTTGATGTTTTGATTTCATGTGCTTTAGAATAATTGTGTATCTCATGTCAGCCTAACAATGGCAGTGGTTTCCCCAGTGATTTGAACGGCTAGCATCAATTTCACATACTCTTCTCTACTCTTCTCTACTCTGCCTTCTCTATGCGAAAAGACCTCCTCAAATGGGACCACAATTGCCTTTGGTTTGCAAGAAAGATTTCTCTGCCGTGTGCATCTCCCATCCAGGCCAATAGCAGTGGAAAGTCTTTGGGTTTTTTGTATCATTAGCTGCCCGGGGGCTAGTACAAGACTTTGAATAATCTGGCTCTCTGGTCTTGGTAAAGGTTCCACAACATGTCCTTGTTCCTGTCTTGGAGCTCCTCCTTTTCCCATGAAAGCTTGAGCATCTCTGCCCCTGGGAAAGGGATACGCCCCATCTGCACACCATTATGTAATGGACCACTTGTATTTTGTATTCCAGTATGCGGTGCTTACTATTGATGTCAAAAATAAACGTTGCGCTCACGGCAGACTGGGAAGCATCTTTCTAAGGCAAAAAGAGTACTTTGCTTGCAATGAGATGATTGAAAAAATTATTTATAATGGTGGTGCCACAAGCCTAAGGGTGCAATTCTAACCTGGAGTTAGGCAGGCATAGTTAGGCCAGCAAAGTTTGGCTGGCACAAGGGACACCGTAAAGCGCATTTTGGCCACTCTCGGTGTGGGGGAAGATGGCGCACCTCTGTGTGCTGGCCTCTGACTCCGAGTGGTCCAAACCTACTTTACGGTGGCCCTTGTGCCAGCTTTGCCGGCCTAACTCTAGGTTAGGATTGGATAGCACCCTATGTATTTCTCCAGCCTTTTGTCCATTTTAGAACGCAAGGCAGTGTATATGGGCGTCTCCAAGCAGTGTCTCGGTCAAACACGGTCTACTTCTAGACCTCCTTGGCTTTAGTAAAATATATTTTACTAAATATATATTTATTAAATTATCTGTATTGCATACTTCTGCATGTCCTGGAAGTATGCGCTGGAAGTGGCATTCCATCACAGTCTTCAGTTACTCCTCGACTAACTGCTCTTTCTTGAATGGATTTCTCCAGTGTGAGTGAAGGCAGAAGGCCCTCTTAAGGGCCCAACCAGCACCAATTTACCTGCAATTTACAAAATTATGCATGGAAAGGATAGAGTTGATAAAGGGATGTTCTTTTCCCTCTCTCAAAACACCAGAACCAGGGGGCATCCGCTAAAACTGAGGGTTGGGAGAGTTAAAACAGATAAAAGGAAGTACTTTTTTACCCAGCGGATAGTTAATCTGTAGAACTCTTTGCCACAGGAGGTGGTGATGGCATCTGGTCTAGATGCCTTTAAGAGGGGATTTCTGGAAGAAAAGACCATCGTGGGCTATAGACCATGATGGATTGTGCAACCTCCTTACTTTAGTAGTAGGCTACTTCAGAGTACCGGGCGCAAGGGAGTGGCAACAGGATCCAAGCATCTTGTTGTCCCATGCCTCCCTGGGGCACCTGGTGAGCCGCTGTGAGATACAGGAAGCTGGACTAGATGGGCCTTTGGCCTGATCCAGCAGGGCTCTTCTTATGTTCTTATGCAGCCATGCCAATGGGGCGTATACTGCATGCTGTGGTAAAGAGGCAGTCACAAAAGCCTCTTCAAGATAAGGAACAGTTATCCCCTTGTAGGCACGCTAGAATGTAGGACAGGATTGGGCCCTAAATTGGGTTTCCACTCTCGCAGCATACTGATAAAGTGCTTAAATTGTCAAGGCACACCATCACTGAGGGAGGGAAGGAACGTTGCTGGCTGGCGGAGGCGGATCTACAGGGCGGGCCAAGCTCTAAGTGTTGCAAGAAGCCTCACCCTGTCATGTACATCCCTCCTCTCCCTTGCTGCCGTAGCCAGTAAGCAACGCCAAGATGTTGCTTTTCCCTGTGAGGATTGGCTAAAACGGTGCAGGAGAGGAGTGATTTCCACGGCAAGGTAAGGCTTCCTGCAAAACTTAGAGCTTTGCCCTCCCTTAGATCTGCCTCTGCTGGCTGGTCCTTTGGAAGCTCATCAGGTGAGCTGTGGACAGGTTGAGGACAAGGCCCTTCCTTGGCATGCAGAGATTGCTGATTGGAAAGGGTGACTTGCAGACACAACTGGCCCAGGAAGAGAAGAGAGGGATTGTCTGCATGACCAGGGCCAAGAACTCCTTGCTGTGTAGGCTAAGAGATACACAAAGCAAACTTCCAGTGATGCAAACACAGGTACAGGTGGTCCCTTGTAGCCATGGATCCTGTATCAGTGTCAATTTATCCATGGGGGGGGGGGTTTGCTTTACTGTCATTACTTGCCGGTGCTAAAAAAAATCTTGCTTTTATAGGTTGCTGAATGGGAATGCAATGACCTGGCCGACCGAAGGCACAAAAGAGGGAGAGGCTGATAGTTCTTGTTAATGTTGTGGCTGGTCTCTCCCTCTATTGTGCCTTCTGCCTGCTTGGTCATTGTTTAGCAAACACAAGGTCATAAAGGCAAGAACAAAAGTAGGTAATGGGTAGGGTTGCTAGATGTAAACTGGGACAGAGTGCCTACTCCTTTAACCATTGTATAGTAGAGGGAATTTGGGCAGGGGCAGCTTATGGTTTAAAAAGCTGCACCTGCCAAAATTCCCTCCTTATACAATGGTTAAAGGTAGAGGCACTCTGTCCCTGTTTCTGGTAATCCTAGTAAGGGGAGAACCTTTTCCTTAGGGTTCTGTCTTATCCGCAGTTTCAAGTATCCATGGTGGGTGGGCATAGGAACTTATCTGCAGCAGATACCAGGCATGCCTGATTACTCCGAAGTAAGCTTTTAATGGGGTTTTCTTCTGAATGGGGCCAGGCCTTGAGCCTGCATCAATCGTGCATCTACTCTCCATCCCTCCCTAGACTTCCTGAGACTGTTTGGCACTCTGCATATGCTCAGAACCACTCCTTGTGGTTTCTGCCATGGGAGCTAGGCTCTTGGGTGGGATGAGGGTGAAGGATGCCGTTCTCTATGTGGGAGAGATGTTCAGATCATGGTCAGAAAGGGGGGGGAAAGCATCTATTGTGTTACGTATTCTAGCACTTGAAAATTAAGTTTGCTGACATTTGGGGTAGTAGGAGAAGGCAGTACAATTCTAGAAAGGCATTGAACAAGGGTAGCTTTTCATGGTATACACATATGTGGGGTTGGCAGTACATGGGCTAAATTTCTACTTAGTAGACAGCTGCTAAGCTGGAATCATAGAGTTGGAAGGGACCTACAAGGTCATCTAATCCACCCCCCTGCCTGAACCAGGAAATCCTCCTAGAACATCTCCAGCAGAAGCCTCTGCTTGAAGGTCTCCAGTGAGGGAGAATCCACCACCTCCCTTAGCAATCTATTCCACTGTCAAACCGCCCTTATTGTCAAGAATAAGACATATTCCTGATGTCCAGCCGGAATCTCCTCTCTTGCAGTTTGTACCCATTGAACCCAGTTCTACTGTCAGGCAGATGAGAACAAATTTGTGTCTTCTTCCTTATGACAGCCCTTTGTGACTGCCCCCCTACAGTCAGTCACGGCTAGACCATCCAATCATGGGGAAACCGTTACCATTATAATTAGGCGCCAAACACCATGTTATATGTCCTAAGCCTCTTATCCCAACCTCATCCTACCTTTGTGTTTAAAGAAATCAAAAAGTACATCTAATATACAGTAAATGTGCATAGATTGGGACACAATTATCTGGGATGGGGGAAAAAACAAGTCCAGGGATGCCAGTGACCAGGGTGCATTTGGCCAGGATGGACAGAGCTGTCTCGGATGCATTATGGTCCTGTCACTGTGTGCAATGAATGCATTTCTGCAACCACATTATTCCATGCGCTGCAAGGAAATGGATAGTGGCTGAACTGAACTTTGGGGAATGGGAGATGAACGTGATAATTGGGAGTGGTGGTGGTTGTTGTTGATGAAAACTGCTTTTTGGGCGTTAACAACTGCCTTTTAGCAGTTAAAATATCCGAATAAAACACAAAACATCGCATTTGGTGTTTAAGATATTTTTCCAGAAATTAAAATGGACTACTTTTCCAATTTGAAATAATACTGTGGCTGCAGCTGCCAACACTATTTCCCCCTTATTTACCTTGTACACTTTTAAAGCATTTAAAATTAATAAAAAATGAAAACTTGGATTGAGAGTGTAGGATAAAAACACATAACCCCCCAATTTGCTATTTTAATCAAGTCATTTTAGAAAAAAATATCACCCCCCCCCCAAAAAAAAGGAAACCAGACCATAGATGGAATACTGGGAGTTGAATTCTTTCTGCCCCTTTAAGGTTACAAAAAGGCCCCTTTAAGGCTCCTGACCCTCCTCCTTTAAGACCACAAAAGCTCTCAAGGGCTACAAGGTAGTGATGGAACAGAACAGTCTCAGCCAGATCACTTTCATCTATTGACCTGACCAGGGTTTAATTCAAACCCAAACTGGTTCAACCTTCATACTTTTATTTTTTTTTATGCTGGGGTTCAGTTCAGCTGCATGTAATAATAAACAGGGTGCCTTTAAGCTCCGCAGGCTACAACAGCAGTCCACTAGCGCCACCACCTGGGCTCAGAATGTATAGCACCCAGGTGATATTTTTTTCTAGACATGCCTCTGTTGTCAAAAATCACGTGCTCCAGAATCCCAATTATCAGGGTGCCCAGACTTCTTTCAAGTTGCCCCTCTCTTTCCTGGCGAGAGACCGGCAGGCTTCACAACCCAATCCTATGCACAGCTACTCAAGTAAGTCGCATGGTCTTCAATGGGGTTGATTCCCAGATAAGTGGCAGAGCATCGCAGATTCATTACTTGCCAGAAGCTCAGTTCCAAGAATATGACTGCAACCCAACAGATGCGATCCAAGCCCTGAAGCATAACCAGACCAGAGTGCTTCTGAGCATAAGTAGAGTGCCCTCTCGCCATCAAATCATCGCAGGCAGCCTATTCTGCACAAGATTTAAGAAGGAGGGATATCAGTACCAGGCTAGCTGGTGGGGTGGTTGCCAGAGAGGCTTGAACTCCGGCACCTCTCATTTTCGAAAAGTCTTGCAATATTTTGTCTCCAGTAGGGGGCTCCGGCTGTCATTGGTCAGGGAGGGGAAGGCAGCCTTCGCTCTCTTGGCAGTTTGCCTCTGTTTCCTGCGCTCCACGAGGAAGGAGGCGAACTTCCTGGTTCAGGCTCCAAATAATCGGAAGGGCACAGAAACTTTGTTTAAAATGGGGGGGGGGAAAAACCCCAGAGAGAAAATACGGTATACGGCATACTCTTTGTTACTGTGCACCCAATACCGGGCGAAGCACTAGTCAGGAATGGATGGAGAGGTAGGTTAGGGAAAGGAAAGGCTCTTGGCTCATAGGACCCTTCTGCCCTCACTTGAAGGCTTCACACCCAAAGGCAAGACCGCCCCCGTGGCCGGGTCTTGGTGGATTTAATTCGACGGCGGTGTATCAAATGCGCCGTAGAAACGGGCACATTTTCTTTTCCAAAGTGGAGGAAGATGAAAAGATGCCTGTGGCCACGAGAGGGCAGAAGAGAGAGCTCAGGGGTCTGGTTGCTTTTGGCCAGATCCACGATGGTGTTATGCGAGTTTCGAGAAATTTGCCCCAATGTATTGCGTGGACATGCCCTGCCGTGCATAACTGTGGACTTTGGGGAAAGGACAAGCTGAGCACGGGATCTGTTCGTGCCTCTGTAAGTCCTACTGGAGAGACCTGTACAGCCAGGGGTTGGCAGCCTACCACCCATGAGTCTAACCCAGCCTGCCACTGGCCAATATGGAGCTTGGCTTTGGAGGTGAAGCTTCCCACACTATTTGCCACACACCAGACAGGGCATCTGGTACATGGCAAATTGGGTGGGGGCCTCACCTCCCAAGCCGAGCTCTATGCAGCTGCTTCTAGGGGCTTGTCACCCTGGAAGCTCAGTCCCTTTGCCTGGAAAAGGTTGGAGAGACCCCTGCTCTGCAGGGATGTTGTGCCGAAGGGCTGTGAGACCTTAATGTCACTCAGGGCATCTAAATATTATGACACACCGGAACAGAGGAAACTAATTTCCACGGAGTCAGACTGAGTGGTCCTCTAGAATCATGCACGGTGCAAAGATTTTCTTCCTTGTCTTCTTCGTATACACACTTTCATGGGAGTAAGTCCCAACTGAGCTCAATGGAACTGGAACTGACTTCTAAGAAGACTTGCAAATGGCTGTGCTGTCAAAGATAATCTCAGACGCTAGGAGTGGATAGGAAACATGCCAGACAAATGCAGAACAATGGAAAAATGGGATTTTAAAACTCTCAAAGCCGGGATAGCAGATGTCTTGGCTACGCGCCACTGGGTCTTATTGCCACTGAGTACTGTACAAGACTGGAGAACTGGTTTTACTGGCTAGATGTGCCTCTGGGGCCAAGGGGTCTGTGCAAATGTTGTATCTCCAGTCTATAACCCAGCAATCCTCACGATTCTGCAACTCCTGGACACACGTCGTCCCATCTGGACACACGTTGTTCCATATAATCCTGCCCGTACTCTGAGGTCATCTGGGGGGGGCCCTTCTGACTGTGCCGCCACCAGGAGAGGTGAAAGGGACGGTGGCCAGGAATAGGGCCTTCTTGTTGGTGCCCCCCCCGACTTTGGAATACCCTCCCCTTTGAATTAAGAACTGCTCCCTCTTTGGCAATGTTTCGGTGGGGGATGAAGACATTTTTATTCCAACAAGCTTTTAATTGTCGACAGGCTGGCTGGCTTTCTTTGTATATTTAGGATCCATGGGCCTTGTTTTAGATTTTTAATTATTTTAATATTGTTTTAAATTATTGTTTTTAATTGTCAAATATTGTGTTTTCACTGTATTTTAATGTTGTAAGCCACCTTGGGTGCCCATGGGGCAGAAAGGTGGGGTATAATCATCATCATCATCATCTCTCCTCCGGGGCTGCGTTTTTCTGCTGTATCTGTGTCCAGCCAGTGAGGCGACAGTTTCTCTCTCTGATCTGGATTATTAGGCAGCGAAATTCCAGCTCACAGGGTGCAATTTTCCCTGGGACCCTAATAAAGCTATGACAGAAATGATCATGCAACGATCATTTGCAACAATGTGGAATGAATGATAAGAGTATCCCTGGCTGGCTAAATGCACGCATGTCGCGAGGTCGGAGTCTGCAGCCCCTTCCCCTCCGACTCCCCGCTTAAGTCTACACGGAGGGACGGACTCATGCTGATTTCATCAAACTGCTCGAACTGCTCGGGTTCCCCGCCCGCCCCCATTGTCTTTTTTAGGATCATGCACTTAATATGCCTTTCACGTCATTCCGAGGAAATGGAAAGTTAAAGCAGGAAAGCCCCCCCCCCCCCGAAACTATGCGCGGGTAACAAAACCCGGAGTCTGACAGAAAAGAGGCGCCTGGGGAGGAGAAGTTTAGGAAAGGGGTGTCTGTGTGCTTAGCTCCCTGTCGCCCTCTAGCGGCTCCCTGAGGCAAATCCCAGATCCCTTCTGAATTCCAGGTCCGCGTTTTCAAGGCAACGCAAGCGACTCATGCCGGGAGCTGAAAGGGAACCGGATTATTATAGGGTCATGTGTCTCGATAAACCGCAGCGATTAGATAAATGCAAGGACACTAAAGGACATTGGTGGTTGATCTGGCCTCGACGAAAGGAGAACGTTTAAATGAGGCTTAATGGTCTGGAATTTATCTCCGGCCTTGGAAGGCGTATTTTGCAACCTTAATTTCCCTTGTCAGAATTTAGATTGTAAGCTTTCTGGGGCAGAGACCGGACTTCGTGTAATTATTCTGCAAAATGCCACGCGCGTCAGAATAAGAGGAGGAGGGGGGGAGGATGAAATATTGGGCATGAGAATTCAAGTTGCTTCGTTCAGGTGGAAGGAGGGGTGCATCTGCAGTAGTTGCAACGAACTCCATGAAGATCCCACCGAAGGCAGCAGTGTTTGTTTGTTTCAATGATCTGTATTCCGCCTTTCCATGTCCTTGGAAAAGTGTTTACAGGTCGGAATGAGGAATTTGGGGGTGTCTCGTGATCTGCTGTATCGCGCAGTCAGTCTAATGGGACCTGCAATGTTAGCTGGACTGCCCCATTCGGAGGTTGACATACGTACCACAACATTGACATCACTTTTATCTAGTAGTTTGTTCTTGTATATGGCTGGTTCGATCGCTTAGCACCAGTCATGTCAATCTGTGGTTTGTGAAAATCACGTTTTGGCTGGAAAAAAGATTCATCACATTGCGATACTGCACGGACATCATTTCTCATGTACAATTCTCACGTGTGCGACTAACGCATCTCACAGGATTTTGCACAGTGAAGCCGGTTCCATGTGGGTTTCGGCTGGGATGAAACAGCACAATATTGGAGCGGTTTCAAATCTAAAGTATTGTTCTCGCATATCCCTTAAGAGAGTTCACTATTTTCCGGCAGAGGCATTCCTAAGGGGTGGGGGCGGGGGGGCAGGGGTGGGATTCAAATAAATTAACAACCGGTTCTATGTCCTCCTTTCTTTGTACTGCTTCTTACTACAGCACTACTTTTTGTATATCAATAAATTAGCAACCGGTTCTGCAGAACTGGTGAGAACTGGCTGAATTCCACCACTGGTGGGGGTTTGTGAGAAAACGATAGGTTTTGCGTTGTTATAACGCGGCCCCTCCCCCTCGCCTTCAAAGCTATTCGCGGCTTGGAGAACAAAACCCCCAGCCTGTTCTCCGAGCCGCGAATGGCTCTGAAGGCGAGAGGGAGGGGCCACGTTAGGAGCTCAGGCGCCTTAACAATTTAGCCTCCCCCCTCAAAGGAATGCCACTATCCCCCCCCCCCCCAAGTAACCCCCAAACTTTGATTTGTTTCTGAGAGTGTTTCAGGCTTTTCCACAGGATGGGCCACGAACAGCCCGGTTTATTGTTATTGTTTTTCACGTCTGGCGTGCGCTGCGGCCGCGGCTAAAATCCGGCAAGGATGGAATTCTGGGATTGTGGTTTTTTTGGCTGCCGGCAATCGCAGCTGAGCCAATCGCGTTCAGCAACGAAGGGCGGATCCTAAATCTGAGACTGCAGAGGAGAGAGAGGCCGAGACAGAGAGTCCGTCGCTTCGTTCGCCCCCGCATCGGTGAGGCACAGTGGTACATTACTTTCCCTTGAGAGACCACTCGCGTCTGCTTTAAGGCCTTTCGAGCTCTCCTTTCTCACAACAACCATTCTTTCTTTCTTCCATCACATCCCAATCCGACTCCTCCGACTGCTTTTCCTCCTTCCCTTTACCACTGTACTTTGTTAAACTTTGTGCATTCATTAGCTACACCTCAGTTGCAAGCGACTGTTGAGAGAAGAGTTGGAAAAATTGTGCGCATGCAAAAAGCTGCTGAGAGAAGGGCTTTAACTACATATGTCACTAAGTTAGTGCTGTTGTTTTCAAGGATCTTAGAAACTAAGCTAGTACGGCTGATTTATTTAATTTTTGTTAGTGTGACTGTATATATGCTTATGACTGGAGGGTCTTCGATTGTAAGGGGGGGGGGAAATCAGGACTTGCCTTCTGTTTACTTTAATGGATTTAATTTCAAGTTCAAAGTGTGCTGGGAAAAAGGAAGGCCTCATAAGTTTGCATGATTATAAGAGGCTATACAGCATGAAAAATGCATGAAAATTGCCACAAGTAGGATCATCATCTTTCTTCTCCTGGGGTTCCTGTGCCCTTAATTGCCTGGTAGGCAGAAATGTATGCAACCACTTCATTCAGATGGCTGTATGCAGCCTCTGGGTTTTAGGTAGATAAGCCCTGAGTGCATCCCAGTGACATTCTGAGAGGGGGGCAAAAGGCTAAGTTTTGCAGGAGCCAGAGCTCTTGTGTAAAGTGGCCTGTCTCCCTTGCCTTCAGAGCCATTCGCGGCTTGGAGAGCAAAGCTTCTGAGCCTGCTCTCCAAGCCATAAATGGCTCTGGAGACGATGGGGAATGACCGCATTACGCAGGAGCTCAGGCTCCTGCAAAACCTAGTGCTTTGCCACCACAGGGACATCCTGTTGTCTTGCGTACTCCCAGAGACACCTGTTGGGCCACTGAGATACTGGGCTTTGCTGCAGTGGGCAAAAACTGGGCTACGTGGGCCCTTGGCCTGATCCAGCAGGGTTCTTCTTATGTAAAGGTAAAGGTTTCCCCACGACCGAATGCTCTAGTGGTGACCGACTGTAGGGGGCGGTGCTCATCTCCGGTTCAAAGCCCGTAGAGCCGGCGTTTTGTCCAAGGACAAGCATCCGTGGTCATGTGGCCAGCATGACTATACCCCGTAGCGCACGGAACACCGTAACCTTCTCACTGAAGTGGTCCCTATTTATCTACTCGCATTTTTACCTGCTTTTGAACTGCTAGATTGGCAGGAGCTTCTTATGTAGCTTTCCTTATTTATCCACTTCTTGAAATTAGCATGGCCTATTTCATGACATAGGAGCCCAACGAGGAAAAAAAATCTGTTAACCCACCTGAGCAATACTGAAAGTTGTGATGTTACATTTGTAGGTGAAATTAATTATGCAAGACCAAGGCTGGAGATAGAAAATTATTTGGTTTATTAAAATTGATTTATTAAAGCAGTGCTGAATGAGAGCCTAAAAGCATCTGATCCTGTATGTAAGGATCAAACTTATACCACAACGGAACAAAGAGATGTAGTGAGAAAGCAGTGGCGTTTCTACAGGGATGGCAAAGCTCTAAGTTTTGCAAGAAGCCTTACCTTGCAGTGGAAATCACTTCTCTCCTGCACCATTTTAGCCAATCCTCCCAGGGAACAGCAACATCTTGGCGTTGCTTACTGGCTACAGCAGCAAGGGAGAGGAGGGATTTACATGACAGGGTAAGGCTCCTTGCAACACTTAGAGCTTTGCCCTCCCTGTAGAAACGCCTCTGTGAGAAAGGCATGTTGCCCAATCTGTCACAAGAAAATCTACAAACTTCTACATGGCTCCACAACATTCAGTGTTAAGTCAAAACATTCATACAAGCAAAGTAAATGAGGACTATAAAACACATCTGGAGTACTGTGTACAGTTCTGGTTGCCACACCTTAAGAAAGATATAGGGGAACTAGAGAAGGTGCAGAAGAGAGCAACCAAAGTGATTTCGGGGCTGGGGCACCTCCCATATGAGGAAAGGCTACAGCGTTTGGGGCTCTTCAGCCTAGAAAAAAGGTACCTGAGCGGGGACTTGATTGAGACATACAAAAGTATGCACGGGATGGATAAAGTGGATAGAGGGAGGTTCTTTTCCCTCTCTCACAATACCAGAACCAGGGGATATCCATTAAAACTGAGTGTTGGGAGAGTGAGAACAGATAAAAGGAAATACTTTTTTTACCCAGCGGGTAATTAATCTGTGGAACTCCTTGCCACCAGAGGTGGTGATGGCATCTGGCCTAGATGCCTTTAAAAGGGGACTGGACAGATTTCTAGAGGAAAAGTCCATTGCAGGCCACAGGTCATGATGGTTAGTGCAACCTCCTTACTTTAGAGTCAGGCTACCTCGGAGTGCCAGATGCAGGGGAGAGGCAATGAGATGCACATATATCTAGTTGTCTTGTGTGTTCCCTGAGGCATCTGGTGGGCCGCTGCGAGATGCAGGAAGCTGGACTAGATGTAATGGGCCTTTGGCTTGATCCAGTGGGGCTCTTCTTATGTTCTTATCATGGCTGCCTTGGATAAGGCCTTTTATTACACTTCTACATTCCTAAGTGGGGGGTTACGATAAGGTTTTTCTGATCTTACAGCATAGCAGTAATTTGCTTGGCTTGTGTATGTGGCTCTCTTGCCTGAAGGGCATGGCAAACATTTTATTTAAGATGGATTCTGGGGCTCATGCTTTTTGACACAGGGACAACCAAATATTTTATGTATGTATTTGAAGAATTTATATCCTGCCTTTCCCATACTGAAGCAAATGCCCAAGGCACCTCACATAGGCAGGTTAGTCTAACATCATTTTTCAATGGGGCTTTTACAAATATATACAGTATTCTGTGATTCACCGAATCCTCAGTTCCAGATGTAGCCTTCACAGTATGGTTCTCTCCTCTGGCTGCATAGATACAGCAACTACAACTTAATAAAATCAAAAATCAAAATTTCTCCTTTGCACCAAGTTTCACCCATGCAGTCCCCTTTTTTTTGAATATTGGTGGTTTTGAATAAAATTTTAGCAACAGAAACTGGCAGAAGCCTAGACATGAAGCAAAAATAGCTTTTGTACTCGGGGAGGATAGAACTCTGATAAATCAATCAACAGTATTTATATACCACTTTTCAACGCAAAGTTCACAAAGTGGTTTACAGGCAAATAATAACAATAAAGTTAAATGGTTTCCTGTTCCCAAAGGGGTCACAATCTAAAAAAAATACAGTACACCACCAGCAACAGCCACTAGAGAAGACACTGCGCAGGGGTGAAGAGGGACAATTGCTGTCCCTCTGCTAAATATAAGAGGAATGCCACTTGAAAAAGGTGTCTATAATCCTGTATATACACATAGATACAATGCCATGTGTGGTAAGGAATATGGGATGTCTCCTGAATAACTTTGCAGAAGGCATTAACTGAAATCTGAAGAGCAAAAGCCCCAAAGTGTACTTACTCAATTAGATCAGTGCTTCCCAAACGTTAGCCACTTTTTAAAATGACAATCTGTCATGACCCACATAGCTTTATTAGACCAAAAAAGTGACCTAAAAAGAATATTTCTGTATTAGTTAGTTTTAAATTATTAATAATCAAGGTCAGGTGCTCCCAAGGCTGCTTGAGACTTTATATGTACAAGTGGAACCTTTTTATCCATCAGAGCTCCATTCCAGAAACCGTCACTGATGCCAAAAAACACGTTAAATGAAATCCCTTATAAAAACAATACACATGCTGTTAATTAGCAGTCAGCATTTAAAAAATTTTTTTTTATCTTACCATGGCAACATGGTGGCAGACATTCTCCAGGGGCTTAGAGCAGATTAGTATCCATTTGCTCTGAGATAAGATCTCTTCCCTTCGCCCTGAAGAGAGACAATTTTCTTCTGAAAGCTGGGCAAGAATGCCTGCCAAGTTATTTTTAAAAAATTGCCGAAACGTTTTTATGACCCACCAGAAATTGGTTCACAACCAACTGGTGGGTCCTGATCCACAGCTTGGGAAACATTGAGTTAGATCAATGACTCTGGACTCTGGACTATTCAAGACTATGATCATATTCAAGATTATAAACATAATGTACCAGGGAGCATCCTAGTGATGCCCAGGGCAGGCAGATCTCTCTGTTTGTGTCTATATAGCAAGCGAATTGTGAATTCCTTTGCAACATAATTAATTTACAGGCATGCCCCGCTATCAGCAGGGGATGGGTTTCTGGGCTCTCCATGGATACCTGAAGCCATGGATAAGAGGGAACCTATGTTAAGTTTAAGGTTCTTCCCTGCCCTCCCCCCAGCAAGATGTTTTTTTTAGTGATTCAAAGTAGGAATAAAGGAAGATAAGGAGGTGCCCCAACCTGTGGATAATTGAAACCGTGGATATGGAATCCATAGATACGGAGACCCATCAGTAAAACGGAGTACAAAAGTGTGTTTTTGTTGTGGACATGGCAATGTAGTCACTAATTTTATACTTGTGTTTCATTGACAGCTTTTATCAGCATGAAAGATGAGAGCTACCTGGACAAGCCCCTCCTGGAGGATGGAGATACCAGTAACCTCGTACCTATACAGAGGTCAAAGACAGAGAAGCTCTGGGGAATTCTGTCACAAAGTCCTGCAGCATCCTGGCTTCCTTTCCCAAGTGGCCTTGGATATGATGCCGCCAGTCTACAGCATAAATCTACAAAGGAAAAGTCCACCATGACGCAGGCCACTGGATCCCCAGCCGAAAGAAGCCGGGTTTTGATTCTGGTTCTCGTCTTGGCCACCTTTCTGCTGGCTCTGCTGAGTGTCTTTTTCAACCTGTTCATTTGGCCCCTCGGGAGACAGCCCAGTCTCAGCGTGGCCGTGCCCCAAAATCTCAGCGACGCCGCCCTGCTGGAAGCCAGAGAGCGAGAGCCACGAGTGGGCGCCATGAGGGACTGCTTGGACAAGGCGGTGCAGGACTTCTCCGCGGAGCCAAGCGTGGTGAAGGATGACGCGCGGATGACCCTACAGTGTAACGGGACCAGGCAGGAGTTCCTGTCTGGGAACGGGGGAACCCGCATTGAAGTGGTCTGGATCGACGGCGAGGTCAGCTACAACGTGGACGAGGCCAGTGCAGAAGTCCACGTGGCAAGGCTCTCCCGCCGACCGCTGCCACTCAGTCTCACCAGCGTTAATCAGCTCCTCCGAGATCTGGCATCCTGGGGTGGCTTGGAGGAGCTTCAGGGGTGCCTGAACAGGACCTCGCAGAAATTTCGGGAGGAACCGACGGCCGTGCAGGACAACGCCAAGCTGGTGGTGTCCTGTGGAAGCCACCAGGTGACCTTCGTCTCCGGCGAGGGGCAGAACGAGATCAGCGTGTACCGAGGGAATGTATACGAGGAGATTCAGTACCAGGTGAAAGCGACTGGATGGGCCTGGTTTGAGAAGTTTTGGAAGGATCTATGGGGCTGAATGGCAGACCATGAGATGCCTGCTCAGGAGGTGAAGGCTTAACACTAAGGCTGCAATCCTGTACACACACATGGGGGTGTAAGGGTGCAATCCTAACCTGGAGTGAGGCCGGCACGGTTAGGCTAGCAAAATTTGGCTGGCACAAGAGGCACCGTAAAGTGTGTTTGGACCACTCTTGGAGTCAGGGAGGATGGCGCACGTTTGTGGTCCCTTTGCGGTGGTCCAAACATACTTTGCGGTGTCCCTTGTGCTGGCCAAACTTTGCGGGCCCAACTGTGCTGGCCTAACCCCAGGTTAGGATTGTGCCTTGAGTCTCATTGAACTCAGTGGGGTTTACGTCTGAGTAAACATACATAGGCCCGCACTGTTACAGCCCAATCCTATGCCTGTCTACTCAGAAGTAAGTCCCATTATATTCAACGGGTGCTTATTTTTTGTTAAAAATGCATGCAAACACAACTCACCGCCTTTGGGGTGTGAAAATATCCAAATACACAAAACAACGCATTTCGGTGTTTTAAATATTTTTCAAAAATTGAAATAGATTACTTTTCCAATTAGAAATAATACCGCAGTGACATCTGCTGACACTGTATCACCTACCAAATACACTTTAAAAGCATTTAAAATTACTAAGAATGAGAACTTGGAATGAGAATTTAGAATAAAAACGCTTTCTGCCTTTCAAATCATGAAAATTGAAAAAATAACACCATTTTCAGGGGCTTACTCCCAACAAGGATAGTGCGTTTTGCATTGCAGCTTGTGGCATCTCCCTGCTCTGTTTTCAAATGTGTGTGGTCCCCTGAATCACATTGCTTCACCGCCTGTCACTACACAATGCCTGCCAATCACATAGCAAGAAATAATCACGTAGTTAGCAAGAAATAATTGCTTGGTCATACTTTGTTTAATTAATAAATACTTTTTGTTCAAGATAGTATTTCAGAGCAGGAGAGACCTGGGTCAACAATAATGCCTAATCAATCACAGATTCAATTTTTGTGTTGACACACATTGATCATGATATAATGTGTGCAAAGATGCATAATAATCACAAACTTGTATGACAATCTATTTTTCTCAGAGCCAAAGTATGAGACTGTCGAAGTGCTTTTGCTCTCTCTGCTGCTTTTAATAAACTTTTAAAGAACTGAGAGTGTCTTTCTCTTCTGTGCTGTTCCAGACTTTCAAAAGGTCTCTCTCTTCTCATTAATAATAAGTAATACACTAATACCTCTGTCAATATGGGCGAGACTCTAAAGCTGAGTACTGCATGAAACAGTCCTGAAGGAGATGCCATTGAAGGAAATGGGATCTGAGTGTCCTAGACCTTCCCAGAATGCACTGCTCCTATTGGCTGCGATGGCTGAATAAACTTGGCATAAAGAGCACTGTAGCAAAACAGTGCCAACAGTGCACAGTTTATTAGAGGTATTGTACATTGCTACTCTTGTTTTTTTCTTCAGCCTGACCAACAGCTCTGACATGGATTTTTTTTTTTGGGGGGGGGGGGAGGGCAGCCAGACACTGATCGCATGTCGCTATGTGATCCACTTATGTAACATGACTCCCAGCACATTCGTTGTACACAATTGTGGACACAACGCAATTTTCCCAATCCAAATAAAATAAACACACACATGTGTGCACACCCAGAAAAACAGCACGTTACAAAGCAAAAGTTAGCAACATTCATCTATATTGATTTTGGGGTGTCTTGTCCTCCTTTAATGCAACCATTGAACAAATGCACAAGCAAGTGATGCAGGCTGCCCCTCTTGACGCTGGCGCCCCCTGTCTGTCTTGAAATGTAGGACACTTTGAAATTTATCCAGGACAGAAGGTTGAAATGTAGGACGTGTCCTGGAAAAAGAATGGGCATCTGGCCACCCTGCGGGAGGACTATCTGAATTGGGGCAAGGGTGGGAAGAGAGTTAAATGCTTTTTTTCCAAAGAAAATGCTTTCCAAAGAGTTAACTCTTTCCAAAGAGTTAAATGCTTTCTTCCAAGTGGGAGACACTCTGCACAGTCTCAGAGTCCACAGATCCTTAGTATCGGTTGTCAAAAACAGACGGTCACCCTGGCAAGGATGAGGCACTGCTCTACTTGAATGTTGGAATTTTTGAAAATTAAAAGTTGATAACCCTGGATTTGCAGAAGGAAAAGGAGAAGCTGAAGATCAGTTGCTCCAGAGACGGCAGAAAATAGGCTACAAAACTGACTAGATTCTCTCTTGTACTTTGATGGCAATTCGTCAGGCTAGCAGAGGAAAGGTTTTTGAGGGTGCGAGCCTGACCTGCGCCAGAAAAGGCGGGCCGGTGGGTCTGGGCTGGATTCCGTGGAGGTCAGGAGGCACCAGGAGCCTCCCTGGTGCAAGGGCACATTCGTGCCCTTATACTAGGGGAGGCTCCAGGCTCCCCCATTGGTTTCTTGAATCTGTGCCCGCGAAAATGTTAGCACGGGTCTGAGGAGGCCGTGCAACCTGAGGTCCTACCCCCCCCCCCACCCCAGGCCGGCACGCTTGCCAGCCCACCCATAACCACCTCCTCCCCGCCTGCCCTCCTCCCCCGTTCTAGCCGAGTTCAGCTGGCGCATGGGCAGCTCCCCGTCGGCACTCTCGGATAAACACTACGAGCAGCATCGGCCTGAGCGCTGTAGCGCCAACGCGGGGGTGCCGGTCAGCGCCCCCATGTCGGCATTGCTGACGTTGCGTCGACACTACAACATAGCCTCGACGCAACACAGGGCATTTGATGGCACGCTAAATAATGTGGAAAAATATTTGAATTGTACGAGGAAAGCCCAACACTTGTGGTTAGCGGAATTCCATAATTTATTCCAGCGGTGCAATTCAGTATTCTTGATAATAGCTGTTTCCCCATCCCACAAAGATCCTTTAAGCTCTCACAACCAGCGATCTCCTCAGTAGAGTGTTGCTCTCTCTCTCTCTCTCTCTCTCTCACACACACACACACACACACACACACAGAGAGAGAGAGAGAGAGAGAGAGAGAGAGAATATCTAAAAATGAGACATGAAACGAGAGCAATTTGAGGGATTTTTCAGGGGCAACCCATGAATTTGGGTATGAATAGCACGTTTCCTATATGGTATAGTAATTTGGAAGAGATGACAGATCCCTCTCCACAATCTCGACATTGACTTGTCTGCTGAGAAGGCGTCCACGTTTGTGGTACTGATGGTTGGAGAGCAACAAAGAGAGGCAGGAAGAGGGGAAAGAAGAGGGTGGGTGAAATTGACGGAATCTGGAACTCCTTCTTCCTCCACCGTTCCAAGGCTCACGACTCCTTGTTATTTGTTGCAGTTGTCCCTGCTGCAGCAGGTGATTTTGACGGTGTGGCCATCAGACTCCTTGATCAAGCCACACCCCCTTCTGCCCCTGTTGCTACAGCCCAGGACTCGGAACATCACTATTCCTTCTGTTGGAGAAAGGAGGAGACAATGAAAAGGAATTAATAGGCAGGCATCCACTGGAAGAAGCACCTGATCACAACATCTCAATTGCTCCCGAAGAGAATGTCTCCCTCACCCCCAGACACATTCAAGAACCCATTTCTCCTGATACCAACCTTCATAATTTTACAAGCTTCAAACCAGCAACAAAGGCCCATTGAATGGATTGTCTGACCTGATGCTTGTATTCCCTGCATGTCTGAATACTTCCCAGCAAAAGGGCAACACAGTACGTTTAGGGCAATGGCAGGCTAGGCTGCGCGGCTCCGATTCGGACAGCGCGGCCTCCTCTGCGGCTGCTGCGTAGGACATCATAGGGAAGGCTGGAGCCGCCCCTGGGGCAAGGGCGCAAACATGCCCTTGCCCTGGGGAGGGCTTCCAGCGCACCAAAGCTATTCTAGCTCAGTTTAGGATTGTGCTCTGAATGAACGCTATGGTGTTTACCTGGAATTTATAATAATAATAATAATAATAATAATAATAATAATAATAATAATAATACTTGGATTTATATACCGCCTTTCTTAGGTCACCAGATTTCTCTGATGACTATAACTCAAGGCGGTTTACATGGGCAGATTTTATTCAGAAACCCGAAGGTTTTTACAATTTTTACAGAAATGTTCTATCTTTCAAGAACTACACATATACAGATGGATCTTTCTGGATTTAGTCCTTCTTTCTGGCCACCCGTTTGTCTTCTTGCTGGCTGATAAACTGCTTCCCTGCTCCCACCAGAGAAGCGGCTGACTTCGGCACAACTCCCCCTCACACAAGGCAGCCGAAGCTTAGCTGTTAATCAGTCACAAGCTGTTAATCAGACCTCTGTGAGGTCTGCCGCTCACAGAGACTTCCGGCTGTCCCAAACTGGCGACCTTCAGATCTTCAGCTCTTATCTTCAGGCAAACGGAGGCATTAACCCTCTCGACTAAATCTTCTGCCCCTTAAATCTTATAAAAGCTTGGATTATGCATACAGGCCAAAATTTGTTTCTTGGTGGTACTTACTGGGTGCTCTTCAGTTAAAGCTCTCAGAGCACTCAAATTAAATTAGAAATACTGTCAAAAAAAATCAAGCATTAAAAATATAAGATGCAGCAGATAAATAAAGCTCAATATAAAATCACATGATCTAAAGGACAAATAGAGGCATGCCCTGGTATCTTCTGTGGTTCCGTTCCGGACCCTACCGTAGATACCTGAAACCGTGGATACTGGGGACACCTTTTTTAAGATAGGGAAATATCAGTGGTTTTGTGCAACAAAGTTAAGAAACAGATTTGTTTAATGTTCCCCTATCTTTTTAATAGGGACATGGTGGTGCAGCAGGTTAAACCGCTGCTGCTGGGCTTTTCGACCGGAAGGTTGGGAGTTCAAGACTGTGCGACGGAGCGAGCTCCTGTTGCTTGTCCCAGCTCCTGTCAACCTAGCAGTTCAAAAGCACCTAAATGCAAGGATAAATAGGGACCACTTCGGTGGGAAGGGAATGGCGTTCTGTGCGCTACGGCGTAGAGTCATGCCGGCCACATGACCACGGAAGCTTGTCCTCGGACAAACGCCGGCTCTACAGGCTTTGAAACGGAAATGAGCACCACCCCCTACAGTCGGTCACGACTAGACCATCCTGTCATGGGGAAACCTTTACCTTTTTATCTTTTTAATAGGCTTCCCAGTATTCATGGTATCCGTGGATAACTGAAACAGTGGATAACAAATCAGCGGATACCAGGGCACACCTGTAAAAATGTTTTCCCGTGGCATGGCAGACTTGACAGATGGTGTCACACAAGCTTCTTTGGGGAAAGAATTCTAGAGAGGGGTTACCACAACCAAAAAGGCCCTGTTTCTGGTCACTGCCCCTTTCACTTAAGAAGAGCCCCACTGGATCAGGCCAAGAGCCCATCTAGTCCAGCTTCCTGTATCTCACAGTGGCCCATCAAATGCCTCAGGGAGCACACAAGACACCTGCATGTTATTGCCACTCCCTTGCATCTGGCATTCTGAGGTAGCTTACTTCTAAAGTATGTGGCTGCATCACGGCTTTTCCTCTAGAAATCTGTCCTTTTAAAAGCATCCACTTTTAGACACCATCACCACCTCCTGTGGCAGGAGTGCCACTGGTTAATTACCCACTGGGTAAAAAAGCATTTTATTTCCTTTTATCTGTTCTAACTCTCCCAACACTCAATTTGAGTGTATGTCCCTGGTATTGTGAGAGAGGGAAAAGAACATTCCTCTACCACTCTATCCATCTGTCATGAAATTGTGGTTTCATGGGAACCTTGTAAGTTGAAAGAGAACTACTCAAGAGTAAATGGTTCAGGTGGGGGTGATTAGTTTATTGAGATAGAGATAAAAGCCTCAAGGAACAGAACCCCCTCGCTGCTCTCATGGAAGGTTAGCCTCACTAGTTGCTGTGGAGGCTGGTTGTAGTTAGTAAGGTAAAGATCCTATAGGTGTTCTTTTTCTTTTTGTCCTTTCTGGGTTCCTCTCAGTTAAGTTAAACAGGGGAATTGATTATTGTTATTTTAATTCAGGTTTTATGATACAGAGCCTCTGTAGTTTTATTTGTAATTTTTAATGTACATTAATAAAATTGGGTTTTTACTTCTTTCATTTGGCTCTCTTTTAAGAGGGGTTTTTGCCCAGGAGCTCCCTTTGTTGTGTTGAATCTGGGCTGGTGGCAGCGGCAGCTACACCAGGGGAGGGGAGTTCCCCCCATCATAACACCATCCCATGCAGAATTTTGTACATCTCAATCATGTCCCCCCTCAGGTGCCTTTTTTCTAGACTGAAGAGCCCCAAACCCACATGTTTCCTCATATGGGAGGTGCTTCAGCCCTGTAATCATTTTGATTGCTCTCTTCTGCACCTTCTCTAGTTCTCCTATACCTTTTTTGAGGTGCCAACCAGATCTGTACGCAATACTCCAGATGTTGCCTTACCATTGATTTGAAAAGTGGCGTACTAATATTGACCGTTTTATTCTCAACCCCTTTTTTAATTATCCCAAGCATGGAAGTTGCCTTCTTTACCACTGCCGCACACTGGGTCGACAGTGGTTTACCACAAGTAGAGTTAGAAGGAGAATGGCAGAACGGGTCTCTGAGGATAATCTGGACAGATTCACAGCTATTTAGGTATTAATTAATTAATTAGCACCGTTCACATATATGGCATGGCACTATAAAAGAAATCAGATCCCTGTCCTGAGGAGCATACAAGGGGGAGGAGAGCAGAGGAGGGCATTAGGAGGGAATAATAGGCCATTGCTTTGCCATCCTCACTTACCATGCATGATCTTGGCTGTCATGCATTTTTCTCCAGCTTCAGCGTCACAGCCCTCGTCTCTAATCAGACACCCAGCTCGGTCCTTCATGGGACAGTTATTGCAGTGGATGCTCTCTAGAAAAGAAAGCAAAGCAAGACCTCTCCGTTTTTGCCCCAAGTGATGCTACCTTATTTAGAACCATCTATATGCTCAGTGAATTCCATCATGTGTCAGATCTGTTGATGCCTCTTTTAATGGAAGGACCATTAAACAATACACTCAATTTTGTTATTTGAGATCCTTATTGCAGACGGACCATACAGATGCTGGTGGTATGCTGTGTGGCTGACTCTACTGCTAGGGAAGAAGAGGTAACCTGTCTCGGGAACCAGAATCTATAAGATTCCTGTGCATAATCCATAGAATCCAAAGAGTCCATATGGATTCTTCGCCATTCAAAGGCATCAAAGGCACCTACCCTTTTATGCCCATGAACAGTGTTACTTGGATCACATCACACATCCAATTTAACTTTTTGAGCTTCGGTGATCTATGGATCAGATGTGCCACTCATCATGTGAAAAACTGGATGCACTTCTAGAGAACCTGAGTACCAGGCTGGGTCTTTTTGGTGAAACTGTATCCAGAGAGAATAATATCATTATTCAGCAACGGACAAACCAAATTCTGCAGTCAAAAACAATGTGATGCAGCTTCATCTATATGAGGGGTCCCAAGACTTTCCAGTACGAGGGCCACATTGTATATTTTACAGATTTTCACAGGCTGAAAAAAAAAAATCAGTTTTATAAATGAATGAATGAATGAATGAATGAAATATAAATGAATGCATACGTTTTGCTTAGATCTTTTTTTGCAATTAGTATGATACGATTCAGAACAAAAGAGAAATGTGACAATGAATGCCACGCTTAAACTGATAAATTATATATAATGAGTAAAAACATCAAATATTTTAAGTTGCTGCAGGCTGGATAAAATCTTGTGGAAGGCTGGATTTGCCCCCGCTCCCCGAGGCCGAACTTTGGAGACCCCTGATCTATATTATGGGCATGCTTACAAAGTAGATTGCTGTGGGTTGCCATTTCTGAAACAAACTGATGAAACAGCCCATACAAACGATAAGAACATCAGACTATGTGGGATGGTTTACGTAAGCCAAAAGATTAGAAAGCACTTTATAGCCTATAAACGGGCTATTTGAGTTACCGATACATTAATTTTAGCTAGGACTTACCTCCCAACTCCAAGCAGAGCAGAGCACAAGCAGCAAACAGAAAAGCCCAAACCATGTTGGAGTGTCTGCACGTTCAATGTGTGGAAAAGACAAACACACACCCTGGCCTGGCAGAGGACAGACTTTTGAAAATGCGTGCTCTGTAATTGTGCGTGGGATCAAGCGAGCAGTTCATCTGCAAAATTGGGAAGTCAGTGTGCCTTGTCCAGCTCCTCCTGGCATTGTCCACATAACAAGGAACATTCTATTCAGCATCAAAACAATCCAAATGCGACGCCATCTTCCGCATCTTGGGGAATGTTTGAAAAAAGTATTGCAATGGGAAATGTGCTGCAGTCATCCATCTTTCTTTTTAGTTTAAATATTTAGCCCCATGATTCTACCATATGGCTCTCAATACAGCAACTATGTGCCTTGTGGTAAGTGAAGAGAGGATTGTCTCTCTGTAGGCTTTTGGGGGCACAATCCTAAACTGAGTTAGGCTGGCATAAACTAATATAAGCCAGCGAAGTTAGGCCGACACAAGAGACACGGTAAAGTATGTTTGGACTACTCAGAGAGGAGTCAGAGAGGCCAGTGCACAGACTTGAGCCATCCTCCCTGACTCCGAGGGTGGTCCAAAAAGGCTTTATGATGGCCCTTGTACTGGCCAAACTTTGCTGGCTTAGTTTATGCCAGCCTAATTCCAGTTTAGGATTGCACTCTGGGTAGCTTAATAGCTCAACACAGTGCTCAGTGACACCACACTAGAAGTTTTTGACCAATTTACTTTGTCACATAGAATTCAGGAGGTTCCACTTGAAAAGAAGAACATTCTTTTTATATATCTCCTCACCCCTCCATTTGCTTAGTGTCTTACTGAGGTCCATTGCGTCATCACTCCAGGGTGTGATTCTGATCTCAGGGTGTTGCCCCCCCACCGCACCTCAGTTCTAAGAAGGTTAGGAAACTCACCCCTTGTTCAGATTCAAGACAATCAATCAATCAATCAATCAATCAATCAATCAATCAATCACTAGTATTTATATACCGCTTTTCAACACAGAGTTCACAAAGTGGTTTACAGGTAAATAATAACATTAAAGTTAAATGGCTCCCTGTCCCTAAAGGGCTCACAATCTAAAAGAATGGAGAACACCACCAGCAACAGCCACGAGCAAGACACTGTGCTGGGGTGAAGAGGGACAATTGCTCTCCCCCTGCTAAACTTAAGAGGACACCACTTGAAAAAGACAGACCCCTCTTTTCAACCCCAGTTTTAACGTCAGCCTTCCTGGCTCCGCCTAATGATTGGGAGTTGTCTGGAGAGGGATCCAAGAAAGCTTCTTA
This sequence comes from Lerista edwardsae, assembly GCA_029204185.1. Taxonomy (NCBI): domain Eukaryota; kingdom Metazoa; phylum Chordata; class Lepidosauria; order Squamata; family Scincidae; genus Lerista; species Lerista edwardsae. The sequence goes on along the minus strand of JAJKFI010000173.1, from coordinate 1,195,902 downwards.
GCACTCACTCTCAGAATCCCAATTCCCAGGTTCCTTGGGGAAGAAGAACTTCAGGGTGCAATCCTAACCTAGAGTTAGGCTGACACAGTTAGGCCAGTGCAAGGGACACCATAAAGTCTGGTTAGACCACTCTTGGAGTCAGAGAGGCCAGCACACAGAGGTGCGCCATCCTCCCTGATTCCAAGAGTGGTCCAAACACGCTTTACTATGGCCCTTGTGCCGGCCAAACTTTGCCGGCCTAACTCCAGGTTAGGATTGCGCCTGCGGTGCCATATGGCACAATTGACAAAATATACCCATTGAAGTAGATGGGCAGCCAGTCCTATGTTGTCTGGGTGCTGGTGCTGCAGCGGTAGCCAAATAGCTACTGCTGCATGCTTCCAGTGCTGGGCAGGCACTGGACACCTTTCAGGAGAAGGGGATGTCTGTCCCCTTCCACCAGGATAAGGGCACATGGCCACCTATGAGTCTCCTCATGTCTATTTTGCCGTGTGGCCCAACACAGAGGTTAGAATCTGGCAGTGGAGGCCACTGCCAGTCCTACTCCCACTCCGTCCCTTCCCCCACTTAGTTCCACCCTCCCCACCTGCCCGGAAACCACAAACCACCAGTGGCGGTGGAACTTACCAGCCACCAGCTCCATGTGGGCGTTTCCGGGTGCTGGGGACGAGTGCTTGGCTGGCACCAGCGGTGGAAGTGCCTTATGGCCCTTTCATAGCACTGGCACCTGCAATAAGGGCTTACCACCGGCCCTAGTGCTGATGGGATTGGACCCTAAAAGTCCATTTAGTATCACAGTGACCAATCTGATCCTTTTGAGAAGCCTCAGAGCACAATCCTACCTTATGCTGGCCTAGTAAGGCCGACATAGCAGGGCCAGTGATGTCATCTGGTAATGAAGAACGGGAACGCTGGGCGGGACTTACACTTGATTGGCAGCCCGTCCGTTCCGTTCCGTTCCGTTCTGCGGCTGCCCTGGCCTCAGTGTGGTGTCTGCTTGCCGGGGGGGACGGGTGGGGGGCGCGCTGGGTGCCTGGGTGAGCAGTGGTGGGGCGCGCCAACCGGGGGCAGCCCCCTTGAGGTCTAGGCAGCCGCGGAACGGAACAGACGGGCTGCCAATCACGCGTAAGTCCCACCCAGCATTCCCGTTCTTCATTACCAGATGACATCACTGAGCAGGGCCATATCCCAAGGCCCATTCGGAGGCAGCAGCAGCAACGTGAAGGACAGAGGGAGGTTTCCCCCTTGCACCTGCGTAAGCCCCAGTCACTCCTATGAACTTGCTCGGATCTGCGCCAGCAAAAGAGCTGGCACAGAGGAACGTGCACGGGAGCTGCCCGAATTGGGGCTGCCATGGCCGGGAACTGGCGTTAGGATATGGCACTACGCCCCCAGAATGCTTCTAGAACACCCTTACAGAGGCCCTGCACCGACCGAGCAATGTTGGCGCTTGACTGGCGCACAGCCGGCGTTGCCAACGGTTGCACCAGGGGTAAAGGATTGCACTATCAGTGTGAGAAGCCACACACAGGTCAGGTTGGACCTCTTGCCGAACTAACCAATGGCATACCATCCCTGAACCCAGAGATAGCACAGGGCATCGTGACTAGCAAAACCAATGGAATAATTTTTCCTACTATAAACACTGTTGGATTCAGATCAGAAGTGCTCACTGCATGACATTGCCAAGTATTAGACTCTCCCCAGCTCCCCACTCTGGTGTCACTGTAGGTTGCTAACCACAGCATATTCTTATTATTATTATTTTATTATTTATTAAATTTCTACCCCGCCTTTCTGCCCGAAGGCACTCAAGGCGGCATTACAAAATCAAAGTTAAAACAGAATAAAATACATCATAATTAAAAACAATAATTAAAAACAATATAAAAATACAATATAAAAATATAACAATCATCCCATGGATCATAAAAGTACAGAAATATAAAAGAATGCAAAGACCAGCCAGCCTGTCAGCAACTAAAAGCCTGCTGAAACAAAAAGGTCTTCAGCTCCCGCCGAAATACCGCAAAGAGGGAGCAGTTCTTAACTCTAAGCATACTCTTTTTTAATTTTAAAACTGTTGAAAGGACCAGTTCACGCATCTATCATAACATGTAGCTTGGGCCCAATACCCATTGATAGACTTTTCCTCCATGAACGAATCAAATCTCCTTTGAAAGTGATCTAAGCAAGTCACCAACCCTATACCTTGTGCGGGGTGTTCCGTCCTACCCTTGTGACACAAGTCACCTGCTTGACTTGTGTTATCTTTTCGGGTAATGACTCAGAACCTTGGTGACTCCTACCTGATGTCCTGCTACTCTTTTCTGGCAGCCTGCTGAAGTTTGGATTCCTGGGTAAAAGGGAGGTATATCTTTTTAACAGGCGTCCCGGTATCCATGGTATCCATGGATAACTGAAACCATGGATACTGAATTAGTGGATACTTGGGCACACCTGTATGGGGGAACTGATGCGTGGAAACACTTGCCTTGGGCATCTGATGATCTTTTGGTCCTTACTTAGCAGAACTAAATGTATACAGGAACATGGCAAGTCAGCTGTGTACTAAAAATGGCAATGTTCTGTACCAAACAATAAAATACCTGGTAGAGGTGGGAGTTTGTTTGTTTGTTTTTTAATCCACCCTTGGAGGTTCAAGACAGCACCAGACTTCTGATGGGACAAAAGGCTATTTCAAGCACAGGGCAGGCTGTGAGCAGAACAGCCTGGAACAGAAGAGGATGTTCTCCTCCCTTCTAATGAAGCAACAACCATTAGAGGCATCAACATGCCCATCTGCATTGAGAGATGGCATCAAAGAGAAGGTCCAGCCAATGCCATGTCTAAAGCAGGCAGTGGTATACCTGGTGGGATCAGGAAGGCAAATGCCCCCAAGTGCCAGATGGTAAGGGTGGCAAAATACCCCCCCCCAATCCTTGGTTGCGCCCACACTGCTCCAGGGGCCACCCTCCTCCTCCTCGCTTTTTTTTTATTTAAGTGGAGGAAGAGGGTGGCCCCCAGGAGGGTCTTCTGATAAAACGGAAGTGACACCGGAAGGCCTTCTGAGGGCTGGGGAGGATACGAGCAGTTTCCCTGGCCCTCAGGAGGCCTTCAGGAGGCCAAAAATAGTCAATTCTGGTTTTCGGCCTTCTGAGGGCCGGGGAGACCATGTGTGGCCTCTCTAGTCCCCAGAATGCCTCCCGGGGGACAGCAGGCACAGGGGGCAGCAATTCCAGGTTGGTGCAGGGCCCTTGAGGTGTGCCCCCAGGCACCAACTCCTCTAGGAATGCCACTGAAAGCAGGGATGTGCCATGATGTTCTCGGCTAATGAGGTTCAGAAAAATAAGAAGGACCTTTAAGGTCCTAAATAAGGATTTAGAAGATTTAGCTGAGAGGGTTAATGCAGTGGTGTCATCCAAATGATTTAGGAACAGGTACTCACTTTTGATTGGGACTGGTCGGGGTCTGCCCACCGGAAGTGACGTCATAAGCCAGCAGTGAGGTCGTGGCAGGAAGTGAGGTCATAGCCAGAAGTGATGTCATGACAGGAAGTGAGGTCATAGCCGGAAGTGAGGTCATGATTGTTGCCATGGAGGTGATCATGTTTGTAATAACTTCAGCTTGGGGTTAGTGCTGATTTAACTTCTATTGCTTTGCTTTCTAGAGATGTGTATATACATATTTTGCTTCAACTGTTCCCTGGTTAAATAACAGGCTAGACTGTACTAGATTGTGAGCCCTTTTGGGACAAGGAGCCATTTTACTTTAATGTTAAATGCAAGGAGCCGGCAAGGAGCAGGAGGGGGAACGGGCGCCCACCAGGCCACACGACCACGTGGGCGCCCGACCGAGTGCCAGGCCGACCAGCAAGGAGCAGGAGGGGGAGCGGGCGACCAAAAAAAGACCGCGTGGGGGCTGGGGCTGGGGGGAGGCTGCAGGAGGAACCGGGATGCTGGATCTGCGCAGCTGGAGGGAACGGGCACCCCAGGCAGCCTACCTTCTCATGCTTGCTGCCTTATTCCCGGGTCTCCCTCGCTGCTGCTGCTGCCGCCTCCTCCAGTCCTCTCACTTCGCTGCTGCTGCCGCCGCCGCCGCTGCCGCCACCACTATGCTGCCTACCTGTCTGCCTCCTCACAGAAAGTGCAGGCAACGGCTGCGGGCGTGTAGGATGCATGCGCAGCTGCTGAGCCAACCAGCTGATGGGGCCAGCTTCGAGTGGGCGGAGCCAGCTCAACTTCTAGGAACCGGTACTCGCATAGTGGTGCGTAGTGGGTGCATGACATCACTGAGTTAATGCCTCCGTTTGCCCGAAGATAACAGCTGAAGATCCGAAGGTCGTGAGCTCGAGACTACCGGAAGTCTCTGTAAGCAGCAGACCTTGCAAAACTGCGGCTGATTAAAAGCTGAGTTCCAGCTGCCTCGTGTGAGGGGGAGTTGTGCCGAAGTCAGCTGCGTCTCTGGCGGGAGCAGGGAAGCCGGCAAGAAGACAAACGGGTGGCCAGAAAGAAGGACTAAATCCTTCTTTAGAAGAAGGACTAAAGAACTAAAGAAGGACTAAATCCAGAAATACATACATCTGTATGTGTGTTGTTCTTGAAAGATAGAACATTTCTGTAAATTGTAAAAACCTTCGGGTTTGTGAATAGAAGTCTGCCTATGTAAACCGCCTTGAGTTACAGTCATTAGAGTAATCTAGTGATCTTAAGAAAGGCGGTATATAAATACAAGTATTATTATTATTATTATTATTATTATTATTATTATTATTATTATTA
>JAJKFI010000173.1:1097590-1191111 GCA_029204185.1 Lerista edwardsae | reverse complement strand
TATTATTATTATTATTATTATTATTATTATTATTATTATTATTATTATTAAGGCCTTCTGTAGGCATTGGGAGGCATTCTGAGGGCTGGAGAGGCTGCATTCAGACATGCACAGACCAGCTTTGGATGCTGGCAGCCTCTTCCGCCTTCAGAATGGCTTCTAATGCCTTCAGAAGGCCTTAGGAAAATACTTTGTCTTTCAAAAAACTCCAGTTTGCTGAATGGTTGGCCCTTACGTAACATTCTCTGAGGCCTACTTTTCTTGTGCTTCTAATATTCTCATTCATATGAGAACAGAAGAAGGGCCCTGCCAGAGCAAAGCAAGGACTCATCCAGCATCATGTTTCATACAGTGGTCAGCCTTTGTTTTATGCTCCAGGTTCAGAAAGCTAGCATAGGTTATTCATGCTCAGATAGATGACTTCCCACATTGAGGCTCTAAAGCAGTGGTTCGCAACCTTTTTTTGCACCCCCTTTTTATTAGGTACAACAACCTGTCGGGACTCTGCTAAGACCTAGGGATGGAAGTGATGTCATTAAGCAGGAAGTGATGTCATTGAACCAGGAAACAGGAAGCGATGTCCTTGTTCTGGCAGGGCCAGATGTGATGACATTAAACAGGAAGTGATTGTTTTTAATATATCATACTTTATGAAAGGCAAAAGAACTCCACGTCCTTTTTAGAATGTTCTGAATGCAATTTAGGGCGCAATCCTAAACTGAGTTAGCTCGGCATAAGCTAAGCCAGCAAAGTTAGGCCAGCACAAGGGACACCGTAAAGTATGTTTGGACCACTCAGAGAGGAGTCAGAGCGGCCAGCACACAGACTTGAGCCATCCTCCCTGACTCCGAGAGTGGTCCAAAAACGCTTTACGGTGGCCCTTGTGCTTGCCAAACTTTGCTGGCTTAGCTTATGCTGGCCTAACTCCAGTTTAGGATTGCGCTCTGAGAGTGTGTGAGTCAAAGGTTTAACTCAATTAAATCTCAATTTTGGGAACAAAATGTAGCAGGAATAAAGAAACAGTCATTTTGTATGCAGCTGTTCTCAGTTTATTCCCCACACTGTGGTATGGACTTCAGTTGCAATTCTCACGATCTGTGCAGCACTTCATCTGTACAGAATAGTCTCCGAGTGTGTGTTCTTTACCACAGTTCCCGCCATCAGTGCAGCCTTCCATGCGATACATCTCATTCCCTTCTGTAAAGGGAGGGGGAGACAAGAGATGTAGATATAAATCATATTCAGTGCTAGTGTGGGTTATTTTTGCACATACAAATGACCCATGCTGAGGCTGTGTGAATCATGGAAGTGGCTCTAGCAAGATAACTCAGGGCGCAATTGGGCTGGAGTTAGGCCAGCACAGTTAGGCCAGCAATGTTTGGCCGGCACAAGGGACACCGTAAAGTATGTTTTTACCACCCTTGGAGTCAGAGAGGCCTGCACACAGATATGCGCCATCCTCCCTGACTCTGAGAGTGGTCCAAAGACTTTTTACGGTGTCCCTTGTGCTGGCCAAACTTTGCTGGCCTAACTGTGCCGACCTGACTCCAGGTTAGGATTGTGCTCACAATCATTTGTGTTAAAGCCTCAGCATTGTTTGAAATTATCATTTCTTAAAATGGCTGCCTGCTAGTAAACATCAGTGAAGAGTGAGGGAGAGAATTTCCGGGGGAGAGTGCAATGGGGGCATGACTCAAAATGCTGCCTGATGCCAGCTCGGGTCCCCCCCCCCATACTCTTAAAAAAAAGTTACTGCTCTCCTCACATACTGCCTTGAAACATGGAAGTGCAGGATTGGAAGTCCTGCACTTCTGGGTTTCAAATTGGCATGCGAGGAGCAGAAATGATCTGCTTTACATTGGAACAAGCACAAAACAGAATCTGCTTCACACTCACTCCTGTACAAAGCCAAACATTCTTGGACTGAGAACTCAGTCCTTACCTGGAATTAGGCCAGCAAAGATTGGCCAGCACAAGGGTCACCATAGTGCGTTTGGACCACTCTCGGAGTCAAGGGGGATGGCGCACGTCTGTGTGCTGGCCTCTCTGACTCCAAAGACTGGTCCAACATGCTTTACGGTATCCCTTGCAGTGGTGTCATCCTGGCGGAACGGCCCGGTATGCCGTTCCGAGGAGCTGCTCCTGGGCCCGCCCTCCCTCCTGCGCATCTGAATCGCTCTGAAATGGAGCGATTCGAGGCGCAGGGAGGCGCAGGGAGGTGTGGCTGGCCTCTGCCATAGGGGTGGAGGGCTGCCAATCATCCGGGCGTTCCGGTTCCTGGCGCACCCAGATGACGTCTCTGGTCCCTTGTGCCAGCCAAATTTTGCTGGCCTAACTCCAGGTTAGGCTTGCACTTGTAAGAGAGGGAGCAGGCAGTGGCTGGAGGAAGTGGGCAGCAGACTTGGGGTGAATCGGTATTCTGAATCCACTGATCCCTTGGAACCCTCACAATCTGCCACCCACACAGATTCCTGTGCCCAACCACCCTTCTCTACAAAAAGGCATCCTCAGAAAGGGCATCCAGGTTGTCCTGGTGTCTCTAGAAATCAGCATCCACCTCTGGCTGACCACTGAAAGCAATTCTGGAGATTTTTTGCAGGGACTGCAGGACCTGCCTAGCATTATAGCGGCTAGGAAAACAAAATCCCAGAATAGCTTCCATAGGACTTGCTCTCTGTACTCCCCGGACGTTCCCCCTGCATCAAGGCTGCAAACAGCTGCGTAAGAGAGAAGAGCACCCCCAGCCTGGGGTCATTTGCAGGGGAGAAGCAGGAAGTGGAGAAGGACCTACATTTCCCCCTGGGTGGGGAGTGGACGGGCCCAGCGGTATTATGCTGCCGGAACACTGGGCGGGACATCCAGGTGATCGACAGCCCGCCTGTTGCGTTCTGGAGCGTTATGCCGTTTGCGTAACCAATTACGCCGCTTGCGTATGTTACACAAACGGTGTAATGCTCCAGAACGCAATGGGTGGGCTGTCAATCACCCGGATGTCCTGCCCAGCGTTCCGGCAGCATAACACCGCTGGACAGGCCGATAGGTGTGACGGGCCTGGGGAGGGGATGGTGTTGGGATACAGCCTGTCAGCCGCATCCAAACCTCCGTCTCCAGGTTGCACAGCCCTGATTCAGGCTTCATGTCTTTTATTTCTATACAACAGGCACAGATCCAAGGTCACCAATGGCAAGGCTGCAGCCTCCCCTGGGGCAAGGGCGTGAACGTGTCCTTGCTCCAGGGAGGCTCCCCAGCGCACCAAAGCTGCGCTGGATTTGGCCCAGGCCCGCCAGCCTCACCATTCCAGCGCAGTTTAGGATTGTGCTCTGAATCAGCGGATCCCGGGGCACGCCTGCAGGTGAATTCCCACCTGCTGCCTGAAATGGTGCCATCCCTTCTGCCACCCCTGCACTGCATCCCTTCAGTCTCCCACAATCCTTGCTCCCAAGCAATGGGAAGTGAGCTGTGGTTGGAGCGCACGAAGGACCCAAGCACAACAGCAAGATGCTATCACCGCCCGTCACTTACGATAGAAGAAATGGACAGTTAGGCAGGCTTGTCCTTTGTCGAGATCGGCGATACATTTGTGGCTTCCTGTGATGCATCCGGAACCACGATAGTCCATGAGGCAGAGAAAGCAGCCGAGTGTCTCTGTAGCAGGAAACAGTGTGAGAGAGACTGGCTGAGAACACCTCTCCCCTGAGCTTAAATTGGGACTTGGGCTCACCTGAAGAGGGGTTCCAAGCAGTGGTGGGATTCAGCCAGTTCTCACCTATTCTGCAGAACCAGTTGCTAATTTTAGGTTGGGAGAGGGAAGAAAGGCAGTGGATGGCCCTGAAGGCTGCCCTGAAGGACATAGAACTGGTTGTTAATTTATTTGAATCCCACCACTGGTTCCAAGGTAGGAAAAAAGAGCAATCTACTGTATAAGGAACCTAAAGAAATCACCACCACAGGATGTGGTGATGGCTTCTTGCTCAGATGGTTGGGAAAAATCATTTGAGAAATTAGTCTAAGGGCACAATCCTAACCCACTTTCCCGCACTGATATAGCTGTGCCAATGGGGCATGTGCTGAATCCTGCAGCTGGAGGGACAGTCAAGGTGCAGGGAATGTTTGTTCCCTCACCTCAGAGCTACATTGCCCTTATCCCATTGCTGGAAAGTTGGGTAGGATTGTGCCCTTAAAGAAATCGGTACCACAAGGTGTGGTAATGAGATCTAAACTATTCGACATACGGTCGCTGCATGGTCAGTATTATAGCTCAAGGTACTGGGGACAAGCAACGAGAGAGAGCTTTGGCTTGAGACACAATTCTTACCCAGATGGTCATATTGGTCTACACTGCTGGGTGAGACGACCTAGTTTAGGGCTGTCTGCACAGGCTGGCAGCAGCTCTCTCGGAGATCAGACCAGCCCAAATCAAAGAGGTGAGGAATGGAACTTAAAAACCTCCTGCATGGAGAATCTCGCTTCTCTAGAATCCTGTGCTCAGATCTGACCTGGCAGTCTTTGGAAAGCAGTTCCCTAACTCTTAAAAGTGAAACTGTGGCCCCCAAGTTGACAGTGGAAGCATCTACCTTTGGAAGCACCAGCAGGCAGGTTTCAGCTTCTGGGACCACAGGTTGGGAATCCCTGCCTCGTAGGGCATCAAGTGCCATCATTCTTGCAAGGATGATCGGCCACAGCAAACAAGACATAACAAAGCACCCTGAAATGGGCCGCTTGGATTTCTTCCGAAAGGACTTACCCCCCAGAGCGCAAGGCGAGCAGAGCAAGGAGAGCAGAGCACAAGCTGCGAACATCAGAGCCCCAGGCATCTCTGTAGCTGTCGATTCTCGCTCTGCTGGAATCTTCCGGCAAATGCACACCAAGGCGAAGTCACCTTGGTGGAAGACTGACTTTTGCAAAAGCACAACCTGTAGGTGTGGGTGGATCACATGAGAGGTCGATCATTTGCAAAGTGGAGAAGGAGATGCATTCTTGTAGAGAACCTTGTTTGTATCCTCTGCGCTCAACAAAACCCATCATGGGTTAAGAACATAAGAAGAGCCCTGCTGGATCAGGCCAAAGGCCCATCTAGTCCAGCTTCCTGTATCACACCGTGGCCCACCAGATGCCTCAGGGAGCACACGAGACAAGAAGATACCTGCATCCTGTGGCCACTCCCTTGCATCTGGCATTCTGAAGTAGCCTACTACTAATGTAAAGAGATTACACCACCCATCATGGCCTGTAGCCTGTGGTGGACTTTTCCTCCAGAAATCTGTCCAATCCCTTTTTAAAGGGACCTAGGCCAGATGCCATCACCACCTCCTGTGGCAAGGAGTTCCACAGCTTGATTACCCGCTGGGTAAAAAAGTATTTCCTTTTATCTGGTCTCACTCTCCTAACCCTCAGTTTTGTCTTTGATAATGTCTTTTGCAGCAGGCTATCAAGAAGGAGGTGAGGTGGAAGGCAAGGAGACTCCAATATATATCCTTTACTTGGTATTTGTATAGTGCTTTTGTCTGCTTGAAACTTTTCACATGTATGATCATGACATACTCCTTATAACAACCTTGTAAGTCAGCAGTACTCTGTCCATATTGTCAGCTGAGGCCAGAGGTGGAGGGAGCCTATGGCAGCAGAGGGCACGAGCCCTGGGGCACCATAAGGTGGGAGGCGCTGTTCACATGGCATGCCCTGCCCCCCAATTAGCGCCCGCCCCGCCCCGCCCCCGCAACTGCCCAGGTCCACCTCTCCTCTCCTCTCCTGGCCGCCGCCGAGCAGGTTAAAGTGCCTGCTCGGCGGCGGCCAGGAGAGAAGCCGCCATGTGCCCTGTGAGCTGGGGGAGAGATGGGAGCTTGCCTGCTGCGGGCGATGGAGGCTCAGCAGTGGTGCGCATGCCCAGGCAGCGGCTTTGCCTTTATAGCTCCGACAAACTGGACTTCAAGTCCCAGAAGGCAAAGCGGCTGCCTGGGCATGTGCACCACTGCTGAGCCTTCATCGCCCGCAGCAAGCAAGCTCCCATCTCTCCAACGGCTCGCGGCGTGCACAGAGGCGTTGTCCTTGGAGGCGAGGGTCTCCCAGCCTCGGTGCGTCTCCCCTGACTTCAGGGGAGGCGCGCCCAGGCTGGGAGAGCATCCATGCATCTCCCCCCAGCTTCAACTGGAGCCAGGGGGAGATGCACAGAAGCCCCGCCTCTGTTGCTGACGTCATGACGCAAGGCGTCATGACGTCTCGGTGTGGGGGTGCAACGTGTGCCTTGCCCTGGGCGCAGGCAAGGCATGCTATGCCCCTGGCTGAGGCTAAGACAGGAGCTGCAGGGCCCAAGGCAGGGCATTCCCAGGGGCCCTCACTCACCAAGAAGAGTGCTTGTGATGCCACGTGCAAGGTGCGGCACTTGGAAATAGTTAGTGGTGACATGATGATATCACCAACTACTGTTGGGCTGTTCGGAGGCAGGGGCAGGTGGGAGGGCACAAGGTAAAGCTGTTCTGCTGGCCCCACTGACTTACAGCCCATAGAGATCCCGGCTGCAGCAGCAGGCGATACACTCTCTGCACTGGTGTGGGGGGGGCCCCCAAGCTCGGGGCCCAATGTGACAACATTGGTCACATTGGCTTAAATCCACCCCTTGGCTGAGAGGAGGGTGATTGCTTGGGCCATGTGATCCGCTCACAGCCGAAATGAGACCTGAACTGGGGAAAGCCTGCTTGATAGCGCACTCTGTCAGCCACTACACCAGGCCTCACAGATTATAGGCTCTCTGAAACATCCTGTCCTGTTCCTCTTGTACATTTTCAACAAACAGATGCAAGAAAACTCACATGTCTCTGGTACTCTCCCCTCACAGAGGAAAAAGTGGACACAAGGGATTCTTATTCAGCTGGTCAATAGGTACTATATGTGTGGGGTGTAGTCAAAGGGGTGGGGAGTAGAGCCTTTTCCCCATCTAGCCCTAAAACATGACCAACCCTGACACCACGACCAGAACTGCCAATGGTGAGATCTTGTGTTTGAGGGTGCAATCCTAACCCACTTTCCAGCGCTGCGGTAAGGGCAGTAGTAAGTAAGTAGTAAGTGCAGCTCTGATGTAAGGGAAACAAACATTCTGTTACCACGAGGAGGCCTCCGGGACTGCTAGTCCACCGCAGGATACAGCACAGGCCCCATTGGCACTGCTATGTCAGTGCTGGAAAGTTGGTTAGGATTGTGCCCTGAGATAAAAAATGGACACGACAAAAGCCAAAAAACTGAAGATCAGTCCTTAGACAATGGAAATTGTGTTGGTGGGTGGATCTTCTGGGCACAGAGGTGGCCTTCATCTTGTTTTAAGTGGAGTTGCACTCCACCAAAAGGATCAAGGTTCACAGTCTAAGAGTGCCGAAGGATGCGGGTCTGTCACTGAAAGCATGCCTTGCATGGCCAAAACTGATGCTGGTGCCAGCTATAGCTAGGGGCAATGTTTTTGGTTAAAAATGCATAAAAACCCAGAAAACCAACTTTTGGGGTATTAAAATATCTGAATAAAAACACAAAACACCGCATCTTAGTGTTTATGAATAACTTCCAGAAATTAGATTACTTTTCCAATTAGAAATAATACTGGGGCTACACCCAGCGTTCTGGCTGAATGACAACGCTGGCTACACCCTCTGACCTATATCTCCTATAGCACCTACCTAGTACATTTTTAAGAGCGCAATCCTAACCTGGAGTTAGGCCGGCACAGTTAGGCCAGCAAAGTTTGGCTGGCACAAGGGACACCGTAAAGTATGTTTGGACCACTCTTGGAGTCAGGGAGGATGGCGCATGTCTGTGTTTTGGCGTCTGACTCTGAGGGTGGTCCAAACATACTTTAAGGCGTCCTTTGTCCCGGCCAAGCTTTGCTAGCCTAACTGTGCCGGCCTAACTCTCTGTGTGCAGGTTAAGATTGCACCCTAAAGCATTTAAAATTAATAAAAAATGAGGACTTGGAATGATAACTTTAGAACAGAAACACATAGCACTGCTTTCTTTCTGCCTTTCCAATAACAAAATCTGCTAAAAAATAACACCATTTTTAAACACCCTTGTTAGACATCCCTGATATGCTAACTGGGCAAGAGGACTTTTTGCAAGTGGTGTTCCTTTTATATTTAGTAAGGGGAAAGCAATTGTCCCTATTCACCCCTGCACAGTGTCTTTTCTAGTGGCTGTTGCTGGTGGTGTTTTGCATTTTTTTTTTTGTGAGTCCTTTTGGGATAGGGAGCCATTTAGCTGTATTATTATTATTATTATTATTATTATTATTATTATTATTATTAGCCTGTAAACCGCTTTGTGAACTTCGTGTTGAAAAGCAGTCTATAAATAGTGTTGATTGAATTGATTGATTGATTGATTGATCTGACGTAGTTTGCTGACCGTAGCTATGCAGGTCCTGTTAATCCCATCCAGGCTAGCCTAGGCAGAGGGCTGGCCTTAAGCCAGTGTGACCAATGTCGCCAACATTGGGCTCCACACTTTGCCCCCCCCCCCCGCAATGCTGCAGCAGCCGGGATCTCTGTGTGCTGTAAGTTAGTGGGGCAACCAGAGAGGTTTTGCATTGGACCTTCCTGCCTGAATGGGCCTCCTGGAAGCAGTTGGCAGTGATGTAATCATGCTTTGCACTTGGCACTGTAAGAGCTCTTTTAGTTGACACAGTTGTATGGTGAGTGGGGGTGGGGCGTGGGGGTGGGTGGGACCCACCGTGGAAACGCCCTGCATTAAGCCTCACCGCTCCTGGGGCCAGCCCTGCCTAGGCACCATAAATGAGGCTGACTTTGAAGGCTTCTTACGATTTCCAAATACCAACTGGGCAGGGTTGGCCTAAGCCTACCTTGGGTGCCCGTTGGGGAGAAAGGGGGAGTACAAATCAAATCATGACAATAAATAATAAGACCTCCCAGCACCTGAGGCAACACACCAAATGCCACCACCTCCCTCGTGCAGAGCCTTGCCACTCCCTCCCTGCCTACTGCTGGGCACAGTCCTAACCTGGAGTCTGGCCAGCAAAGTTTGGCTGGCACAAGAGACACCGTAAAGTATGTTTGGACCACTCTCGGAGTCAGAGGGCAGCACACAGACATGCGTCATCCTCCCTCACTCTGAGAGTGGGCCAAACGCTTTTTACAGTGGCTCTTGTGGCCAGGCATCTACCTGGGCGAAACCGCACCCAGGGCACGCGACATCATGACGTCACGACGTCGTGACGTTAGGCGGCTTCCTTCCCCAGGCTGCTGCTCCAGTGCTTAAAGCGCCCCAGCGGCAGGCCGGGACACCGCCAAGGTGCCTCGGGGCACGGGGGCCCGCAAATTTGTGGGCGGGGGGGGCGAGGCGCCATGCCAATGGCGCCCCCACCTTATGGCGCCCCAGGGCTCGTGCCATACCTTAAATTTGCCTCTGCTTGTGCCAGCCAAACAGGTTAGGATTGCGCCCTGATTGTGTATTTGGTAGTAATGTTGTTTCGTGTTTATGCAGCATCCTTCGTCTGCGCTCAAATTATTACGCCCACATTATCCCCAGAATTTTGCAGCAAAACTGTAAAGTAGACCAACTGTCTTATTCCCTTGGTGCAAATGGTACGTGGGCTGGGGCTGAAGGGAGGAAAAGCCTCAGTTCTTGCAGTTTGCAGGATTCCATCATTTATTTCAGAAGTGCAATTCAGTTTTCTTGAAACATCTGTTCCACCATTCCACAAATATCCCTTAAACCTACCACCTCCCTGAGGGGGCTGCAGAGAGCTCTACCTCCACCACAGTAGAGTGTTGCTGGGTATGTATGTGTGTGTTTGTTTTTTCTTCCTAAAAAAACATGTGAAATGAAATGGGGATAGCATTTTCCTCCCAGGCAAATCATTTGAGGGATTTTTTTTTCCCAAGGATAACCAATGACGTTGGGTATGATTAGCATATGTTTTCTCATATGACACACTGATTTACAAGAAGCAAGAAAGCAAGAAAGATCCTGAGGAGCATGCAATCTCGACATTGACTTGTCTGCTGAGAAGGCGTCCACGTTCTTGGTACTGATGGTTGGAGAGCAAAGAGAGGCAGGAAGAGGGGAAAGAAGAGGGCGGGTGGAAGTGATCGAACCTGGAACTCCTCCTTCCTTCACCATTCCAAGGTTTATCCCTTGCATGAACTTTGCTGCTGCAGCAGCAGACGGTTGCAGTCGTTGCTGCTGCAGCAGGTGACTTTGAGGATGTGGCCATGAGACTCCTTGACCAAGCCACACCCCCTCTTGCGGTGTCTGCTACAGCCCAGCATTCGGAACTTCTCCTTTCCTTCTGTTGGAGGAAGGGAGAGGCAGTGAAAAGGAATTCATAGGCAGGCATCCACAGGACAAAGCACCTGATCATAACATCTCAATTGCTCCCTTCCGAAGAGAATGTCTCCCTCGCCCCCACACACGTTGCAAGACCCATTTCTCTTGATACCAACCGTCGTAACTTTACAAGCTTCAAACCAGCAACAAAGGCCCATTGAATGGATTGTCTGACCTGATGCGTGTATTCCCTGCATGTCTGAATGCTTCCCAGCAAAAGGGGAACAAGGTAAGTTCAGAGCCACGGCAGTGGCACGGTGAGACAGACGTGGTTGCGTAAGCCCCATTTTGGTTTCGGTCAGCCATTATTCGAGACAAGAGTAACTTGTGTGCCTGTTCTTGGTCAAGAACGTGAAATAATTTGGGCAAGGAATATGCACCAAGGTAAAAAAAAAAATCTTCCACCATGGAGACCATGCAAAAGTTGGATTTCCCAAAATAATGTCTTGGTTTTTAGCTGTTTAAAACAGTCATTCCACCCCCCAAGAAAGAAGGTTGCAAATAAATCCTTTACTCGCATTCTCAGACATAAGAGTTAACGAGCACTATGGGGTTCAAGTAAATACAGTCAGTTCTTATCTGCAAGGGGCAGAATTGCTACTTTCCTCGTTATCTGCGCCTTGGTCCTCATTATCCACTATGCAGAGACCTTCCAAAGGCTGCAGGGTCCTTCAAAATGGCAGCAGCTACCAGTGCTTACCCCTTTAAAATGGCCGGCAGAAGCATCAGCCGGTTTAAGCGGTCCATGCTGGTTGCTGGTGGAATTCTGAAGATCCCTGCAGCCTCTGGAAGGCCTCTGTAGCATTCACGGATCTTTTGGCATTTCCTGCTGCATTCAGCTGGTTCCTGAGGGTTTCTGCTGGATTCTTCTGATAGCAGATAAAATAACCCTTGCACAGTGGTGTCATTCAACTCACTTTTGATTGGCACTTGTCGGGAACCCGGAACCAGCCACGGAGCCCGTTAGGATCCGGAACGCCCGTTCTGGTCCATTCCCCCTGAATGACATCACTGCCCTTGCACCTAACTGCATTTATTTTTACATGATCAATGGTTTGTTATCTGCTCGTTCGCCAACTGTGAGGATTTCCAGGAATTACCCTAGCGGATAATGAGGACTAACTGTATACATTTGAGCTACACATTAAAGGTAAAGGTTTCCCCACAACCGAATGGTCTAGTTGTGACCGACTGTAGGGGGCAGTGCTCATCTCCATTTCAAAGCCTGTAGAGCCGGCGTTTTTGTCCGAGGACAAGCTTCCATGGTCATGTGGCCGGCATGACTATACGCCTAGGCGCACGGAACGCCGTTCCCTTCCCACCGAAGTGGTCCCTATTTAACTACTTGCATTTTAGATGCTTTCGAACTGCAAGGTTGGCCGGAGCTGGGACAAGCAACAGGAGCTCACTCCGTCACGCAGTCTTGAACTCCCAACCTTGCGGTCGAAAGCCCAGCAACAGCGGATTAACTCGCTACGCCACCACACCACACATTACAGGCCAGCATTTGTGGTACTTAATCAGTGCTCTTCAGGCCAAGCTCTCAGGATAGAATACAATAAAATTAGATTTTAAAAAATCTAATTCTGAATTAAAATCAAATTAAGATAACCTACAATCATTAAAATTATTTTTAAAAACTAAATAATAAATTAAATTAAATTTAAATAATAAAATAATCAAGCATTAAAGAGCAGCAGTTAAAAATCTCAGTATACAGTCACACAATTTATAGGCCAAATCAAATGTTTTCCCATGAGAATTGAGAGACAGTGTCACACAAGCTTCTTTGGGGAAAGAATTCTGGAGAGGGAGCACCACAACCAAAAAGGCCCTGTTTCTGGTTGTTAGGAAAGGTTTGATCCCCTTGGCCAAATCAGTGCTCCAAATAGGAATGTTTGACCCCCTCCCCCTGGCCAGACACCTAGCCCTATTTACAGATAGGAATGGTTTGATCCCCTAGATATGTTCCCCCAACCTTCACACAGGTCCTATGTGTATTTAAATTCATTACTGAGGCTCCAGGGGTGGTCAAGTCAATATGCATCCCTTAATTAAGCATGCGCAGTCTGAAGTTACTTGTTGTTGTTCAGTCTCTAAGTCGTGTCCGACTCTTTGCAACCCCATGGACCACAGCACGCTAGGTCCGCTTGAGTAGCTAGCAACCAAAACATTTACCTTCATCTGTTTTCGGCTGACTGGTTCTTGCTTTCCTACTGTAAACAACTATAGTAACTTCTTGCAAAGTAAAGCATCTGCAAAGGCGTTTGAGCTAACAGTGCCTGCCCCAAATCACAGGCCCTTTCTATCCTTTCCATGGTCACTGCCCCTTTCACCACAAGTGGAGTAGAAGGAGAGTGGCAGAACATTATCTCTCAGGATAATCTGGGCAGATTAACAGTTATTTAGGTATTAATTAATACCTCAATTAAGTGGTTCTCAAAACCTTTAGCACTGGGAACCACTTTTTAGAATGACAATCTGTCCGGGACCCACCAGAAATGATGTCATGGCCGGAAGTGCCGACACTGTGACGCCAGAGCCTGCTGCTTTGCAGCAATAAAGTGGGGTGATTTCTCAGCCATTTTCCAATATTAAAGTGAATCAGAAAGGGGAAAAAAGCCTATTGACAACTTTGACACAAGCAAAACCACCACACAGCCCCTCCCCCTTTCCAGCACCCCATCTTCCCATATTTTAAAAATGGCTGCTCTAGGTGCTTCGCGACGCATCTGAATCTGGCTCGCAACCCACTGGTGGGTCCTGACCCACAGTTTGGGAATCATAGCCATAATTCATGTACATGGCATGGCAATATAAAAGAAATGACAGATCCCTGTCCTGAGGGGGCTACAATCTAAACAGAAGGAGGGGAGGAGAATAGAGGAGGGACCCAGGGGGGAATAATAGGCCATTGTTTTGCCAACCTCACCTTTCATGACCTTGATTGTCATGCATTTTTCTCCAATGTCAGAGTAACAACCTTGGTCTCCAGTCAGACACCCATGTTGAGGGATGTTCGCGAGACAGTAATTGCAGTGGACGCTCTCTAGAAATGAAAGCAAAGCAAGACCTCTCCATTTTTGCCCCAAGTGATGTTACCTTATTTAGAACCGTCTGTATTGATGGATTGTATGATCAATAAATACATGATCATAACTGTATGATCAATATAAGGATATGCAAGATCTATTGATGCCTCTTTCCTGGAGGGACCGTTAACAGAGCAATCCTAACCTGGAGTTAGGCTGGCAACGTAGGCCAGCAAAGTTTGGCTGGCGCAAGGGACACCATAAAGTCTGCCAGAGGCGGATCTACAGGGATGGCAAAGCTCTAAGTGTTGCAAGAAGCCTTACCCTGTCATGTAAATCCCTCCTCTCCCTTGCTGCTGTAGCCAGTAAGCAACGCCAAGATTGGCTAAAACGGTGCAGGAGAGGAGTGGTTTCCACTGCAAGGTGAGGCTTCTTGCAAAACTTAGAGCTTTGCCCTCCCTTAGATCTGCCTCTGGGTTGGACCACTCTCGGAGTCAGGGAGGACGGCGCATGTCTCTGTGCTGGCTTCTCAGGCAGCGCGATCCTGCGCTGCTCATAGCAACAGCGCAACACTGTTGTGTCGATGCTACGCCCTTAGTGCTGATGCGGGGGTGCCAAGCGGCATCCCTGCGTTGGCACTAAGGCAACAACACCGGTGCTGCAGGCAGCGCTGGTCCCATTGTGCCTGCCCCATGCCTCCCATGTAGTAGCTGAAGCTGGCTGGCGCTAGGGAGGCGCCATGTTGGTGTAAAGGAGGGAGTGGGTGGGGGGAGGGTGTAACTGGGTGGGCTGTGGGTGGGCTGGTAGGCGTGCTGGCCTGGGAGAGGGGCGGGCTTTGGATTCGGCCTTATTTAGCAGGCGCAGATCCGAGGAGCGCATTGGGGAGGCTAGCGCCTTCCCTACAGAGAGGGCACGGACATGCCCTTGCGCTGGGGATGCTCCAGCCTCGCCAATACTGCGCTGGATACGGCGCAGGCCCGTCGGCCTTGCCGTTCCAGCTCAGTATAGGATTGCGCTCTGACTCTGATAGTGGTCCAAACATGGTGCCCCTTTTGCGAGCCAAACTTTGCCGGCCAAACATGGTGTCCCTTTTGCCAGCCAAAGTCTGCCCGCCTAACTCCAGGTTAGGATTGCGCTCTAAATAATGCACCCAATCTTGTAATTTGAGATCCTTTTAGCAGAAGATCAATACAGATGGTGTAGAGTTGACTATGTAGAAGTGACCAGAAGTTATAGGAACCGCTCAGAGGCATTTGCCCACAGTTCCACATTAATTACCCCTTTTCATCCATGAGTGGTGTTTTTTTTTTTACATTACTTCAAAGATCACGATTCAAATTTAACTTTTTGAGCTGTGAGCTGTCTCAATATCTCTTTCTTTTGAAGTCTGATTTTGAGGGATGCTTTTAGAAAATGTAGCTCTTAATCATGAATTTTAAGGCAATCACATTTGTTTAACTATTTTACGCCTTTCTCTCCCCACCCTACACGTCCCTGTGTACAACTATAAACACAAAGAGGGAGGACTCAAATCAGGAGAATATGCATTTGAATGCTTGCACATTGAATGGCACATTTCAGCTGGGAGAATTTCTCCCAAATTCATTCAAAGTCCAATCCAAACCTGTGCCAGAATAGGGAGGCCAGGCAGCCTGCCCCATACCCAGCGCAGGGTTGGGGCTGCATATGGTCAACTCTGAGTAAAGGGAATTTATTATCTGGCTCTTACCCCGTGTTGCATTGCAGCAGCCCCAGTAGGGCTACTCAGCGCTGCGCCAGTGAAGTAGCTGATGCAACTCCAAGAAGCCCGTGGGCCCAATCCAATGGGCCTTACCACAGGTGGTCCGCTCGTACTGCCCAGGCAAATGTAAAGTGAGGTGCTGTAAATGCCTCCAACACCGGTGGTAAACCGTTACCTCCAGTGCTGGGGTGGCGCCATGGCAACCGTGGCCACAGGCGCGCCGCAGGGAGCCCTACTCACCAGTGATGCGGCCATTCTGGATGGATGGAGGGCGTTCCGGGGCAAGGGGAAAGGTGGAGCAGGAGGCGGGGCTGGTGGCGACTCTCGCCATTGGTTCCCAACCTCTGAATAAGGCCCTGTGGCCTTACTCAGAGGCCCTCACTTCTGCACCAGATAAATAGCCGGCACAGAAGCAAAGGGACCCGTCACTCACCCTCCGCCCTTACCGCCCTCATTCCCTTTTCCTGTGGAACCTTCCGGGGCTGCCTGGCTGCTGCGGAATACAGAGGTAGCTGCATGGCTACCACTGCGTTTCCGGGCAGTCGGGCAGTTCTGGATGGGCTCTGTGTAATGTCAATCAAAAAGGGGGCAGGGGTTAAGATTTGGCCTACATGCCGGAGGCCTGTCTCATCCCCTTCATAAGGCTGGTCTGCCCATGCCTTCCTAGGCCCCGATCCATCTTCTCTCCACCTTCCCTCCATCCTCCCTCTGCCCCCCCCCACCCCCCCCCCATTGCAAACCTACCTCCCTGGGGGCCGGAATAGACTTCTATGGGCCTTTGCGGGTTCTCGCATTATCCCAGCCAACTCCCAAGACAGAACAAACATGCCTGACAGCAGGTCTGCGACAGCACTGAGTTGGTACAAGGGACTTGTGCCGGCCCAAGAGTGCCGTAGGATTGCGCTCTTATTTATTCACCCAGGCTTGCAATCCTAAACGCGATTACTTGGGAACAAGTCTCATTGACCTCAGTGGAACTTACTTCTGAGTAGGCACTCCTGGCCTTGCACTGTCACTTGCTTTCTCCCATGTGTATCCTACTTTTTCAAGGTTGTTCATGGCAGTGTTTAAAAGCTATTAATCTACACACCCTTTTCCTAGCCTGCCTGCTCACGAGCACCTGGAGAGCTCTGGAGAGGCCACTTTTGTAACATTTTTATGCCTGGCTGCCTGGGGGGGTATCTTAAAAAATGAAGGTATAAAGCACACCTGGCAGGCTATGGATCAAATATGCTGCTGATCATCGGAAAGACTGGGAGTGAACGCACTTCTAGACAGCCCGGGCTGGGTCTTTCTGGTGAAACAATAACCATCAATACCCTGAGAGAATAATGTCCTTATTCAGCAACAGACAGACCAAATTCTGCCGCCAAAAGCAATGTGATGCCGCTGCAACCCTATTATGGGCATGCTTGCAAAGTATTTTCTATTAGCATTTAGCGGCTGACATGCTGGCTGGCATTTTTAACGGGATCCATGGGGGGCCTGTTCTTTTTCAAATTTTAATTGTTTTTGATGTTATTTTAATGCGATTGTTTTAATTGCTTTACTGTTATTGTTTTATCTGATTTTAATGTTTATAATCGTAATATTGTAAGCTGCCTTGGGTGCCCTTGGGGCAGAAAGGGAAGGGCTAAAAATTCCTTCCTTCCTTCCTTCCTTCCTTCCTTCCTTCATTCATTCATTCATTCATTCATTCATTCATTCATTCATTCAATACATATATACATATTCCTGCAATTTCTTGAATTATTCCTGAAATATATTGAAGAAATAACTCATACAAACTATAAGAACTTAAAACCGTATGTGATGGATTATGCCCCCCCCAATAGAATGCACTGTATAGCTTAAAAATGGAATCTCTTAAAGTTAGCAGTACAGTACATTACTGTTAGCTAGGACTTACCGCCTAACTCCCAGCAGAGTAGAGCACAAGCAGCTAAGAGCAAAGCCCAAACCATCTTGGAATGTCCGGATGCTCACTGTGCTGAAAGGAAAAGCACACACACTGGCATGACAGAGGAGAAGTTCTTGCAGAAGCAAACTCTGCAAATGTGCGTGGGATCCAGTGAGCGGTTGATCATTTGCAAAATTGGGAACTCGGTGTCCCTTGCCCAAATCCTTCTAGCATTGTCCATAAGGAACAGCATCAAATAATCCAAATCAGGACAATGCAATCAGAATAATTGGATGCAATCTTCTGCATATTGGGGAATGTTTCAAAAATGCATTATAACGGGAGTGCAGCCATCCATCTTAAATATATAGCTGCATGATTCTAGATACAGCTCTCAATACAGCAACTATGTTCCCTGATAAGTGAAGAGAAGATTTTTGGATAGCTTAAGAGCTAAACGCATTAGTCAGTGACAGTCAAGAACCTTTGAGCCATTTACTGTACTTTGTCGTATTGAACTCAGAGCGCAATCCTAACCTGGAGTTGGGCCTCCATGAGCAGAAGTGAACTAAATGTACAAAGGAACATGGCAGGTCAGTTGTGTACTAAAAATGGCAATGTTCTGTGCTAAACAATAAAATAGAGGTGGAGAGGTGGGAGTTTGTTTTTAACTCCCAATAAATAGTAGAAGTGGGAGTTTGTTTTTTAATCCACCCCTGGAGGTTCAAGACAATCCCAGACTTAATTCTGATGGGATGAAAATAAAAGCACAGGGCAGGCTGTGAGCTATTGAACAGAAGAGGATGTTCTTATTCCTTTTCAAAGAAGCAACAACCATTAGAGGCACCAACATGCCCATCTGCATTGTGAGAAGGCAGCAAAGAGAAGGTCCAGCCAAGACCCTGTCTAAAGACAGAAGGAAAGTTCCCCCTTCAACTCTCGGTACAATCTTGCAGTTGACATAGTGTCAATGGAACACCGTTGTAACGTAGCGCCGAAGCGGGGGCACCGAGCAGCACTCCCGCATTGGCGCGAGGGCTCTCGGGTTGACGTTAAAAGCCGGTCGGTGTGAGGGAGGCTCCATCCTGTTCCATTCTGTTCTGGGATTGGTGGGGAGGAGGGGGGTTGGGGGTGGGACATGGGCGGGTCCAGGATTTGGCCATAAGGTTGAATCCTATACCCATGTGGGAGGCTGCACGGCTCTGATTCAGGCCACGCAGTCTCCTCGGATCTATGCCTGCTGTTCAGCAGGCGCAGATCCCAGGAGTGCATAGGGGAGGCTGGAGCCTCCCCTACGGTAAGGGAGTGAACCAGCAGCGTCATGCAGCCGGAACGCTGGGCGGGAGGAACAGATGAGCGGCCGCTCACCTGTTCCTCCCGCCCAGCGTTCCGGCTGCATGACGCCGCTGGAGTGAACGTTCCTGCTGCGGGAAGGCTCCAGGCTCTCCTAAGCAGCATTGGATATGGCGCTGGCCCATCAGCCTCGCCAGCCCGGCGCTGCTTAGGATTGCGCTCTCTGTCCCATATCAAAGTCCCTTTACTTTGTCCCATGGAATTCATGGGGAAGGGCTGAGAACCAAGCCGAAGACTATTTGCATAACACCAGCCTTTCCCTTGCATAGGCCCCATATTGGGTTCCATTGCGTGATCGTGCTGGATCAGTGTGAGAAAGAGACGGAAACCAGGAAGCTGATTTTGTACACATGATGATGGGGCAGAGCCAAACAGAAGCTGTTTCACATGTCAGGTTCTGCTGTAGAGCACATCTGGGAATAACTGAGAGCAGGGCTGGCTCTAGGAGCGGCAGGGCCCAATGTGCCACTCTCCCCACGGCCCCCCCCCACTTACCAGGAAAAGTGCTTGTGGTGCCACACATGGCACCTGGAAACAGTTGGTGGTGACATGATGATGTCACTGCCAACTGCATCCCA
Organism: Lerista edwardsae; assembly: GCA_029204185.1. NCBI lineage: Eukaryota > Metazoa > Chordata > Lepidosauria > Squamata > Scincidae > Lerista > Lerista edwardsae. Next base: position 1,172,181 of record JAJKFI010000173.1, on the reverse strand, counting down.
GAGGCCCATTTTGGGCAGTGCAGAGGCAGGTGGGAGGGCTCAAGATAAAGCTGCTCTGTTATCTGCACTGATCTACAGAGATCCTGGCTGCTGCAGCAGGCGATATGCTTGCTGTGCTGGTGCGGGGTTCCCCAAAGCGCGGGGCCCAATGAGATGATGTTGGTCATATTTGCTTAAGGCCGGTCCTGACTGAGAGTTTACAGAAGGCTCCAGGATTGGCTGGCTGGCACTTCTGAGCTCACAAGGACAGGCTGCCTGGTCTCATAGTTGATCAAGCCATTACAGGTGGAGTCTTTTTTTATCCAGGAAAAAGGTTCCAGGAACCCTCCCGAATGCAAGCAAAAAAAAAAAGTGTTAAATGAAATCATGCTGTTAATTAGCATTCAGCCTTAAAAAGAAAAAACCTCTTACCATGGGAGCAGATTGGCAGGGGAGAGCCCACTTCTGCCTGCCATCTTGCCTTCACTGATTCTCCTCCTTCCTCTCAATGGATTGGAAAAGGGGGGCAGACTAGAAGTGTGACAGGTAGGAAAATGGTGGGCCAAAGTGTCAGAAGAACAGAAGAGTCTCGCTCTTTTCACTGTGACCCATTGGGTGTCTGCTGGTCTCTTGAACATTTTTCAGCAATGGCACATAACACAGCAGGGGCGTAGCTAAAGAAGTGCAGGGGGGTGCAATTGCACAGGGCAACAAGAATTAGGGAGGCAACAAGCTGTGCTTGACACTAGTGGCCAAAATTGTGAAAACCTTGGTGTGTATGAATAATAGCATCATGTTATATACCATTTGATGTGGAAATTAATGAAGAATGCAATGAAACAAACTGGAGGGTAATATCTTTATTCTATCAAAAGTTATGGCCATAAAATCAGGAAAATGAAAATACAACTGCGATGTCACTTCCTGTTGTGAGATCACTTCTGAGCCATCATTTTGCCCTCTACACTTTCATTAGCTATGCCTAGACAGGTTTTCAAAATGACAGTAAAGGACACACAGGTATTGGGGTACTGCTTTCTATCAAACCACTCCATGGTTACCAGAAATAATATAAAAATTATGCAGTTAGCTGTGGCGAGGCAGCAGCAACAGCAGCAGAATTTTAGAATGGGATTTTTAAGTCCCGTTCAACATTGATATGGGACACAATCTTAAATACGGGAAGTCCCTTATAATAAGGGACACCTGGCAATTCTAGCTATGCCACTGCACAACAGAGCAGAGAACAGAACATACAGCCTGTACATGGGAATATGCACAAGACCGTCTAGTACTCAAATTACAGGAAGTTTTTAAAAAAGGCTTGGACAAAAATGTTTGGATTTTGGAATAGTCTGGATTTCAGATGTCTGAATAAGGAATAATCTACCTGTATTCTCATTCATATGAGAACTGAAGGGCCCAGGTAGAGCCAGCCAAGGCATTGTGTTGGCTCTAGCAGGGCTAGTTTAGCCATAGTTCAGCATTGCATTAGCATAGGCTACTCATACTCAGGTGAATGATCTACACCAGGGGTCAGGGACCTTTTTTACCTTTTACCCCAAAATATATTTAGATACACCGACGTTACCCCCCCCCCCCCCGCCAGAACAAAAGAAAAAAAATTACATATTGGAACCCATTGCTTTTTATTTGATTAATTAACGAGCTTAATTAATGCTATGTAAATATGAAGTTGTAAAGGGGTTGGGAGAGTTAGGAAAGTTCTTTAAATATTTTTTAATCTTACTCTTATTGTAAATATCTAACCTGCTTAGTTAGATTTGATTTTGTCATATGGGGTGTTAAAATATTCTTGCTTGATGACATCACTTCCTTTGGGCCCCAGGTGATAGAAGGTTTGAGAGCCATTGTACCGGATTAAAGAAAAACACTTTTAAGGTCAGAAAGTAAGATAAAGGGGCAGCCTCCAAAGACTTATTTCAGAATTTAAAAGATTTGTTTGCAACTCTGGATCAAACCAAAAAATGATAGCAGTAGCCATTTTTTAATGTAGATATCTGTTTCATGCACTTGTCAAACAGGGAATACCTCATTTTTACATCACAAGGAGTGTGCATTTAGGTAAGGAGATTCAGCTCGCCTCATACAAACATCTCTTAATGTAAAAAATTAGATCCTCTCCACTTTAAATATTAACAGGATGAATGGGAGCAAAACAAATACATCTGTTGCCCGATTAGTTTGACCCCCCTCCCCTCCCCACTTCACAGAAACATAGCTGTGGAGAAGGCAAGGGCCATTCCTAATGTGTGCTAATACAAAGGGGGCTATGCAACTGAGCAGCACAGTATCTGCTTTTCCATTCTGGAGAAGGCAAATAGTACTAATACAGAAACGCAGCAAGCGTTCCTACATTTTATCTCCTGCAGCTCGCTTTCCCTCTTGCCTCGTCTCACACTGTATGCTTGCCTGGCACCTCTCTTTGGTGTCCTGCGCACACGCACGTGCCCCACACACCCCATGACACGCTGAGCCCCAGTCCGGATCATAGGATTGTTGCACTGGGCTACAAGTTGAGGGGGAGGAGGACAGTCTGGTGTCGGCTCAGACTGTTATTCTGCAGCCAGTCGCGTTTGCCCCAGCCTGCATGCTCCTTACGTTCAGTGGCCAGCTGGCGTCTGTCAACTTCTGTTTGCTCACAAGTCAGATTGAATTCAATGTGCTTTACTCCTGGGGCAGTGTGTGCATTGGACTGCAGTTTTAATTAAGATGAGGTGCAATCCTATTAATACTTACCCAGGAGTAAGTGCCATTTACTATAATGGGACTTACTTCTGAGTAGACATTCATAGACTTGCACTCTTAGGCGATCAATTTTTAAAAAAACCTCCGTTCCAATCAGTCCCTCCCCTGGCAACAGCACCCAGTCTTAGGATACACCTTTCATCACACAGGGACACTTCGGGACATTAAAGAAGCACCGCATCTGGCCTTGGGCAGCGATCGAAATGATGGGGCTGCGTGTTCTGCAAGAAGCCTGAGCGAGGGGTGTGCAGTTCGCCCCAGCAGGGCAATGGGGGGAAGACGCGTGCCTTCCCTCGCCTCCGATGTCCTGCCGGGAGGAACTGCGCGTCCCTCGCTGGACAGTGAGGGGTGTGCAGTTCCCCCCGGCAGGGCAACGGGGGGGGGGAGAAGACGCATGCCCCGGCAGGGCAATGGAGGCGGGGATGGGGGAAAGACGTGTGCCTTCCCTCACCTCCGATGCCCGGCCGTCCCTGGCTTGCCTCTTCACTGCTGCTCTGCTCCGCTGCCACTCAGGTTCAACGCGCCGCTGCTCTGCTGCTCTCCTCGCTGCGTCCACGTGCTCTAAACTGCCGTGGTGTGAAAAGCAGAGCAGGCGCAGAGCAGTCTGGGGTGCGTTTTGCCAGCCAGCGAAAGTGGGTGGAGCAAAACAAACAAAACAAAATGGAGCCAGCCAGCCAGCGACAGAACCGGAACAGGGGTAATGGATGGTCGCACTGCCAAGACACAGCCGGGCATACATATAGATTCATATGCATGCCCGGCTGTGTCTCGGCAGCGCGACTGTCTGTTACCCCCAGGAATTTCATTTTTACCCCATTTGGGGTAATTTACCCCTGTTCCCAGACCACTGATCTACACTGAAGCTCGAGTCTAAAATAAAGAGGTGCTCAAAGCAATACAGAGCAGTGGTTCTCAAACTTCTTAGCACCAGGACCCACTTTTTAGAATGACAATCTGTCCGGGACCCACCAGAAGTGATGTCATGGCCAGAAATACCCTCCTTGTGACTCCTGAACCTGCTGCTTTCCTGGGAATGCAGCAATAATTTGGGTGATTTGTCAATCATTTTCCATTAGCAAACTGAATCAGAAAGAAAAAAAGCCTCTTTACAATCTTGACACAAGCAAAACAACCAACCACACAGCCCTCCTCCTTTCCAGCATCCCATCTTCTCAGATTTTCAATATGGCTCAAAACTCACCAGAAATTGGTTCACAACCCACTGGTGGGCCCTGACCCACAGATTGGGAACCACTGATGTCGAGTTTGCTCAAAGCAAACAATGAGCTTTTCTTTTTGGTAAAAAGGTAAAGGTTTCCCCACGACCGAATGGTCTAGTCGTGACCGACTGTAGGGGGCGGTGCTCATCTCCGTTTCAAAGCCTGTAGATCCGGTGTTTTGTCCGAGGACAAGCTTCTGTGGTCATGTGGCCGGCGTTACTATACACTGTAGTGCACAGAACACTGTTCCCTTCCCACCGAAGTGGTCCCTATTTATCTACTGGCATTTAGGTGCTTTCGAACTGCTAGGTTGGCAGGAGCTGGGACAAGCAACGGGAGCTCACTCCGTCGTGCAGTCTTGAACTCCCAACCTTCTGGTTCGAAAGCCCAGCAGCAGCGGTTTAACCCACTGCGCCACTACGTCCCTGTTTCTTTTTGGGGTATGGACTAATGAGGCCTCAGCCATGTTGGGAAGGGTTTTTTTTTTTTTTCTGTGAGTGTTTACTACTGATCAACATGAATGCAGGGGAAGATTGATCAGGTCCGTATCCTCAGTAACTTTGACAGAGGAAGCATTTTGAGCACCGCAATTTGAGCCAAAGTTGAGCCAAAGATTCAACTTGATTATGATCTGGGAGCAAAATGTGGCAGGAAAAAAGAAGACAGTTTTATGCAGCTGTTCTCATTTATTCCCCCCACCATAATATGGACTTCCGGTTCCAGGACTGGGAAAACTACTATCTATACTGGTGTGTGTTTGTGTGGCTTGAGAAGGCAGCAATGAAACAAGACGCTCCACAGGCACTTTAATCACTGTCATGAAAACGGATCATGAGGAATCCTCAATGGTGGCATCTTTCCAGAAAACCCTGTTGCACATCTCACCATCTGTGCAGCACTTCATCTGTACAGAATAGTCGCCGAAAGTGTGGTTTTTGTCACAGTTCTCAACACCAGGTCTGGTGCAGCCTTCAGAACGGTACAGCTCAGTTTCTTCTGCAGGGGGTGGGTGGGTGGGACGGAAGAGATGTGGATATCAATAATATTCATAGGCGCCATCTAGGGGGGGCTCTGGTTTTTTCAGCCCCTACGTTAACGCCAGCCCCCTCGGCATCCAGCACCCACACACAATCCGCTCCAAAGCACCCACAGTTAACCTGCACGGTCTTTGGGAGACAAGACTAGGGAAGCGCACGACTCCAGTCTGACTTCTGGCGCATGCGCACCATGTCTGCTCTCCTGACCGAGGGAGCTCCAGAGCCCAGGTCTACCTGCTATAATTATAATGGGTAGACCTGGGCTCCCAGATCTACCCATTATAAGTATAGCCGGTAGACTTGGGCTCCGGAGCCCAGGTCTGCCCATTGAAAGTAGAGCAGGTAGACCTGCACTCCGGAACCCAGGTCTACTCATTAAAAGTATACAGACCTGGGCTCTGGAGTCCAGGTCTACCCACTGTAAGTGTAGGTGGTGGTAGACCCATTGTAATTAGAGCAGGTAGACCTGAGCTCCAGAGCCCAGGTCCACCCAGGTCCACCCATTTTAAGTATAGTGGGTAGACCTGGGCTCCGGAGGGTGTGGCTGCATTACATCGGGGTGTGTGTGTGGCCATGTCAATGCGCAAGTCGGCGCCACTGATAATATTTAATGTTAACCTGGGTTGCTTCTGCGCATACAGATGACCTACGCTGGGGCTGTGAATCACGGAGGGGACTCTAGCAAGGCAACACCATCAACCACGTTTTGTTTTTAATCTGGGTTTACGGAAGCCTCGGCTGTGATTGAAGTTGGTATTTCCTAATAACGGCTACCTGCTAGTAAGCATGAATGAAGAGGTTGGGGGGACATTTGTAGGGGAGTGTGCAAGGGTGGCAAGACTCAAAACGCTGGCTCAGGTCTGCCACCACCCTCGACACAAAAATCTGCTTCACAGACACTCCAGTACAAAGCCAATCATTCAGACTAGTGGCATAACTGAGGGGGGGCAAGGGGGCAAATGCTCCTGGTGCTGGGCTGGGGGTGGGTGGGTGGCACCCTGAATCCACTGCCTCCTTGGAACTCTAGCAATCTGCCACCCATTCAGTCCCTTCTAGTGCCTGCTTCGATGGGACATCCTTGGCTGCATGGGTGGGGAGGTAGCTGATCTTTCCTGTGCACAATTATTCTTCCCAACAAATCAACCACCCCAAAAAGGTTGTCCAGATTGTCCTGGAGTCTCTCGGAATCAGCATCAGCTGATAACTGGAAGCAATTCTGGAGATGTCTACATAGTCTCCAGGAACTCCCAGCCTGAAAAAGAAATGTCCAGAATAGCTTCAATAGGAGTTGGCCTCCGTGCTCCCCAATCTTTCCCCCTGCATTAAGGCTGCAGCCAGTCATGGAAGAAAGAAAACCTATTGTAACAACACAATAAAGACAAGAGTGCCTTTGCATGCATTCAAATGCATTTTTCTTACTGCACGGCCAGAGATAAAAAGGCTTTCAGGGCAGGATTGATGTACGAGTGTTATCCAAGCAGTGCTGAATCCACACACCTTAATTGCACTCTTTCAGGTGGCTTTGGGGATCACTTGATTTTATTATCTGACACTCCCATTTGGCTTCTCACCTGCTCTAATTTATAAACTGGATCTGCAATCTGTACAAGTAGCAGAATGATGAAGAGCTGTCAGGTGGTGGTAGTCTAATCTGGCTGTGCCACCACACTGCGGGTAGAAAATGCTGCTGTTTTTTTTTTTAAGAGTTCTACTAAAAAAATGTTTTAAACCTCACTGCAAGTAGAAAACTAGCACAGCAGGAAGATAGCTTGACTACAAACTTTCCCACTTGTGTACTCGTTTTCTTCTTGCAGGGACTTTTATATAGAAGAACTTTATGGTAGCTCCTATCTGCAAACTGACATGGTGCAGTCCATTCTACCACCCCCTGCTTTCTATCTATTCAGCCACAATCCATACCCCCAACCTATGGGGGCAGAGCTGTAGCTTGAGTGCAAGAAGGAGAACAGAGCAACAGAAAGATGCCTTTGCACCATCACTTACTGTAGAAGTAACGGACAGTTAGGCACGATTGTCCTCTCTCAAGATCAGCAGTACATCTTTGGCCTCCTGTGATGCACCCAGAATTAGGGTAGTTCATGAGGCAGAGAAAACAGGGGACGCTATCTGTAAAGGAAACAATATCAGCAGAGGCATCTCTAAAGGGAGGGCAGAGCTCTAAGTTTTGCAAGGAGCCTTACTCTGTCATGTAAATCCCTCCTCTCCTAGCCAGTAAGCAATGTCAAGATGTTGCTTTTCCCTGTGAGGATTGGCTAAAACGGTGCAGGAAAGGAGTGATTTCCATTGCAAGGTAAGGCTTCTTGCAAAACTTAGAGCTCTGCCCTCCCTGTAGAGACGCCACTGAATATCAGTGAAATTAATGTGGGACCACATCTCCCCCAGGTTTAATTTGGGACTGGGTTTCACCTGAATCGAAAAGGATGGACAGTAGGGTCAGGAAAGGAAAAACATCTTCCCACAATCTATAAGAAACTTAAAAAAATCAATTTCTTAAGGTGTGGTAATGGGAAATTAATCTAAACTATTTGATGTACAGTAGCTCCATGGTCAATATTATGGCTCAAGGTACTGGAGACTAGCAATGAGAGAGAGCGAGAGAGAGAGCGAGCGAGCGAGAGAGAGAGAGCGCACTTAGGCTTGAGACAGAATTCTGGACCAGACGGTCATATTGATGTCTATACTGCTGGGTGAGACCATCAAGTTTAGGATTGTCTACATGGGCTGGCAACAGCTCTCTAGGAGATCTGACCAGCCCAATCCAAAGAAGTGAGGCATGGAACTTAAAAACCTTCTGCATGGAGAATTTCAACCCTTCTCTAGAATCCTGTGCTCAGATCTGACCCAGCAGTCTCGGGAAAGCAGTTCCCTAACTCTAGGGTTACCAGATCCAAATGGGGATTGAGTGCCTACACCTTTAACCATTGTATAGAAGAGGGAATTTGGGCAAGTGCAGCTTTTGAAACCCTTCCGGGATGAGCTGCACCTGCCCAAATTCCTTCTGCAATACAATGGTTAAAGGTGTAGGCACTCTGTCCCCATTTGTATCTGATAACCCCACCTCACTCTTGAAAGTGAAAATATGGCCCCCAAGTTGACAGTGAAAGCACCAGCACTCAGGTCTCAGCTTCTGGGACCGGATGTTGGGCATCCCTGCCTCGTAGGACATCAAGTGCCATCCTTGCAAGGATGATCGGCCACAGCAAACAAGGCATAACAAAGCACCCTGAAATGGGCTGCTTGGATTTCTTCCAAAAGGACTTACCCCCCAGAGCGCAAGGAGAGCAGAGCAAGGAGAGCAGAGCACAAGCTGCGAACAGCAGAGCCCCAGACATCTCTGTAGCTGTCGATTCTCGCTCTGCTGGAATCTTCTGGCAAATGCACACCAAGGCGAAGTCACCTTGGTGGAAGACTGACTTCTGGAGGTGTGGGTGGATCAAATGGGAGGCCGATCATTAGCCAAGTTCAGAAATAGACGCATTCTTCTAGAGTAGCGGTTTTCAAACGTTTTAGCATTGGGGCTCACTTTTTAAAATGATACTCTCTATCGCAGTGATGGTTTTGGGTTCAAGGTGTCAAGACTTCAGAAAATGCTTAGCTTGACTCTGCTGGTGTGTCAACCTCACTCCCAAAGAAAAGAGAAACAATTCTTTATATTCACTTACACAAACCAAAAATACAAACCAAGGAAGTCCAATCAAGTGCAATGCTCTATATTACATAAAGAAACATCAAATAATTACAAACATGAAAAAATGACTAACACAAATTCAGTTTTTGTCAGGCGTTGTCAGTTATTTATTTACTACTACTACCACCATGATGAGGACTACAAATATTTATATCTCACTTTTCAACTGGAGTTCACAATGCCAGATGCATTGCCAGATTTACCTTGCAATGCCAGATGCAGGCAACAGGATGCAGGCAACTTGTGTGATTTCTGAGGCATCTGGTGGGCTATTGTGAGATACAGGAAACTGGACTAGATGGGCCTTTGGCCTGATCCAGTGGGGCTCTTTCTATGAGTACCTGTTTGAAGGGGAGTGTCTGGTTCTAGTGGCTGTCAAAGGGAAATGCTGAGTAGAATCTTGACTGGCCACCAGTGTGTTTACCTCAGAATTTACCTCAGAATGCCAAACGCAAGGGAGTGTCAGACATCTTGTTGTCTTGTGTGCTCTCTGAGGCATCTGGTGGTCCACTGGGAGGTGCAGGAAGCTGGACTAGATGGGCCTTTGGCCTGATCCAGCAGAGCTCTTCTTGTGTTCTTAATGCTTGTATGTTCTGGGCTGCTTAGGATTGGGTCCTCAGTCAAAACAATGGGGTAACTCACTTTAATAAAAGGATATAAATCAAACATACATAAATAAATAAGGCTGCAAATCTTATACACACTGACCTGAGAGTAAGTGAACTCAATTAGACTTCTGCATCGGCATGCATGGGATTGCACTAATGACGAAGCATCTTATCATAGGGAAATAAATAGGGTTACCAGATAAAATGGGGACAGAGTGCCTATACCTTGAACTATTGTATAGAATAGGGGAATTTCTGGCAGGTGTAGCTTTTTAAACCACCCATGTTGAGCAGCACCTGCCCAAATTCCCTCTTCTATACAATGGTTCAAGGTATAGGCACTCTATCCCCGTTTGTATCTGGTAACCCTAGACATAAATAGTGGTTTCCATAGGCCAGGTGTGAATCAAAGATAACACTAGGAAAATATTGTACCTATGATTCAAACACAACCAGTCAAGTTGTTAAAATCAGGTAGCAACATTAAAAATACAAAACCAATCTACCCTCAAAAGGGTTAATAACTCATTAATTCTGATGCAATGACTTTGGCATGCTGCACTGCCACCTGTTAGTCCTGGCTGCAGACTATTAAACACTGCAGAACGTTTTGTCCAGAAATATACATTGATATTGCCGAGATACCTAAACCATCAGCTGGGCCTACCAGTATACATAGCCAAAAATAGGGAAGGCACACATGTGATGTTTGGATGGGTGGCTGGGAAGAAATACAACCATTTCCCCCTTGCAATAGTTTTTCATATCGCAGTAGGAATCAACCCTTTGCCATGTTTCAGAGGGGAGGGCCTATCTTTCTGTCATCAAGACTACAACCATTGCTAAAAACAAGGGCATTAATGAATAGGTCACAATGAACTCGCGGATTCTAGCCCAGCATCCTCCCCATGCTATAGTATTAGCCAACTTCTACAAAATGGTCCTTCCACAAAAGCAGTTAAGGAGTATCTCAAACTTGGAGTGGGTGGAGGAGCTGCAATGCTTGGTAGAATGCCTGGATTTCAAATGATGTTTGAACAAAGCATCCAAACGCAAAGGAACATGGCTAGGGTTAGAGGAAGATACCTTGATTACTTTGCTGGCTTTCCATGAATGAAGATAATCCTGAATTCTATGCAGGCAGATTAGGGTTGCTGAAGGCAAGATGATAATTTCCTGTCATTTTATCATTAGCTTTAAGATAATGGGAGACATAAAGCTGTACAAAAACTGATCCATTTTTTCCCCTGGAAAAGGAATAGGAGGCAGTCCTAGCTCTTAGAGAAAGCCACTCTCTTTACCAGGAGACAGAGCCAATCACAGATGGTCTACTTCTCCAGGGAGGGCTTTCATTTCCCTAAACAAGGCCTGCATCTGCTAGGTTAGGAAGCTAGTCCTCAGAGCTTTGTAGCTCAGTGTAAAGAACCACAGCAAGGAGACGGGCCATAGCCATCTTTGTAGGCCTGACTCCATTTGTAAAAGAGCCCAGTTAGTATAAGGGGATGAGATGTAACAGAACAGCCCAGAATTAAAGGTGACAACCTTTTGGTGCCTTGAAGCTTATCAGCACTGGTGTGAAGATTGGGGGAGTATGCTTGGGAAGGCAGGATCAAGGATACCAGATAGCCTGCCCCAAAATTCCAATAACAGCTGTAAACCATGAGTGATAGCCCTCCCTTGTCACTAGGCGGAAAGTAATTAATTCAAGTAGAGAAACCTGTGAGCTTTTGGGCTATAAGAATCCCCCTTTAGCTGGCATAGATTATCCAGTCCTCCTTGGGCTGTTTCCAGGCAAGATGCGTTGGTCAGCTAATTAAAAGAGACTAAGATGTGGACCGAGCTTTGATTGTGCAATGGAACATCAAGCTACGTAAAGTATTTTTAGTTAAGCATGTGTTGTCCTGAGCTCTAGTTAAAGCTAGATTTTATTGTTTTGTTAATGGTTATGCATGTAACCTTTACCTGTTGCCTTAGTGGCCTGTAGCCAAGTTGAGTTCTGTTAACTTCTTTCTTTTTAAGAAAGTACTCCAGTACTCAAGACCAACCCAGGCCTGTAAAAGATAGTTTATAAAGACTACAGGGTCAGGCAACATGCCTGATAATGCCGACGGGGTTTTCCTGGGGCCTTTTTCCCGGGGGTCCATTTATTGCAAAGGGGGGTTTTAAACCCCCCCCCCCCCCCGTTTCCCTCGGTAATGTTACCATGGCCAATTTCTATAACAACTGGATTTGTCAAGTTAGTGCTTGGTGCCTATCAATTAACACCTGCACAGGAGGATGGTTCCCAAAGCATTTTATTAGAAGCTTTACATTAACAGTGAGCCACTCAACTTCAGGAGGTTTGTTCCTCAGTGGTGCTTTTCAGATGGTGCCACTTCAGATAATGATGCTGTTTCTCGATCGGGCAGGCATGTACTTTGTTCAGCAGGGTGACACGAAACCACAACAGGATAAGCTCAGGACTCACTTTTATTTGACGTTTGCACTTCCTGCTAAAGTGCGCAAAGAAAAGACAGTTGTACAACTTCAGTTGTACGGGTCTCCGTCACCTGACCTGCCTGTCCCCAGAGGAGGAGCTACCCACAATTCTAATGGCTGACCCTGATGTCGAGAGCTCACTGGAGAAGTACCAATTTCCTCTCCCTCAGCCTTCCAGAAGGAAGATTCCTAGTAGAGATCCACTTTGAGGCATCACTGAGCAGAAGCAGCGGCAATTCAACTGAAGGAAGAACCCATTATCAGCTGACAAACTGGCAGTTGTGGATTAAAAAAAAACTGAAATAAAAATTAACTTTAAATAAAGAAGACTTTGACCATTTGAAATGGTCCTGCATGCTTTCCTTTGAACAACTAGCTTAGTCTTCCTGTAAACAAAGGGAATTTCTCTGCAGTCAACTTCTAAGATCTCACTGTTAAGACCTTGTCTTTCCCATCAACCATTTTAATTTCAGTTCTATTCCATTTTAACTGAAGAGACATGCAGCTTCCCGCTTATCAAGTACCATCTCCTATCAATAGGTTGCACCAAACATTCATAGAAAAATATTTTCAGGAAGGGAGGTATTGTCAGGGCGTGCGTTTGCTGTTTGCAGGCTGTCCCATCCGTTTGCAGCTAAGCTGCTTCTTTCTCCGGTTGATAGCTTCAGCACCTTTTCAAGGAGCATCTTGCTGAAGATAATCCCAGATATAATCACGTAGAGGCCATAACAGCATATTAATAGTATGTAACCAATCATACTGGCCCTCATTCAGGGCCCCATTTTGCTGAGTCCTCAAACAATTGCAGAAGGACCGAATGTTTTGCAAGGGACCAAATGTTATTCAAAATCTTCCTGACATGTAACCTTGGATGTTGTACCGCCTTGCTTGCAATGTGGCAAATGCCCAAAGACAGGGTTATGGGTGCCTTCTCCATTTAAACAACATTCTAGAAGACAGTCACACTCTGCCTTGGGGCCAACGCACTCAACTGGCTTGCATGCCATGGCTGCCTTTTACCTACAGTTGTTCCCTGATTGCATGCTGCCCAAGGATGCGAGTTAAAGGAAAACATGCTATTTAACAGAAGGCCCAATCCAATCCAGCTTTCAAGTGTTGCTGAAGCCTTGACAACAGTATGTACTCAGCATCCTGTGGTGGTGGTGGGAGCAGTCACAGAAGCATTTGTTCCCTTACTTCGGGGCCTCATTACAGCTGCATCAGCATTGGAAATTTTGATAGTTTGGGTCCTAAAACAGATTGCAGTTGAGATCCTGGATCAGATTATCAGACTGAAGGGCGGAATCCTAAACAGCACCAGAATGGCAAGGCCAGCGGGCCTGTGCCATATCCAACACTGCTTTGAGGAGGCTGGAGCCCATTGTGTTCAGTAACGCTTAGGCCAGTGGTTCCCAAACTGTGGGTCGAGACCCACCAGTGGGTCGCAAACCAATTTCCAGTGGGTCACAAAGCACCTAGAGCAGCCATATTGGAAATATGGGAAGATGAGATGCTAGAAAGGCTTTTTTCCCTTTCTGATTCACTTTGCTGTTGGAAAATGACTGAGAAATAACCCAACATTGCCACATTCTCAGAGAGCAGCAAGCTCTGGGGTCCCATGATGGCACTTCTGGTCATGCTATCACTTCTTGTGAGTCCCAGGCAGATTAGCATTCTAAAAAGTGGGTCTCGGTGCTAGAATGCTTGAGAACCACTGGCTTAGGCTGCAATCCTATCTTACTCATGGGAAACAAATCGCTCTACCTAATGGTACTACCAGATCACTCTTTGAGGATAGAAAAAAAAATGCTGTTTCAGCACTTTTCAGCTGCATAGTCTAGATCTGCCAGGCAGTCAGCTCCAGCTGCTGACAAAGACTGTGGAGCCCACAGAGGTTGCCTTCCACAGTGAGCAACGGGACACCCCAAGCAGAAGAGTCACCTCCCCCTCCCGCACCCCTCCTTCCAAGAGTGTAAGATGCTGTTGTCTATGTAAACTTTCACTTTCAACAAAAAACAGGATTGGGAGAGAAATTTATTTCCACTTTCTCTGCGTGCAAGAATAAATAATTGCTTCTAACCCCTTCACACGGAAGGGTCACTTGCACTCACAACCTACATAGGTGACATCCTTCCACATCCAACAGAGCGCACAGAATTGCTACTCTTTGCACTCATGCATGTTCTTGGCCAGTTTTTCCCAACAACCAAAACCAACAATGCGGCTTTTTGGCCTTTCTAACTTCAAACTAACATTCAAACTACATTTAGGCACCGTTGGACCATCATCAACAGGTTGGGGGCCACAGAAAGGAAGAAATAGGTTCACTCAAGCTCCAAAGTTCCTGCTTTGCTTCAATGCAAACCTCTCCCTCTTAAAACAAAGTCTCACATTTTGTTGTTGCTGTTGAAAAGAACCTCTGCACGATTCCTTCTGGGCATGCTTTTTTCTTCTTCTCCTGGCTGGAGACAACATTGCCTTGGAGCCCAGGTTACTATTTCTCCCCCCCCCCCTTCTTGCTGCAAGAAGCCATTGACACATCCTACGTAGTCCAGGGGTCTAATCCTACTGAGGGTGGAGGAAGGAACACATTCAAACCGTCAATCCCAGTCTGTGGGAGGTCGAATGATGAGGGGGGCAGCGTTCTTGCGCCCAGCACGGATCCCTGGGTAGAAGAAAGGCCAAAGCTTCTCGGTGAAAGTGTCAGTGAAAGTGTACATGTGGGAGCGGTCCGTGACATTGTAGAAGGACAGCTTCCCAGCATCATAGTCCAGGAAGACGCCCACGCGCTTGGGTTTGACGGTGACATTCAGAGGGGTAAACGGGGTGGTCGTGGCGGCATACTTGTCTCCGTTGAACAGCCTCACCCGCCAATAGCCAGTCTCGGGCAAAGAGGTCGTCTCTCCTTTCCGGCTGACCGAGTCATTGCAAACGCCCAGGGCCCAGTGGGTCTTTTCACCCACTTCCACCTCCCAGTAGTGGCGGCCTGAGGTGACGCCTTCCGTTGCCAAGACGCAAGGATAGACGGTGAAGCGCCTCGGACTCTCAGGCAGATCCCGCAGGCGCTGCTCCACAAACTTGACACTCTTACGGTCCTCGGAAAGCAGGAGGTTGGGATGGGCCGTCTCGGTGTCAAGGGTCAAATCTCCTGCAGTGCAAAGAGAAATTTGTTCAGGCTCTGTATCATGTCCCTCCTTCACCCGGCAGCACTTTCTCCAGTCGATACTGATGGTCTCTCTCTCCCCTACCTCTGTAGCTATCCCTCAAACTATTCCCCTGCACTAGCTCACTGCTACTCCGCCTCTCACCTTGGAAGTTCTAGCAATTCCTTGTATGAAAATCCAACACTCCTTCTGCAGATGCCAACATCTTAGCTGTGGCTACGCACATTCAGAAAAGCCACCATGGCAGAACCACACCAACTCTAATCAAGGTGGTCACATGGACAAGATATAGGTTGAGCCTAATTATCTGCAGATTTTACCTCCATGGGTTTGCTCAACATGGGTCCCCTGGACCCAGCCAAAGCCTCTGAACGTGACTGGAGCTATACTTGGATCACCTCCAGAGGCCTCCTGAGGCTGCGTGCAGCCTTGCCAGACCTCAGAGTGACTGTTTTATCATTTCCGGTGGGTCTCGACACAAGTGCCATTCTAAAAAATGGGTCCCAGTCTAAAACGTTTGAATACCACTGCCCTAGAGGTTTCTCACCTAGGCACTGACCAAACTGAGATCTGCCTATTTTCAGCACTGGTGCTGCAGCATGTGTTTGCAGACCATTGCTCTATTTCAAACACTTGTTTCTCCTTTTTACCGGATCTCCAGTTGAGGCGTTTTCTTCTTCAAAAGGAAAAACTGCAAGTAAGGCTTAATAGAATATGATAAATGGAATTCACGACCACAAAACAGGATGAGAAGTCTTAATTATCAGGCGGCCCAATCCTATACTGCGCTGTATTTAGGTCAAGTCTCAGCAGCCCCAATAGGACTACTCGGATCTGTGCTTACTCAATAGGACTACTCAATCTCAACAAAATTGCTGGTGCAAATCCAGGAGGGCCATGTAGGGCTGATTGAGCCAGGGACGGGGTTAGCTCCACCCCCCTCCCTGGACCTACCTGCCTGCCCACGGGCCACCCTCCCCACAGCCTGAAATACCTCCGAGCTTGGCCAAACTTGGCCAGCGCTTCCCCATTCACCCAGGGCAGTGTGGAGGCAGGATTCAGCCTTCTTGGGCCAGTGCGCCTGCCTGTGCCAGCCTATCTTCCTTTCTGAGTGGCACAGACACGCCTTACAGCATGTTTGTGATGCTCTTTGGCTGGTGCAATGCAACTGACAGGTGCCAGTCAAGCAGATGCTCAGGATTGCACCCGGAGAGGTCTTAGAGAAGTTCATGGAGAACGAGTTGACTAATTCTATATGACCCCTCCATTTTTCAGATGCAGTAGATCACTGAAGACCGGAGGTTCACACAAAACAGAACTGTTTTTGTGTTTTTTGGAAAGAGAGCAGGAAACGTAACTGCTCAGGAAAAGTAAATATCATAAGAACATAAGAGCCTTGCTGGATCAGGCCAAAGGCCCATCCAGTCCAGCTTCCTGTATCTCACAGTGGCCCACCAGATGCTTCAGGGAGCACACAGGACAATAAGATACTTGCATATCATGTCCTGCATGGATATCCACCCTTCTTCTTCAGCTCTGTAATAATGTGTATCTACTTTATATTCCTGCTTCCCTACTATCCAGTTTTTTTTCCTACCTGAAGCTACCATGCCTTGCCAGGCTAAAGTATTTCAAATTCCGCAGCTGTTTCAAAGCAAAGCATATACATGGAGCAAAATCAAGCTCATTAGCAGAGACTTTGGAGATCTGCAGAATTTTTTCTGAGCAGTGAGCTTTATGGGTGAACACTGAGCAGCAAGGAAGAGTCTTTTTTTCCAAGATAATCCCTAGCGAAAAATACTGTCATGCACAGTGCATTAACTCACCAGTCAGTCTCTTGATGATTTTGCGCAGGACAAAGTACTGCCTGGGGAAGTTGCAGAAGTTCTTTTCCAGCTCAATCGAGATCAGATTTGGCTCTTTGGCCTGTACCTCTTTACATCTGCAAGGACAGGATCAGAGCAGGACAAGTCAGTCATTTATCCATGAATGATGATGGACAGAGAAATGTCACTCCTGGATGGAAGCACCTTCCACCTAGGGATAGCAGACATAGGGCTTGAGTGTGGCCCATCAGAGGTATATTTAAAGTTCTAAGGGAGGAGAGAAGAAGAAAAAGGACCCACAGCTATCAAGAGACCTTGACAA
Source organism: Lerista edwardsae (assembly GCA_029204185.1). Lineage (NCBI taxonomy): Eukaryota > Metazoa > Chordata > Lepidosauria > Squamata > Scincidae > Lerista > Lerista edwardsae. The sequence continues at coordinate 1,155,069 of JAJKFI010000173.1, read as the reverse complement.
CTGTCACTGTGTATTAAGTACAGCTGGTGGGTACTTGGGGTCTCTCAGCTGTGGTAGCTAAGATTTGAAGAAGCCTCCTAAGTGCCCTGCTGGATCAGGCCAAAGGCCCATGTGGTTCAAATTCCTGTATGTCACAATGGCCCACCAAATGCCTCAGGGAGCATACACAAGATGCCTGCATCTTGTTGCCACTCCCTTGCACCTAGCATTCTGAAGTAGGCTACTTCTACAATAAGGAGGTTGCACAACCCATCAGGGACTGTAACCTGCAATGGACTTCTAGAAATGTGTCCAATCCCCTTTTAAAGGGATCTAGGCCAGATGCCATCACCACCTTCTGCAGCAAGGAGTTCCATAGATTATTAACCCGCTGGGTAATTTTCTTTTGTCTGTTCTAACTCTCCCAACATTCCATTTTACCATAGATTCATACAATGGTATAATAATATTGGCTGTTTTATTCTCACCCCCTTTTTAATTATTCCAAGCATGGAATTGGCATTCACCACTGCCACATCCTGAGCCAACATTTTCATTGAGTTGTCCACTAGCACCCCAAGATCTCTCTCCTGATCCATCACAGGCAGCTCAGAACCCATTAGCCCACTGGTTCCCAAACTGTGGGTCAGGACCCACCAGTGGGTCGTGTACCAATTTCAGATGGGTTGCGAAGCACCTAGAGCAGCCATACTGAAAATATGAGAAGATGGGATGCTGGAAAGCGGGAGGGCTATGTGATTGTTCTGCTTTTATTTAGGTTGTAAATAAGTTTTTTTTTCTTTCTGATTCACTATGATATTGGAAAATGGCTGAGGAATAATCCAACTTATTGCTGCATTCTCAGGAAAGCAGCAGGTTCTGGTGTCCCAATGGCGGCACTTCTGGCCATGACATCACTTCCCGGACAGATTGTCATTCCAAAAAGTGGGGTCCAGTATGGGATTCAGTCCTTACCTGTCAAACGTGTTCTTCACATCCTGCATAAGAAAAAACAAAAACTGGTCAAAATCATGGCGGAATCTACCAAGCAACTAAGAGCAGCCCTTCCAGATAATGCTGCAGGCAAAGTGAAGGAAGAACACACTTGAACAGACTCATGGTGTGCCCACTTTCTTGGGCGAGTCACTATGTCTCAGGCTCACCTACTTCACAGGGTTGTGAAAGGAATTATGTACACCATCCTGAATTCCTTGAAGGAAGGGCAGTATAAATATGTAAGTAGGGAGAAGCACTCCTGATCCTGACCAATTAATGGTCCAGTTCTTCCACAAAAAGAATTCCTTCTTTAATTCAGGATTAGCCCAACCTCCTCTTATCGCCGAGTACTGACAGTATTTGATTTGCACATTGGTGGGGGACATAGCTAAGTAGCAGCGGATATACCTGGTATCCAAAAGAGACCCTCTGGTCCAGCTCTTTCCAGCTTAGAAGCAGCAGGGCTGGGAAAGACCTGTACCCAAAACCTCGGAGAACTATTGCTACTCAGCGTATACAATACCAAGGCAGAGCAAGTCTGATTCAGTAGCCGTGTTCACGTTTTCTGACTGAGCAACAGCATGCGAGCAGAGCCACTCTGTATATAGTTCAAAAGGGTATAAATGTTGGCCTCCACCAGTAGGAAGAACTGTAACCTGTAAGTTGAGTGCTGCTGTCTCCTACTTTCACTAGACCTCTGCCCAGCTGCTTTTTCAAGTTCTGCTTGTATTAAAATGGCTGCAGTTCTTTCAGGGTTGCAATAAAGTGCTTAGCAAAACTCAGCTTTGTTGAGTGTGGGATTGACTGATTCCCTTGGCTCTGTTAACAATATTCAATTTCTAAGATAGTCATAATTCAAATTGGTGTTTCCTCCAAGGAACTCAGAGCGGCATATATGGCAAAATTCCATTGCATCTTTCAAACAACTTTGGAAAGTAGATGGGTGAGAAGTAATGACTCTCCTAAGGCCACTCAGTGAAGCTCCATAGTGACTAGATACCTTCACAAACATGAGAACTAGAAGTTAGTGCAATTCTCAACAATGGCTAGCTTTAGATTTTTATCGAAGACAAAACCCAAGTTAAACCATGGTATAACAGGTAACACTGTTTATAAGGCCTTTTGTAGATATCAAAACTCCCAGAAAGCCTGTTAGGACTGTACTGGGGAAAAAACCCCAAATTCTGATTTTTTTGGACTTTTGAGAAATCTAATGTGCCCTCTAAGAATTCAAAATAATGAAATTGGCTCAGTCATCAACCCTCCAAGTTAATAATCAGAGGAAACTCTTTCTACACATCCAATTCCATCACTACTTCTTAAGTACATAAAAAGGCCTTTTGCAATGATGACCCCAAAAATAGGATTTCCAGGCATAACTTATTCAGAAGAACAAAAATATAGGAATACCCTGTAGAGCAGTCTCAAACTGTGGGTTGCGAGCCAATTTCAGGTGGGTCTCCATTTCAATATATATTTTACCTTAATATATTAGATTTGATGCCACCATGGTATGTGACTGCCTTTGGGAAAATGCCACAGATCTGTACTTTTAATAGGTTACTATTGATTTGGTCATGGAAGGGTTTTCTTATCTGATTATGTCACTTCCAGCCATGACATCACTTCCAGGTTAATGACATCACTTCCAGTAGGCCCAGACAGATTGTCGGTCTAAGAAATGGGTCCCAGTGCTAAAATGTTCCAGAACTACTGCTACAGAGGAACTGTGGTGCACACCTCACCTTCAGCATCTCTGTGCCTGACTGCAGACACTTCTCCTCAATCTCCGTGATGAGGCTGTTGAGGGAGACCCGCTGTTCCGACAGCTCAGCCACGTTATCCTTAAGTTTCTGCAGGATCTCCTTTTCCTCATTCTCCAGCTGCCGCAACAGCACTTGTTGCTCCTCCTCTAGGAACTGATGCAGCTCCTCAAACTCGCTGATGATGAGCTGGCGGCGATTCTCAACCTTCCGCTGCAGCAAGACAGGAAGAAGCCTGGATGTTACTAAAGGCCAGCCAATGAAATTGACTAGCAAGAAGTCCAGGATCAACGGAAATTCCTTTCTAGACCACAATGTCTAATTGTGATGTGGCAGTCAAAAGTGCTGACCGCAGGCCCGTCAGCACATTCCCAGCCTAATCTACCTCGAAGGGTTCTTGTGAGGACTAAATAGAGTAATCTCAATGCCACCATGAGTTCCTTGAAAGAGGAGTGGGATATAAAGTTTGAGAAATAAATTACTTGTGGAATTTGCTGCCACAAGAAATGTCTATAGCCCCTCATTTCAGTGGCCCTAAAGGGTAGGGGGAATTCATCAAATCCATGGGAGTCAGGGGGGATGGCACAAGTCTGTGTGCTGACCTTTCTGACTCCGAGAGTGGTCCAAACATACTTTATGGTGTGCCTTGTGCCGGCCAAACTTTGCTGGCCTAATATAACTCCAGGCTAGGATTGCACTCTTAGCCATTTTAGCTAAGCAGAACTTCTATGTTCATTAGCACCAAAATGCTGTGAACAAGCAGTAGCATGTTCACCATTGTGCCTCATCTGAGCTTCCTAGAGAGGCTAGTCACTCTTTTGAAACAGAGCACTGAATGGTACTTCATCTGAACCAGCACGACAACCCTTAGATATTCTCCCCGACACCTCCAGGTGCAGCTACAGCTTCTCACCTATTATTTATACTGCAATCCATATTGCTTTAAATTTTTACAAAGCATTCTTTTCTTGTTGCAAAATGTCCATTGAAAAGATGAATGAAGACTGTACGCAATGCAGCTCTTTCTTGGGAAGGAGAGAACCACTCCAAGTGACAGAGACAGAACCGCAAACGTGCACCACCCACCTTGAGCTCCCCAGGTTTCTTCTCCTCCTGGGATTTGCAACAGGCAATGTAGTGCAGCTTTTGCTCCAGCGGCCCCAGGAACTTCTGCAGCTTTTCCTTCATGAAAGAGATGGCAAAATTGAGACAGCCAAATGCCACAGCTGAGAGGAGTTAGGAACTAAACTAAAGTCTAGGAAAGACGGTTTAGAAACACTTTTAAGAAATGAGTTTAAATAAAATGAGTTTAGGAATCCGTACTATGTAAAGAAATAAATGAGCACTGTAAACAAAATTATTCTGCATCCCCAAAGGGCTCACAATCCCTTTGATCCTTCTAGGAATTCCTAATGTTCCACAAGACACATATCATATTCCACACAAGTGTCTCAACCATTTATAGGGCTAGAAAGCCTTTGACAAAGCAAAGGGACTTACACTAATGGATACTCCCCCATGACCCAACATCATCGAATGCAGTGTAACCTTTTTCATGCCATGACCCCAACAAATAAATACGTAAGTAAAGTATGAGACTGGGGACCCAATGTTATCCTGCCCCCCTACCAGAACCCAATTTGCACACTCCCCCCACCCGTCACTGCCCTTGCAGCAATGTTCACAGTAACCAAAACTATTCTGCGAGAGCAGAATAGGTTATTATGACACTTGGCATGATTGAAAGCTATTTTAGAATGACTTCTCAGAACCTGAGCAGGACTGGGACACCATCTCCTGGGACTTGAAGGGCTACACCAGATGCCTCCCCTTTGACCTGATGGTGCTGTAGTCCAACCTTTTTCCAGTCCTGTAACTTGCTGCGATCCCACAGCTCAGGCTTCGCAATGCCATTGAAGTCCTAACCCCAAGGTTGAAGAACACCGATCTACTACAATTGGTCATGTGTGATGAGCGGATAGAATTAACATCAGTGGCAGGGAATAAACGTTGTATGCCTAAGATCAATTCCTGGCAATTTCAGGTAGAGCTAGGAAAGATCCTTGCTGAAAATGTCTAGCTCCCAGGCAATGTAGCCAGATGGATAAATAATTGACTCAGTAGGAGGCAGTTTCACATGAGCACCTGCCTATGTTTCACAGCTATCTTTCTGCAGGGAAGAAGGAACAACTATGCTTGGAAAATACATAGAGGTGTTCGTTTCTGGCAAGTAAGATAGGATTACAGCCTTACTGGACACAATGGGCTTACTTCTGAGTAAAATAACATCATTTTCAAACCCTTCTAGTAATATGCCATACAAAATGTTTGTATTATAACATATTACATATTCAAGGTGTTAAAGAACAGAGAAGTTGCCAGCGTTGCAGAAACTAGAGATGTAAAATTTCTGGAAATTTTGAAGCTCAGAAAAAAACCCTGTTTTTTTCTGGTTTTTTTTTGGAAAAAAAACCAATGGAAATTTTTGGAAAAATTGAAAAAAATGCTACATTAGCACTTTTTTTTCCTTTTCCAGATTGAAAGTCATTCTGTTACTTTAGGAACTTAAAATATGACTATGGACAATTTGACTTGGCATAAAATTATAACAACTAACATATTAAAAATACAGTGTATCCAAACAATTATTACAAACAGAATTTACTTTTTTTATAATATGTATTTGTAATTGTAACCTTCTCCTGAACTGTTTACTAGTTTGTGGAACAGACAAAAAAACCTCCACAAAACAATTTTTAAAAATCCAGAAGTAACAATTATTCATATTTCCTCTCCATAGTATTAAATAAAAAAAACACCCCATTCTCATAAAAAGAATTGAAGAGGAGGGAAGTGTATAGAAGGGATGAATGAATGGTTTCAATGAATGGGCATGAAATCAGAATCATTTTCTGAGCTGTAATTATCAGTTTCAGTCTCTGCTTCTGCAGCTACTCTGTTGTGTCTGTCATTATCACAGTTATTATGGACTTCTAAAAATTGAAGATTTGCCCAGACTGAAACAAGCTCTACCCTTTCACATGCCAGTTTATTTCTTGATTTAGTGTGTTTCCAAACATAAACCAGATTCTTTCACATGCTGCAGAGGATGAGTCTGAAGAAAGTGAGAAGCAAGTGGAGTCAGAGGCTGTGTTAGAGATGTAAAATTTCTGGAAATTTTTAAACTCGGAAAACCCCGCAGTTTTTGCATTGGAGGATTCAGTTTGTATCTTGCTTGTCACTGAGGACTTGCTTGTCCTCAGTGCATAGAAATTAGAATAATCTGATACCATACATATTTTTAGAAATTATTTGGAAAATATTTGAATACCTTGTCTTAAAATATTTTATTCATCATGTTAAAATAAAATATTCCATAATCAATTTTTTCTTTTTCCAATTTTTTGGAAAAAAACAAAAATGCTTCAGGAAAAAAATGGAAAAAAACACATTTCCCCCCAAATTTTCCCATTTTTTTCCCGGGCCTTCACATCTCTAGCAGAAACCACTAGCAGGACCCATCAAATTCTTCACGTGTTCCATCCCTGTAATGGGGATAACTGCCTCATCCCTTCTGTCAAGCATCTGGCTTGGAACACTTAAGGCTGGATGACTTCTAAAAAATTTCCCCACATGATTAGGAAGGTAGGGATTATGCTACTTAACTCAACACAGACAAACCAGAAAGAGCTACCGAGATTGTTGGGAAAATCAGTGTTTGTCTGCCTTACATTCCCTTTTTGTTCCAGCTAAAAAAGGCAAAACGTTATATTATGAACCCTGCAAGTAAGTGTGACTGATGAATTTGTTAATGAACACTTTCACTAATCCATTTGAATTTATTCTATAGGGAGCTAATAAATTAACTATAAAGGACATCAGCACTGATCGTTTGAGCCTTGACAGCTACTTAATTGGCATTAAAGAGAAATTTATCAAATCGTCCATTTCCTATTAACGTATGGATCCATTTTTTAAGTCGTTTACATTCCCCTCAAGCCTCCACACTACCCTCAAGCCTCCACACTACATTCCCGTCACATCACATGTCCTTATGTTGAAAGTGTTCCATACCTCCACCTCCGACTAGCCAGTGGCTAGTCTAACTCTTCCCAGTCTAACTCTGACTAACTCTTCCCAGTCATCCTATGCACACTCTATGCAAGTTACAGCTCAATCCTAACCAATGCAGCCGCAATGCAACTGCAAGGTAAGAGAACACGCGTTACCTTGAGGAGGCCTGTGTGACTGCACCCCCCCCCCCAGAATGCAGCATACACCCTCTTAGCACGGCTGCTGGCACTGCAAAGTTGTTAGGATTGGGCTGTTGATCTGTTATTGCACCAACACATAAGGGCAGGAACTTGGTGCTTAAAATGAACAGATCTGTATCAAGTGCACTCACTGTGCTTGTCCCCCACTTAAACTTTAAAGCTCGATCCCAGCCCCCTCTACCTTGTACTCCAGAGAAGCATCATCCAGCGAGACGACGGTGTGAGAGCGGTGCTCATGGGAGATCTCACACACCAAGCAAACCGCCTCTTGGTCCTCCTTGCAGAAGAGCCGGAGCACTTCGTTGTGTTTCTCGCACAAGTTCTCATCCCGCACCTTGCGCTTGTTGGTGACCTGCAATTGCTTCGCGATCTCCACCATGTTTCCCAGCTGCCGGTTGGGCTTCAAGGTGCGGTACCGGAAAGTCTTGCGGCAGACAGGACAGGGGAAGTCCCGGTTCAGCTCCTCCCACCAGCGGGTGATGCAGAGACGGCAGAAGTTGTGACCACAATCAATGATGACAGGGTCTTTCAGGTACTCCAGGCAAACAGAGCAGCTGGCCTCCACCTGGAGATTCTCCAGAGGATTAGTGGTTGCCATGGCTCCTGAGAAGCAGAGGAAAAACACCCCAGTTAGAAACAGGCCAGTTTTTAAAAAAAAAATTATTGTACATATCCTACTGAGAATTTCAGAGCTGCTTACATGGAACTGTCAGTGGTCATCCAGCCAGGCACTGATTAGCTGCAAATCTCTTCAGTACCATCATGCTGAAGTAGGAATAGGTGAGTAGGCAATTTCAAGAGCAGGCAATTCAATTCCAGTGTTTGTTGTGTTGTGTCTGGCCTCCCACGCCAGAAGTGACTGGTGATGAACATTGCCAGTTACTTCCAGTGGTGGTACTTCCAATAGGTGGACCATGCAAAGTGGTATGGCAGGGACAAACGTTGAGGAAACACTACTCTAGAGTAACATAAGGATCCACAAATTCCCTCGGTAAGTCAGCACAGTTGAGAATCTCAAGCACTCTAGAGCTCAGAGCTTCTCCTTCCCTCTATCTCAATACCAGATGGGGGTACAGGGAGAAGCTCTAGCTTTTGTTACAAGGCCCAGCAGGAATTTTGTCACTGCAGGAGAGAGGAAGACTCCGGCCCGTCTGACAAAAACTGGAATGGCTGCTGAACAGTTGAGACAAGTAACAATATTTATTAAACTGAACAAGGACAAGGGACTAAGAGAAAGGCAAATGGAAAAGATCAGAAAGGTAAGTAAGTAAGTAAGTAAGTAAGTAAAACACCTTTATTTCACAGCAACCCCATCTAATTACCTAAGGCTAGACAGCTGCCCAGGTAAGCCACTCTCAGCAATTGGCTGCAAGTCAGTCCCAGCGTTGTCCCAGCTCTCAAGATGGCAACCTTTTCCTGCTGAGACTGGCTTACCCGGGCAGCTGTCTAGCCTTAGGTAATTAGATGGGGTTGCTGTGAAATAAATAAAGAACTACTTAGTTCTCCTCCACCCAATACTTTCGTGCCTTTTTGGGAGCTTCTCAAGAGCATCTGCCTGACTGGGGACTACTGGAAAACAGAAGGCGGAACTAGATGGACCTTTGGCCTGGCCCAGTAGTGCTGTTGTGTTCTTAATTCCTTGTCCATATAAGCAAGAGACTGTGGAACTGTTGCCAACTTACCAAGTGCAGCCATCTTAAGTCTTTTGCTTAGTGACTTGTCTAGGGCTGCGGAAATATGTAACTGTTTTCCATCTTTGCTTTCTTTGTTCTCACAAATTTGCCCCCATGTAACTTTCAGTGTTGCTAACTCTCACCACAGATAGAGAACTGGTTCAGGCTAGCAGACCCTTATCAGAATGGTCACGGCATATTCACAAGGACCAATTAGAGCTTCTCAGGCCCCAGCCTCAGTAATTTTCCACCAAGCAGGAGCTTGGAGAAAGAGGAGGGGGGATTATAAAAATGCTTGTAATCTATATATTTTTTTGTCTTTTTCCCTGCCTTTCAAGGGAGACTGACCCACCTGAGCAGGTGTAATAAACATGATCCTCATACTCTCTCGTTTGGTTGTTTGCCTTTTTAAATGCATTCCCCGCGATAGAAACTATTCTAGGCCGATTTTTGGCAACAGACCCCTCACGTAAGTTCTGAGTCCAACTGTGCGCTCTGATCACTGCCGTCAGCCAGAAGACTTCAGAGATTTCCTGCCGTGGCACAGGAAGGAGAGGCCCAGCATTCAGACAAATTTAGATGTAAGCGGACACCCACAGAGCAGTTCAACTAACAAATTTATTAAAACTTAAGACAGGGACTCCAAACAACAAGGTAGGTGCAAGAGAAGGAACATCATAAAACCACATACCCTTCCTAATGTTATCCAAGACCAAAAGCTAAATCACAGCAGCGGCACCCCATGCAGGTTGTTCCTCTTTTCAGATGCCAAGGCAGCAGGGCCGGACCTCAAAGGCCGGATCCTTGGGCTGATGACAAGGACCGTCCTGGATGGCAGCAGAGAGCGAGGGCAGGGAACAGGCTACTGAAACAGAGCTCCCCTGGAAGCCCCTCCTCATTTGGGAGCTCTTCCAACTGTCTTTCCCGCTCTTTTTTCCTCAGCTCGGCTTAAGAGGATACATTTGCCATTTGAAATTAATGTGAGCCCCTTGGCTCAAGCGGGCTCTAATTCCCAGCAGAGTTGCACCCCCTCCCCTGCCTCCCAGCACGAACATCATGGCAAGGGGAGGATCACACTGGCCCCCTCCACTGTTGCCGAAAGTAGGCAAAGTATGGTTCCTCTGGTGGGGACTGCATTTAAAAAGGCAAACAACCAGACGAGAGAGTGTTAGGATCATGTTTATTTACACCTGCGCAGGCGGACCAATCTCAGAGAGAAAAGGCAAAAAATATATACAATACAAGCACTTTTATACTCCCCCCTCCTTTCCCCCCAAGTTCCTGCTTGGTTGGAAATTATACCATTGGGGCTGGGGCATGAGATGCTCTGAGCTCATTGGGCCATAAGAATGCCGTGACAATTTCGATGAGGGAGGAGGTTCTGCTAGCTTGAACCGGCACCTTATCTATTGTGCAGGGCCAGCAGCCCTGAACTGTGAACGTCAGCAACATTGAACTGAGAACATTACAAGCGGGGGGCCCATGTGAGAACAATGACAGCAAAGATGGAAAACAGTCACATATTTCCGCAGCCATAGACGAGTCACCATGCAAAATGGCTGTGCTTTGGTAAGCTGGCAACATGGTAAGTTGGCAACAGTTCTCTGGCAACACCATCAGCCAGAGCAGGGGGTTGCTGCAGGGAGTTCCCCTCCCCCGTAAAGAACTCTTTTCCAACTGCCAGTTGCCCATGAAGCAAGCGGAGGCATCTGCCAGAGGACTGAAAGTCTCCTGGGTTGCTTTCTACAGCAAGCCCCCCCCCCGATAAACAGGCCAGGCATAAATCTACACGTTAAACAGATACATCGAGAGTCACCTTGAACACCATTCTTGCAAGAGGGGGAAGGTGGCATGCAGGAATTCATGCTCCAAATGAACAAGGAGGAGTGACTGGGCCAAGGAACGCACCACTTCCTGAACAAGAGGACTGGATGTACTCACTCTGTATGGGCTGGTTGTCCAAGGGGGAGCACTTTCGAAGTCACAGGCTCAAGAGGGCACGTGCCACTTGCAGAATCTGGGCAGCCAGTTACTGAGAAGATAAGAGCAGGACAAGAATAAAAATAACAATTTTTAATTTAAAACAACATCTTGAATATCTATTAAAGGAGATCACATCAGCAACTGAACTGAAGTCACCTGGTGTTGTTAGGACACAGTGGCGTCTCTACAGGGAGGGCAGAGCTCTAAGTTTGGCAAGAAGCCTTACCTTGCAATGGAAATCTCTCCTTTCCTGCACCGTTTTAGCCAATCCTCACAAGGAAAAGCAACATCTTGGCGTTGCTTACTGGCTCAGCAGCAAGGGAGAGGAGGGATTTACATGACAGGGTAAGGCTTCTTGCAAAACTTAGAGCTCTGCCCTCCCTGCAGAGACGCCACTGTTAGGACAGTGGTTCCCAAATTCCTCTGTGGGAGGCGGTGTTGTGGACACCCTCTTTCCCTCAACCACACGTGACTCCATTTTGGATTTCATCCTGGGAGCTAAACAGGCTGCTGCCCTGCAAAGAGGTTAGGCCACACAGGTGACTTTCAGGAGATAATGCTAATTTCAGAGCTATTAAGAATTGGTGCCATGGATGTCTGGATGTCTCCTTTTCCCAAATCTGGGTTTCTGACAAAAGAAGTATGCAAAGGCAAGTCCTGCCTAAAATATTAAATTAAGTTTCTAATCTGTCCAGGAGCCAGGCTCACCTTTTCAGACTCTGCCATGAAGTCTCCCAACCTGAGTCTGAAGCCACACACACCCTGCTACCCGCATTGTCCAGAAGGAATGTTTTGATGGGTAAAGCAGTTTGCTACAAACCTCTGTAAACTTTCCCCCTCTAATTAATCTACCTTGTTAGCAAGAGACACCAGGCTTAGCTACTTTTACTTCTTATTTATCTACCCTTGCTTCAGTGTTTTGCCTTGTTAGAGCAGAGGCACCTGTATTACTCCCTAAATGTTTTTGGTGCAAAACCTTTGAAGCTTCTACTTGCTTGTGAAAGATTTTAATGAGCAAAGCTATTCTTTGTGCTAGCTACCTTCTTCAAATTACAGGCTTCATTCCCTGTTCTTAGTCTTTCTGAGAGCCCCCTCCCAGTTCCAATTCATAAGCTCTCAATTCCTTTTTATTTTAGTTCTTTTAGCTTGTCTGCCCCAAATCACAGATGTTGTGATTTTTGCCCTAAATATTTATTCCTTACAGTTAAGATTCAGTTGGGTAAATATTAGAGAAAAAAGCCAAGAGGACTGGGTCCAAGAACATTCCAAGATGAGGTATCCAGTGTTGAGACCTGGAAGGCCATAATACTTTTCCACCAGGAAACTGCTAGGCCAGGAGCAGTAATTAAGAGACACCTGTGATAGAACGAAGCAACATGCCTCAATCAAGGCCAGCTGTGTGTTGCCAATGTGACAGGCAGCACGGACTCACAGGCTGTGCCATCAGGGATCTGATTAGCGGAGGGACAGTACTTAAGCACTGGCCCTACCTCCTATCTGTGTGGGTTAAGAACATAAGAAGAGCCCCACTGGATCAGGCCAAAGGCCCATCTAGTCCAGCTTCCTGTATCTCACAGCGGCCCATCAGGTGCCTCAGGGAGGCATGAGACAACAAGATGCTTGCATCCTGGTGCCACTCCCTTGCACCCGGTACTCTGAAGTAGCCTACTACTAATGTAAGGAGGTTGCCCAACCCACCATGGCCTATAGCCCATGATGGACTTTTCTTCCAGAAATCTGTCCAATCCCCTCTTAAAGGCATCTAGACCAGATGCCATCACCACCTCCTGTGACAAAGAGTTCCACAGATTAACTACCCGCTGTGTACCGCTTCGTCTGCCTTGTGTGAGGGGGTGTTGTGCTGAAGTCACCTGCTTCTCTGGTGGGAGCAGGGAAGCTGCTTATCAGCCAGCAAGAAGACAAACAGGTGGCCAGAAAGAAGGGCTAAATCCAGAAAGATCCATCTGTATGTGTGTAGTTCTTGGAAGATAGAACGTTTCTGTAAAAATTGTAAAAACCTTCGGGTTTCTGAATAAAGTCTGCCTATGTAAACCGCCTTGATTTATAGTCATTAGAGAAATCTGGTGACCTAAGAAAGGCGGTATATAAATACAAGTATTATTATTATTATTATTATTATTATTATTATTATTATTATTATCTCTGTCTTCTGCAACCTGGAATCTTGCAGCCCTGCCTGTGCAGCCTACAAGGACCTTGTACCCTTGACCAGCTGAATAGGATAGGTAGTATCTTCCCCCCTTTTCTCATCCTTCTGAATCCTCATCCCAGTTCTCTTCTCTCTCTGTCATCGTCTCCAACTAAGGGTTCTTTAAAAAAAGAAAAAACATGTTTGGAGACTTAGGGAGCCCTGCGCAGGTCTCCCCAGGCCCCCAGCACTGGAGGCTGGTAAGTGTAAAAAACAACAACCCCTCCCATCCCTGGCAGCAGTGCATTCCTGGGGATCACATTGCTGCCTTCCCCCCTCCCCACCCCTTAAAGGGGCAGGGAAAAGCGCTTCCCTGACTGGTGGGTCATGACCCACCAGTTTGGGAACCACTGCAGACATTGTTAGGAGACCTAACAATGTCGCAAAAACACCCTTGCCCTCAGGGAATATTGCCATAAAGTGAGAGAGTCCCAATACAGACAGGCTCCTGATGCCTCAGAAATGACAAGAGCTGGGTGGGCGGGACGAAGCCCAACGACATGGACGCTGGATTTCTGCTCTCTCAGAAACAGCGTCTAATCCTCCTTAAATCGTGACTTTCCAGGAGTGGAAAGTCCTTGAATTCTAGAAGAAGAATTTCAAGGCATGTTTGGACTCTCTCAAAGAAGCTGGTAGCGGCGGCTGCTGCGGAATTTGAGAGATAGAATGACGCACGAACTCTGGAGGAAAGCTGCCAGTTTTGTCTGTCAGCATAGTTGAGGCTCTGCCTACCGCCTTGCAGTGTATCGTGATTAACAAGAACTTTCAAGAAACTTTCTAAGGACTGTGAGTAATAAATATTTACATTCTGGCTTAATTAAACCTCAAGGAAAGAAAATATTTGGGAAAATAAAGGGGCACAATAAGTAGAAGCGGCCGTGGGAAGATTGGGAAGTAGAAGAGAACAATTAAACAGCTGATAGATTTTGCATTTCTACTCCCATTTAAGCCCCAATAAGAAACTTTGACTGAAAACTTTAAAGCTATAAACTTTGGATATTTTTTCCCTGCTTGTTGTTTTTTTTTGAGATCCGGTTGGGGAGAGTCAGGCTGGAAAAGGAAGGAAGGAAAATGGACGCTGTTTTAAACTGAACGTTATACACTGGATTTTATTTTGAGAATGAAAAGATAACCAAATAAATACATGAAAGACTGTTAAAATATTTTATCTGCTGTTGAAGAGATTGAGGTGGAAAGGAAGCTTCGCAAGTTTATGGAAAACATCAATAGATTTGAAAGAAGCAGAGGGATGCGGATGGATATAAACTTTTAAGCAGCTGGATATGCAGTGAGCTTCAGATGAAGATATTTTTTAACTTTTAAAAGCGATTGTGGACCTAAGAGTTAAAATTGGCTGTTTAAGATGAAGTAATAAAAGAAGCAATGATTAAATGGGCTAAAAATGTTGGACATGATATTTTGTTGGAAGATTGGGAAAAAGTATGGAAAATGAACATTAAAATGACCAAGGCAACATCATTTAAAGAGAATATATACAAGATGTTTTATAGGTGGCATATAACTCCTCAAAAAATTTCAAAAATGTATAAGAATACTTCTAATAAATGTTGGAAATGCGGAGCAGCTGAAGGAAGCTATTACCACATGTGGTGGACTTGTCAGAAAGCTAAGAAATTTTGGCAGAGAATACAAGGAATGCTGCAAGAAATATTAAATTTCAATATTCCACTCAAACCAGAAATATTTTTATTAAATATTTTAACAGAAATTCAAGATATAAATATGAAACATATTGTTATTCATGTAACAACGGCGGCTAGATTACTATTTGCACAGAAATGGAAAGACGACGAAACCCCGAACATGGAACAAATAATAGGGAAAATTTATGAAGTGGCAGAGATGGACATTTTAACAGAAAGATTAAGAGAGGGCAAGATTATTAAGATTAAACAATACTGGAAAATGTTTTATGATTGGATAGATATGCAATGTTGAATGGTAAAGTAATAAAAGATTAGTACTGATTACATAGTTCAACGTTGAATATTAAGATATTTTATAATTTATAAGTAAAGAAGATTTTGGATATATTGAGTATGAAATAGATAACCTTAGAAATGATATTTTTAATTGGATTGATGATATTTTTAAGACATTATGATGCATTGCAAGGTACTTACCTAATGTGTTTACCTTTGTTTAACCCATTCCTTTGTTTTCTGTAACCCTATCCCATCTCTTTTCTTAAAAATTAATAAAAATAATTATGAAAAGAAATGACAAGAGCTGGACACCAAAGAATAGCTGAAATATTAAACCCAGGCTAAAAGTAAGTATGAAGAAGGGAAGGGACAAGTGATTCCTTGTATAGCTGAAGTACAGCCAAAGATGTTCCCAAGATTCACGTATGATGTTCCTATGTTCACCTAAGATTCGGATGTTCCTATGTTCAATAGGGATGTGGTGGCGCAGCGGGTTAAACCGCTGCTGCTGGGCTTTCCAACCGGAAGGTTGGGAGTTCAAGACTGCACGACAGAGTGAGCTCCCGTCGCTTGTCCCAGCTCCCGCCAACCTAGCAGTTCAAAAGTACCTAAATGCAAGTAGATAAATAGGGACCACTTCAGTCGGAAGGGAACGGCGTTCCATGCGCCACGGCGTAGAGTAATGCCGGCCACATGACCATGGAAGCTTGTCCGGAGATGAGCACCGCCCCCTACAGTCGGTCACAACTAGACCATCCGGTCGTGGGGAAACCTTTACCTTTTTTATGTTCACCTAAGATTTGGATCTAAGCCAGCAGCACCAAGGAGAAACCAACAGCAAGGAGCCTGTGTTAGGCGTAGCTGTCTTCTTTCCTCTCGCCTTTTGCCTTGTTGGACCTGCAAGGCAGACTGACTGCTTCAGCCCACTGCTCCTCCTCATACTTGTTACTTGCTGCTAGAATAGCAGCTAGGTGGAAAGTATTCATTATGCTTTCTATTAAGAGGTAATTGAAAAAAATTTGGTATTTTATGGAATGTGTTAGAAAAAGTCTCACATTTTAAACCAGAGATAAACTGCAGAAAGATAGCTAAGAATGGATGATTGGAAATACGTTTTAATGTGATATTTCTCTAATGGGAACTTGGATGTTTGAGACTGTACTATATATTTGTATGGTTACATTAAAAAAAACAACACAAAGAGGTTACTGGGGTGACTGGATCAGTCTCCAAACATGCAAGGAAGTTCTTTGTCAGCCTCATACACCTTCACCCCAACAATCACCCTTCAAACTTCCACAGTAAGATCAGGCTAACTTTTCAAGGGAAAGTAAAAATAGTTTTAGAAAGTTACATTTTTTAATCCCATCCTGCCATTCAAAAAAACAGGGCAGTGTGTATATGAATGCCGTCTGTCTCCCCCTCCAGCATTTAATCCCGATGTGTTTGGTTGGATGGTAGGCTAGACTGAGAGACAGTAACTGGGCCAAAGTGAGCTAAACAGCAGCACAGCTACCGCATCTCAAAGCAAGGCCACTCCACCAGCTGCTGTGGCTAATTCCCACTACCCCTAACACACATATACACCATGCGAACAGGGGGGATGGATGGTGTAATTGTCATTAACCTGAGATTAAAGATTCAGAATTAAAGATTCTGTTAAAATGCTTCAGCAGCATTCTAACAAGCACGTCAGAGCCCCCCCCCCCCAAAAGGAAAGTATCACCTACATACCCCTTGCAAGAGTCACCTGAAGCTGATAAGTTGGCATGTCCCTTTTCTTTTTTGGCCATTGTTTCAGACAGTGAAGCTTTTTCTCTATGGGGCTGGTGAGAGGTGGCCCAGCATTGGGTTTGGGTGATGACTGTTGGGTCCCTTTCAGCTCTTTCACACCAAGGTGTTTTATGAGACTGTTCCTTTCATGGGCACATTGGCATTCAAACCTGCCCTGACCATGCCAAAAGAAAAAGTATCATTAGAGAATTATAACATATATGTTAAATCATGTAAATGACATATGTACATGCAACAACGTATGTATGATACAGCATATAACAGTGGCTCTCAAACTTTTTAACACTGGGACCCACTATTTAGAATGACAACCTGTCTGGGACCCACCGGAAGTGCTCTTCATTGTGACACCAGAGCCTGCTGCATTCTCAGGAATGCAGCAATAGTTTGGGTTACTGCCATTTTCCAATAGGAAAGTGAATCAGAAAGGGGAAAAAAGCCTATTTACAACATTGCCACAAGCAGAATAACCACAAAGCCCTTCCCTTTTCCAGTGACCCATCTTTTCAATGGTGGCCGCACTAGGTGCTACGCAACCCACCTGTGTCTTGCAACCCACCTAGTGGGTCCCCAACACACACTCTGAGAAACAGTGGCACAACACACTTCACATGTATTCTTCAGTCTGCCCTCACAATAGTCCTGTACCTGTATTATTACCCCCATATTGCAGCAAGGCTGAGAAAATACTGGTTTATCACGCCTCTCAGTAAATTCATGGCTGTGGGAGATATGAGTTCATGTTTGAGGATGGACTTGAAATACAGACTCCTTAATTCAGCTACTTCAGCGGTGCACCATCAGCTCCAGCAAGTAACAAGTGGTGACCATGACAGAACTAAACCACTCACAATCCAAAGAGCAGGAAGATCTGAACAAGCCCGGAGAGTGAAACTGCAGTTGCTACTACAGAGCCAGCCCAGAGGAAGCAGCTACATAGAAGTGGCCCCCAGAATAAACCTCTGGAGTTAGAGTTAAACCTCCATAGTTAGAAGAGCCCTGCTGGATCAGGCCAAAGGCCCATCTAGTCCAGCTTCCTGTATCTCACAGTGGCCCACCAGGTGATTCAGGGAGCAGAGGTCAAAAGGCGAGAGGTGCTGGAGCAGAAGAGAGGCCCTTCTCTACACATGGAGGGCACCACAAAGTAGTTTTGAGATATACCTGGAGACCTTGGCAGGAAGTGTTTTGAGCAGCTCAGAAGGGGAAATCACGGGAGGCTCTTCAAAGCTCACCCCCCGCCAACTCCCCCAGAGAGCAGGAACGCGAGTGACGTCGGGTTCCACCTGCCCCCCTCGCCTGCTCAGCTCCTTCCCTGGGAGACGGTGGGGGCACCCTGGGGCCCTGCTCCATCTCCCGCAGAAACAAACACTACCCTGCCCCTTCCGTCGTTCTGTCAACGCCGCAACAGGAAGCGGCGGCTCCGGCGTCCCCGGAAACGGTCCGCCGAACATCATGGAAACAGAAAGTACTGTACCTCCTCAGTATCACGCTTTCAATCTTTACGGTGGGTTTCCCGGTAGCTATGGTGAGTTTTCCCTCACCGGAAGCTATGAGTCCCTCACCGGAAGCGTCTTAATTTTTCCAACCGTGTGGCGCCCGAGACCGATCTTTTTGGTTCCTACCTGCTCTCGGTGTCCCCGGTCTGCCTCTGCTCTGCTGGGCTGCGGATTTGATCGCGCTAACTGGGCAGCGAGGAGCTCGGCTCGAAGGTGCGTTTTGCCTGCTCTTCTGTCCCTCCGGCGGCTACAGGAGTCGTGAGAGCGAATCAGGCGGGAGAACTATGCGCGTCTCCTCGGAAGTAAATCCCACTGAGCTGAATGGGGCTCCGTCCTAGATCGGAGCGTATCGGATTACATCGTGCGAGTCAGCGGGACTGGACTGAGCCTGTCCTGGGACCATGCAGGGTGTTTTATATGCTCCGTATTGTACGTTGCATGTGTTCAGCTGTGTTGTGCACCCCCTGGGAGGGGTGGGGGTAGATAACTGATTTGTTTTCCAGGTACATAATGTCAATCAGCATAGCCAACTCGAGGGCAAAGAGTTTCTTTAATGGCCAGGAAATGTCGCCTGGGGTACAATTCTGGAGATTTGAGTGGATTAAACTTCCCACCCTTTTCCTTTGCTATTATCCATCACTCATGGTACTGAATAATGCATAGGTTTTGTTCTGTCTTTGTCATTCAAACCCAGGGCAACCTCCCTTCTGTGTCAGGGGATGATTGGATCAGGGATGATTGGATCAGGAAGAGAGAAGAGCCCATCATCCTGGCATCACCGCAATTTAAGGTGGTGCCTTAAAACAATCACCAGGGTCTGAATGGTGCAGTTTTGATGAGGGTGGAGGCTCATCAAATGGTAAAAGTGGTGAGCTGGTCCCCCCCCCCCTTTTTGGCCTTGTAAAGCCAGGTGGGTCCTGATTGTGTGCCATTCTTACAAAGTGGGTTCTCGTGCTAAAAGGGTTGGAAACTACTGCTTTATTGGAAAAGATTATTGTCTTTTTCAGCCTCCTCTTCCCCTCCCCAAACCCAGGAGCCTCAATTCCTCTCCTCATCACTCTGGGTTTTTAATGCTGCTTAGACTAGGAAAGCTTTGAATCTCAGTCCAGCCTCTCCCCCCTAAAAAAAATGTTGCATTTAAAACTGATTTCATCCTGAATGACAATGAACTGATTTAGATATAAGAACTTAAATTGAATTGGGCACTGGGGGGGGGGGGCTGAAAATCATTTTGATTTTTTTTGGGAGGGTCAGTGGGTTGAGGTTATTGCAGGCAGGCTAGCATTTGGCAAGCTAGCTTCCCCATTTCATCTCCCTTTATTTAATTTTTTTAAATTTAATTTATAATTGCCAGCCTGTCTAGGGAAAATGGCACAATTTCAGGGCTCGCCATGAGTAAGTTCAGGACTTGCTGCATTCCCAGCACTTCCTGATGATGATGCCATTTCCAGCCATGACATCATTTCCAGATTAATGACATCACTTCAGTAGGTCCTGGACAAACCATCATTCTAAAAAAATGGGTCCTGGTGCTACAAAGTTTGAGAACCACTGCTGTATTTCAAAGTGGTCTATCTGATGCCTCAGTGGAGCACACAAGACAACAAGATACCTGCATCCTGTTGCCACTCCCTTGTGTCTGGCTTTCTGAGGTAGCCTACGTCTAAAACCTGGAAGTTGTACATACAAGCATTATGGCTTGTAACTTGTGATGGACCTTTCAGAAATCTAGGCCAGACACCATCACCACATTCTGTGGCAAGGCGTTCCATAGATTAATTACACACTGGGTAAAGAATTTTTTTTTGTCTGTTCTAACTCTCCTGATACTCAATTTTAGTGACTGTTCCCTGGTTTTGCATATGACTCAGGGTTCATACATAATACTCAGAGATGGGGTATGATGAACCTGCAAAAGTGATGCAGTTTTCTGCAAACATCTGAAGTTTGTACTTAACTTGGCCAGTGAAATACATAGCCCTTAAATTATTATATCCCACCTTTCTGCCCATGGGCACCCAAGGCAGCCTACAACATTAAAATACAATAAAATCAGTATATAAGACAATTAAAAACAAACAATCTTAAAATAATTAAAAAATTTAAACAACCAACCCCATGGAACCTAAAAAATACAAAGAAAATGTAAAAAAAAAAATGGTGGCTGGATTGTGGTCATTTTGTTTCAAACAGATATACCGTATTTCCCCAAGTATAAGGCGCACCAAAGGAGAAGACGCACCTTAATTTTGGGGCCAGAAATTTGAAAAATTTCTGCCCGGCACACCCCTTGAATAAGACGCACCCAATTTTTAGCCCCCGGTTTTTTGGGAAAAAGGTGAGTCTTATACTTGGGGAAATACGGTATTTGGCTGCCCTTCAGGTGCCCCCTCTGTCCCTAGTTAAAGGCTCGGGGGGGGGTGAGCCTTCTCTGTAATGACTCCACAAATATGGAATTCCCTTCCAGAAGAATTAAGAACTACACACTATCATGTACAACCCTCCACCTCCCCTCTGCCAGCCTACTTCCTGCGGCGCACAGGAGTAGGTCAACCTCCAGTTCTAGCCAAAGGCTGGCTACTCAAGCCCCAAACCTTGCCAGAACCTGGAGGATTTTTCTTTAAAGGGGGAAGCAAATGGCTTCTCTCTAAGCCCCTGGTTCTTCAGCAGTCCCTGCTAACCAGACTATCCCAGCCTGGACATGTTAACTAATTTTCCCCCTTTTTAGGTCCATTCCTATTGAGTAGCTAGATGCCAGCATGAATCAACAGTCAATTTAAGGTACCGAATAAAAGTTTATTAAAACACATACACACAGGCACACAGGTAATATTGCAAGTTCCAAAGGAAAACAATAAAGGCTAACTCCTAAAGGCTTACTGGTTCCTTACTACACATCACAAAAAACATTCGTCCTTTACAGACAGCTAGGCAGTTGTTCCAAACAAACTAACAACACAGTCCTTCGGCCACAGGGTTTCAAGCCTGGCTCCAAAATCCTCAGCATGTGTCTCAGGAAATCGAATGCGTGTTCCAGCACTCGGGCATAGCCTTCCCCCCAAAGCTAGCAATTTAGTTTTCTCATCATCCAATTTTTATAGGGGTTTCCAACCCACTTCTATCAATCAAAAATAGTATCCAATCAAAACTTCACCTTCTAACTGGGTCTGAGTTTCTGGGCAGTTTTTTCCCAACTAAACCCCACCCTTTCACAGCTAACACCAATTAACACTCTCACAATGACTATACCATGGAGATAGAATTTTCACTGGAGACGGCATGCCCGTTGATTTAATAGGAGCCGAGTGAAGCCACCTGGGGTAGACTAAAATGGCTGACTCAGATCATCGCCGTGAGGGAAGATTGCAGTGAATTAGTATACTCCATGCTTATTAAATAGTACTACAATTCCCCGGGCAGCTCCCTTGCAAAAAGATTCCCCTGCTCGTACTGTTTCGGACTGAATAAAAATAAAAACCTACGAAAATAAAAACATGTGATGTGATAATGTTTTGTGTGGAAACATTATTTGTAACCTTATTACCCATATGCAGAACATGCAGGCATGATTAAAAAGGTTGAGATTAACTTTTCTGTTTAAACAATTTATTCAAAGTTTCTAATCACAAAACCAAAACCATAATAACAACAAACAATAAACACACAATACAATTTTGACTTCCCGCAGCTACCCTCTATTGCCTCAAAATTTGATGATTCCCTTCAATCATCAAGTAACCATATTACATTTGCTTTTCGCTCTCTTCTTTCTATATAAATTTTAAATTTTTGCCAGTCCTGCTGGAACTTCTCCATCATTTCATCCTTTAAACCCTTTGTAAGTCTGTCCATTTCCATGATGAATAACATCTTCTGAATCCATTCTTCTTTTCCAGGTATCTTCTCTTGTCTCCAATATCTTGCATAGACCATCCTTGCTGCTATAACCATATACCATATCAAAATTATGTCGTTAACATTCAACATTTCTAGTTTTAAGCCTATCAAAAATAATTCTGGATTTTTATCTATATTATAACCTAATACTTTCATCATTTCTTTATGTATCTCTGTCCAGTAAACTCTTGCTTTCTTGCATGACCACCACATATGGAAGAAAGAGCCTTCCTGTTCCTTACACTTCCAGCATTTATTAGATAACTTATTCTTCATATTTGACAGCTTCTTTGGAGTTAGATACCATCTATAACTCATTTTGTAACAATTCTCATTTATATTGTTACATACTGATATCCTTAAAGATTTCTTCCATAAATACTCCCACGTTGACATCGTTATCTCCCTATTGATATTGATTGCCCATTTAACCATTTGTACTTTTACCACCTCATCTAAAGTATACTCTTGAATTAACAACTTATAAATTTTTGAAATTTGTTTTTTCTTATCCCCCATCAATAATTTTTCTAACTCAAATTTTCCTTCCCTAAACCCACTGGTTCTCTTATCTTTTTCAAATAAATCTTTGATCTGCCTATAACTAAACCAATCATATTCATAACTAATATCTTCTCTTTCCTTCATCTCAATTTTATCTTTCTTTATCATTACTAATAAATCTTTATATTCTAACCAATCTTCTCCTTTTGAAACTGTCTTTGCTTTTATTACCTCTGCTGGTACTATCCACAATGGTTTTTCCTCTCCTAATTGTTTTTTGTATCTTTCCCATACCCTGTAATATAAATGCTCCTCCTTACATAGTGATGGATAAACAATCCATCCATTTTTATCTTCCCATCCATCAGGTAGGCATGCCATCCAAAGATCTTATTATAACCTTCTAAACTAAGAAGCTTCCTATTCTCTAATGTTATCCACTCTCTCAGCCAGGATAGAGACAAACTGCATCATGATACAATCTCAGGTTTGGTAACTGAAAATCTCCTCGATCTTTCCCATCATACAACACTTTCGCCTTTATCCTAGGCTTCTTCCCTGCCCATATAAACTTTGAAAACATCTTTTGCCACTTATCAAATATTTTAACATCTTTAACAATTGGTATTGTCTGTAAAAAAAAAACAATATTCTTGGCAAAACATTCATTTTAATCACTGATATTCTGCCCAACAATGAAAGCTTTAACTTATTCCATTTATTCAAGTCCTTTGGTTGAGATTAACTTTTAAACATGTGAGGGAGATTTTTATTTGAGAATTCGCGGCAACCCTCACTCACGGCGATGATCTGAGTCAGCCATTTTTGTCTACCCCAGGTGGCTTCAAGATGGTGACGTCATGCCATCTCTAGTGAATTCTATCTCTATGGACTATACAGACAAGCTGCAGGTGTGAAATGTCAAAACATGGTCAAGCTATTTTCCCTTTTCCCACAGACACAGTAACATAACATCAGCCTTTGATCTTTTCAAGGATGCAGACTATTCAACATTTGATGTTCTCTGGTTCACTCCCCAACTTTCCCACAATTTCTAATTTTTCAATTAACTAGACATCCCAGCATGCCCTCTAATAGCTCATTTTAGTACCCCCAAAAATGGCTTCACTTTAATTCCAGTCCACTTAAAGTGTCAAAATGGCTTCACATTAGTTCTAATACAAATCTCAAATTTATTTGCCTGCGACACACTCTCATGGCCTTTAGGCCTCAAATCATACCAATCTTGTCTGGCCTTTGGATGATGGTTGGATGTCTGTCCTCTGTCCCTCTGATGGCCCTCAGGAATTTCTGTCATAGTTTGTTTATGCCCCTGGTCAATTGTTTTTCCCACCCTCCAAAGGGCCTGATGAGGAGAATTGGGTCTAGCTTCATTCTTGAACATTCTCTGTGTTCCTATTTAAATGTTAAATGTTTTTGTTTTACCTATTGTGGTTACATTGTACTTCATTGTTCTCTATAAGCCACCTCAGGCATTTGCTTCCACATGGGAAAGGTGGGATATAAATTCTCCAAAATAAATAAATATTCCATCCGTGATTGTAAATGAATCTGCATGAATTAAAGAGCACTCAGTACTGCTGTAAGAATTTTTTTTCTTGTTGGAATTGGAATTGTTTCTCCTAAATATTATATTAAATAGTTATAGTTAAGAAGGAAAATATATACATTTCGCAGCAAGGAGAGTTATGTATAGATACTGAAAAATGTGGATATATTTTTAGTAGAATTGCTAATATAGAAAATATATGAAATAGTTGAGATGGATATTTTGACTGAGTTAAGATTTAGATAGAGCTAGGAAATTTTAAATGGATAGATTTAGAAATATATGTAAAATGGTTTATGTTTGACCAGATGTTCTGTACTTAACTAGATGGATAGTCAGTAGTAATGTGAAGATAAAAAAGTGATTACTTTAAAGTGTAAATTATTAGAAAAATGAAATATATATTTGATTGCTTAGTACATGAATAACTAGAAGTGAAGTTCTAACAATGAATTGGCTGTTAACCAATGGACTCCTAATGTGTTACCCGATATACCCTTTACCTATGTAATTCCTGGTTCCTAACCCCAAACTGTAGATATAGATATAAATAAAAATTATAATGTTAAAAAAAAGATTTTTTTTTTCTTGCAAAATACAGTATGCATGTAAAGGAGGAGGAGGAGCAGGAGCAGAGGCAGATCTAAGGGAGGGCAAAGTTCTAAGTTTTGCAAGAAGTCTTACCTTGCAGTGGAAATCACTCCTCTCC
Source organism: Lerista edwardsae (assembly GCA_029204185.1). Classification (NCBI taxonomy): domain Eukaryota; kingdom Metazoa; phylum Chordata; class Lepidosauria; order Squamata; family Scincidae; genus Lerista; species Lerista edwardsae. The sequence goes on along the minus strand of JAJKFI010000173.1, from coordinate 1,130,276 downwards.
TGCACCGTTTTAACCAATCCTCACAGGGAAAAGCAACATCTTGGCGTTGCTTACTGGCTACAGCAGCAAGGGAGAGGAGGGATTTACACGACAGGGTAAGGCTTCTTGCAACACTTAGAGCTTTGCCCGCCCTGTAGAGATGCCTCTGAGGAGGAGTTCAGGTGGTTCCTTGCAGAGGCGAGTCACCTGAGTTGGTCAAAGGACCCCCATAGCTAGAGGGAAAGGCAAATCTGCTCCAGTCATCTAGCAATTCTATTTCTGAAAGTTAAAGGGATCTGTGATACCTGAAGTCTATGAAACCCTTTCACTGTCCTATCTTGTGTAACCAATGGAAAATGGGTTTAAATAACATGTCCTCATTATCTAAGGGTCTACTGGACATAGGCACTTACAGTTATAAAGGGTTAATTAAAAATCTAACTGCTGGCGTTGTAATATGTCAGATGTGTTTCTGACACATATGCTTTGGTTTTGTGTAGAAATACATTTTTTGAGTGGGAAAGTGACTCAGGGCGCAATCCTAACCAACTTTCCAGCACTGACAAAGCTGTTCGAATGGGGCATGTTCTGTATTCTGTGGTGGAGTAGTAGTCATGAAGGCCTCCTCAAGGTAAGAGAATGTTTATTCCCTTACCTCAGATATGCATTGCCTTTACCCAGCGGCGTCATCCTCAAATTAAGTTCCAGAACGCTAGGCGGGACTTACCGCTTGATTGACAGGCTGTCCATGATGTGTCGCTGCCTGCCTGCCTGCCCGCCCGCTGCGCGGGCTCCCTCCAGTTGGCACGCCCCTCCGCTGCTTGCCCAGGCACCCGGCGCGCCCCCCCAGGCAAGCGGGCACCCCCTCTGAAGCCAGGGGTGCCCACACGGCGGGTGGGCAGGCAGCGACACGTCTCGGATGGGCAGCCAATCAGGCAGTAAGTCCCGCCTAGTGTTCCGGAACGTCGTTTGAGGATGACACCACTGCCTTTACCCCAGTGCTGGAAAGTTGGTTAGGATTGCACCGTAGCTCTTTAAGGGCCCCATCCTACCCAGCTTTCTAGTGCTGATGCAGACAGGCCAATGGGGTGTGCGCTGCAGTGGGCTGTGACAGTCACAGAGGCCTTCTCAAGATAAGGGAACAAATGAGCTCAAGCTATGCATGCCTGCTCAGAAATAAGTCCCATTATAGTCAATGGGACTTACTCCTAGATAAGTGTGGATAGGATTGGGTCCTCAGTGTTATATTGCAACAGTCATTGATCTTTGCTGATACCTATTTCCTTTCGAACTACAGGCATGTCCCTTTATCCATTAGGGTTCCATTCCAGGCAGAGGCGTTTCTACAGGGATGGCAAAGCTCTAAGTGTTGCAAGGAGCCTTACCCTCTCATGTAAATCCCTCCTCTCCTTTGCTGCTGTAGCCACTAAGCAACACCAAGATGTTGCTATTCCCTGTGAGGATTGGCTAAAACGGTGCAGGAGAGGAGTGATTTCCACTGCAAGGTCAGGCTTCTTGCAAAACTTAGAGCTTTGCCATCCCTGTAGAAATGCCACTGATTCCAGGTCCCATCATGGCTACCTGAAACTACGGATACTGGGGATGCCTTTTTAAAGAGAGGGGAACATCAGTGGTTTTGCTGCAACAAGGTAAAAAAACCCAAGATTTGTTTCATATTCCTCTATCTTTTTAATAGGCATCCAAGTATCCATGGTGTCCGTGGATAACTGAAACCATGGATACTGAATCAGTGGATACTGGGGCACACCTGTATTTTATAATAGTAGAAATGGACTCTCAATGCCTTTTATGGAAGCTAAAAGACTGATATTGAAAAATTGGAAGAATAGGTTTTTTTTTCCCCCCCCCCCACGCACTATTAATGGATTGAAGAACTTGATCAAGTTTAGAGAGAATGGATTAGTACGGATAGCAACTACTGTACAAATTGAGACATTTGTGGATATTTGGAAGCCTTTCCTGGATGTATACATAGAGGGTATGAAATGTACAATACAATAATATGCCTTCCTTTTCAAGAACAATGTGGGTAAGAGAGAGGATCCTGCATCTCTTGAAAAAGTGGGATGGTTCTGTAGGAGCAAAACATTTGGGTACAATGAGATAAGAAAATGGAATGTTTCAACACCAACAACCAGGTGAGTCAGGATCAGCTGACCATAGAAAGGGAGATGGGTATAGTGCTTTTCTACTCTTAGAGAGTGGCTTGGTAGAGCATTTTTGTCCATGTGGTGCACACCTACCTATGTGAGGGAGTTTCTCTTGGGATCCAAATGTCCCAGAGCAATGTGATGTAAGCAGGGGCCTTTGGCCAGTCCTAGAAGCACTAGGGAAATATCAGGTGTTAATATTCCACCTTGTGTTCTAATATCTAAAGGTCAGCTTTCATCTCATCATGTATCAACCACGTTCTTGATCCACCTCCAAAAGGTCAGGTTGATTGCTGGAGAGCAGGTGTGTTTATGATGGGCAGAAAAACTGGCTTGGAACCACTGAGGACAGGTCAATACCTCGCTTTCTGCCACAAGGTCAACCAAATGGGGGACAATCCTCCGAATTGGGGTGGGGTCGTTCTGTGCCTCTGGGTTGACTACTGGCACTTTTGTTTTGCCTTCGACCTTAGAGCAGGAGCTAAATGCCATCTACCACAAGTAAAGAGAGAGAGAAACCACCAAATGTTTACATGTGTGCTGTTCCTACTTTGCAAAAAGTGACAGCTCTCTTGAATGGCTTGGGACCAGGATATCTGAAAGATGACCCCATATAAATGAGGAGGAATGTGGCTGGAGAGGGGATCCATATTCCATGGTAGTATTCAAAGTTTGGACCTGCCTCCCCAAATAGGTATGCCCGGTCTTGCCCAAGTCAGCAGCACCCAAATTATTGTGCTCACCTCTTCTGTCCTCTGGAGAGCAATTGGGAGCCAGACCAATTGCAACCGGTGCTGCAACCTTGCACTGTAGCTCTGCCACCGTGACCCTCAGCAGGTGGACTGGAGGAGAGGGTGAGCTGAACTCTCAAGGGCTCCAAGGAGAACAAGTAAGAAGAGGGATGGGGCAGCACCAGGCAGGGGGAGCGGGTGCGTGCCTTGCTGGTTCACCAACTTCCTAGCCCATAGCTCAAAGTGGCCACTTCAGCCAGCCTCAAGGTCTTGATACCTTCAGTATTTTTTTCCAGAATCAGGATGACAGCCCAATCCCATGCATGTCTTCTCAGAAGTCCCATCAAGTTCAATGGGGCTTCTTCGCAGGAAAGCATGGATTGCAGCCAAAGCCTGTTCTGTTCTCTCTCATGTTTAATATAACATTGCCTAAGCCTGGTGTTTAAAGCCCTGCTGAGATTTGTAGTGTTTTACTGTTCTTAATTGTTGAATTTCATCTGTCATTTTATTGCATGTTGCTAATTTTTTTTTAAAAAAACGTTTTCGGTATTTTTTAGAATTTATGCCCCGCCTTTCCCTGGTAAGACCAAGCACATGGTGGCTTATTGATGAATGTATTTTCAGAATAACATTGCTAACCCCCTTGAGTGTTTTTATAAGGCAGGGTATAAATGCAGTCAGTCCTCAATATCCACTAGGGTTTGGTTCCTGAAAATCCTTGCGGATAGTGAATTCACAGACAATGAACCATTGATCCTATGGGATCAATTGGGTTAGGTGGAAGGGCACCTTGTCTACCATCAGAAGAATCCAGCTTCAGGAAGCCAGCAGAGCGCCGCAGAAAGTGCCAAAAGATCTCTGAATGCTGCAGAGACCTTCCAAAGGCTACAGGGATCTTCAGACTGGCACCTACGACCAGCCTGGACCCCTTAAACATGGCTGGTGGATGCTTCTGCCAGCCATTTTAAAGAGGTCAGCACTGGTCGCAGGTGCCAATCTGAAGGTCCCTGCAGCCTTTGTAAGGTTTCTGCATAGTGGATAACAAGGACAAAAGTGCAGATAACGAGGAAAGTAACAATTCTGTCCCTCACAGATAAGTGAAGTTGGAGATAACAAGTTCACATATAGTGACGATACCGATAACTAATAAACAAGCTAATTGCTTTTTGAACTTGGACGACAGTGTAAAAAGCAGTTAGAGGAGGTGCCCTACCATGTGGCTACTGTTAAAACATGTCTATTGATCAACTAGCACTATGCACGATACTATGATTCGGGATGGAGGAGGATTTCTGGGAATCCAAGACGGTGCCATAAGTTCCTTTGCGCCCAGACATACAGGTATACGTAAAAGCTAATGTCCAGCAGTCCACCATACTCCAAGGAATATACAAAGGAATATCATCCATGATCAGGCTGTGCAGGGGAATGAGCAGAATTGTGCAGATAGGAGCAAGAGGAAGGCACAAAGGAGGTTTAGTTCTCACTTTCTCCCATAGAAAGGAATGGCTGTTATATTTATGGTAGAGACAAAACTTACCTTTAATTCCCGGCAGTGGGCTAACTGGCAGGGATCCCACAGAGATAGGTGTAACTGGGGAGGCAGATCCCATGCAGACCTGAGACCAGTTGAGGTGATGGTGGTGGTGGTCTGCCAGGAGGTAAGACGGCAAGGCATGCCCTGTATCCTTCACTTGCCTGCCATCTCCCCTGGCTTGCTGGCTGCCGGTCTCCAACTCTATACTCTTCTCATGCACTCAGAGAATGTGCAAGGGAAAGATGGGAAGGGCTTACCTACCTGACATCCAGAGCCACCTCCTCTTCTGGACCAGTAGAGGGCATGGTCTATGTGCTTCCACCCCTAGGATTTTCTGCATCAATCTGCCATTTGAGAAGTTGCAACAATGGAGCTGGTGGACAACGGAGCTGGAGAAGGGCAAGTCCTTCCTACCCTCCAAGCACACGTGAAGAAGATGGGGCCGTCGAGCGGGTGGTGAGTGGCAGAGGCGGATCTACAGGGAGGGCAAAGCTCTAAGTGTTGCAAGCAGCCTTACCCTGCCATGTAAATCCCTCCTCTCCCTTGCTGCTGTAGCCAGTAAGCAACGCCAAGATGTTGCTGTTCCCTGTTCCCTGTAAAACGGTGCAGGAGAGGAGTGATTTCTACTGCAAGGTAAGGCTTCTTGCAAAACTTAGAGCTCTGCCCTCCCTTAGATCTGCCTCTGGTGAGTGGACATGCACCACTCCAATGTGCACTGATGATGTTGTGTGCCCAGGGAGATGCACACTTGCTATTTGATGATAACATGGAAGCACAGGCTCTCTCTTTTCTTCCCAGTCCCAGGTTCTCAAGTGATGGGAGAACAGAGCTGTACAGAGAAAGAAAGCCTGAGATGTAGAACGGGATGGACAGATCCAGGCATTCGACCCTGAAACCCGTTTCTTTGCTGTTCTGATCACCGCTTGAGCAACAGAGTCAGTTGAGGATGTCTTCTCACTTTGGCTTGGCTCCACCTGTATAACTTTTGCATTATAGGTGTGTTGCTTTAAGTCAAGATCAGATTTATTTAAAGGGGCAGGACAGAAAATGGACACTTGGAAAAAAAAATCATTGCAAGACATGAAGGTGCCAATCAGCGAATTATTTTTTTATTGTCCAGGCGGCAGCCCCATTTCTACACATGTTGAGAGTAAGTAATAAAGTAATACAGGGTGGGAGGGGGCGGAACGGTGGGGGGAGGGGTTGTTTTGGGCCCGCACTGGGGGTGGGACCTGACAGTGGCTCCCACCATCAGATTCTGTGCTCTACTTCGATATGGGGCTGCTCAAATCTCCACCTCCAGAATAGCTGGCAGAGGCTTGAGGAGTTCCTATTGCAGGAGCTATGGCTTTCCTTGGGGGAAGGGAATGAAAGTCCCCTTCCCCTGAGGAGACCCCTGTGGCTGCCACGGATCCCACAGGATTCAGGGGTAGCCGTTTTGCTACCTCTGCTCCTACAGGAGACGAGCAGCTCCCATGTGCTGACCGAGAAAATATTTCATAAGGACTTTATCCCCCAGATCAAAACACTGAACAATAATTGACATTATATACAACAATTAGGGAACTAGAAGAGATGACATTGTTTAAAAAAATGTATAGGAGCTAGAGGGGAGTTTGGGGTCAGGAGCTGGGGTGGGATTTCCACCCCCCCTTAAAACATGCATGAATGTGAACATGGGGTGTTGCTAACTCACAATGTGGTACTGTAGATCAGTTGCTGCCGAGTCCGTCACAATAATTTGCTCCCATGGAGCTCTCCAAGGTCCTGGAGCTCTGAATGCCTGGCCTTGCCTTGTCATTTCAAGCAATGTGCGTCCGTGTTCAGTATCACAGTGCCTGTCTGCTAAGGAACCTCCAGTATGCCTCTGGAAGCCAGTTCGGGGTGGGGGGAATAGCAAGGGGGGCATATTGCCTTCACATCCTGCAAATGGGCTTTCCAGAACCATCAGCCTGAGCAGTGCAGCAAACAGGATGCTGAATTAGCGTTATTTATTAGAATATTTGCACACCACCTTTCAACAAAGGTTATCCAAATGCTTGTCACTGCAAAGAAATTGGAAGATGGTTCTTTGCACAAAAGGGGCTCACAATGTGGGGACCTGCAATCAGTCACTATGTTAGGGGTTGAATAGGGACAGTTGCTTTATCCAAGGATTAGGTGGTGGTGGTTGTTCAGTTGCTAAGTCATGTCCGATGCTTCGCAACCCCCTGGACCACGCCAGGCCTCCCTGTCTTCCACTAGCTTCCAGAGTTCGCCCAATTTCATGCTCATTGCTTCAGTGACATTATCTAGTGGACCATTGGTCTAATCCAGCAACGCTCTTCATATGCTCTAGCTCAGTGGTATTCAAACTTCTTAGACTGGGACCCACTTTTTAGAATGGCTCTAGTGTCGGGACCCACCAGAAGTGATGTCATTAACCTGGAAGTGATGAATAACACTGCTCTAGGTCCCAAATTGCATGCCATGAAAGCTGTGAGGGTTTTGTGTGCATTAAATAAAGTAAGGAGCTCAAGAATCCTGAGAGCCTAAAGTTCTGACTCTTTGCCACATTGCTCTCTGTTCTTATTTGCGCCGCTACATTCCACTGTAATCAGAAGCATGACATATACTGAAGGAAGGATCACATCTTCAACAGTGGAAAATAAAGTGAAAACCCACACTGTGTGGAACGGTGCTGTTTTGTCTTTCTGTAGAGTTTCATCTGCCCAGAGCTTAAACACTTGCCACCAGCAGGTTTGAGCCCCCCCCCAAAGGTTAGTGCAGTGGCTCCCGAACTGTGGGTTGGGGCCCACCAGTGAGTCGCGAAGCACCTAGAGCAGCCATATTGAAAATATGGGAGGATGGGATGCTGAAAAGGGGGAGGGCTGTGTGGCTGTTGTGCTTGTGTCAAGGTTGTAGATAGGCTTTTTTTTTCTTTCTGATTTGCTTTGTGAATCAAGCAAAGTGAATTATCAGGAAAGCAGCAGGCTCTGGCATCACAATGATGGCACTTTTGGCCATGACATCACTTCTGGTGGGTCCCAGACAGATTGTCATTCTAAAAAGTGGGCCCCGATGCTAAAACATTTGAGAACCACTGAATTGAGGTATTAATCCACTTGGTCTAGTGGATTTTCTGGAAGCAGTTTGTCAAGTTTGGTCTGTAGGCTTTTGTGGGAAGAGCCAGGATTCAGCACCAAGAATATGGAGCTTGAGAGTGAGAACTTGTGCAAAGATTCTTGTGCTAAGAATCTACACAAGCCCAAGTCCAGAAAGATTATAATTGCCCAGAAAATGGTCTGAACAGCCTGATCAGGAAGTCGTCCTTCTGTATTGGAAAAAGCAGGAGATACCCCAAGGAGCTAGAGAATGGTATCAGCAATGGCCCCTTGTCCAGGTAAACCAGGGATTATGAGGTTAATCCCAGAACTCCTGCAGCAGGAACACAGCTGCAGGCTGATGAGCTTTCCGGCTATGAAGGGAGGCCAGCACAGGTGCAGATGGGTGTGGCTGGTGAATTAAAGCCTGCCCACTGATTGGCTGGCCTCAGTATAAAGTTGGAGGCAGGAGCTACAGTAAAGCACCTGGGAAGGTGCTGGAAAATGGTACCTTGGGTAGTTTGGAGGAGGCTGGCCACCCACCCAGCCAGCCAGCCAGCCAGCCAGCCAGTGATCCCAATCAAAGCTGCTGGAAGAGAGGAGGCCCAGTGGGTGACTGAACCCCCTAACTCTGAGGCCGCTCTGGAGGGGAAACTAGTTAGCCTAGTGTGGGCATTGGGGCCTTTGGGGAGACCCAGCAGGGAATTTGGCAGAACACCTTCCTGTTAAGGAAAGCCAATGTAAGCTGGGGTGGTCATGGCCAGTTCCACCATATTGGAAAAGTATGCCCATAGCCATGCATTTCTAGCCTCGGTCTGGTCTCAGGTCTGAACCTGATTGGCATATGAATAGGAGCCCAAGCCTATGCATGTCTACTCAAATGTAAGGCACATTATAGTCAATGGGGCTTACTCCCAGGTAAGTGTGGATAGGACTGCCGCCTAAGAGACCAGTGAAAATTTCCACTTAATCTGTTATCTAAAGGGAGAGCAAGACAAAAGTGTAATAAAGAGTTATAATATATTTACAGAAAGCGTGGGGAAAGGAGAAAAGTGCACTGCGTTTCTTTTAGAGGATGATACAATTCAAAAAGAACAGAATGTTTTCAAACAGTAAAACCAGAAAGTAGGAAGTTTCAGTGCTGTGTGTACATGTCTTGTGTGTGCACGTGCGTGTGCATGCAGGTGTAGGGTTCTTTTTCCCCAGGGAGCTGAAAGTGTTGACATTGTGGTCCATGATAGGCACGTTTGTCCTACACAGGCATTCTGTTGAGTCCTTGAGACCCCAGAACAATATTTGAAATGTGAACAGAGGCTGCTAGTCTAAGAAACGTTAGGCTCCAGACAGGGTGTGGTGTTTTAATACTTCATCCAGGGTTCTGACCTCCAACAGCGATCTCACAGTCCATCAGTCGCATTCTTGATCGACGCCCAAGAACAAGTTGAACTCTGGGGCATTGTTGTATTTTTTAAAGGGATAAAATCCAGCCTGATTTTACCAGTCAGAGACTTATCCTCCCTACCAAAAGGCTGTCTGATGTGGGGCAGCTTGTTCCTTGGCATTCGGGGCATATTTATGGCTCAGGCATGGCTACTTGCGGTCTGTGTTGTCATTTGCCTGGGACTGAAAGGTAAGTTCTAGCTACATACAACAATGAGAAATATGATGTGCCAGTAGGGCACATATGCTGCTAAAAACTGTTTTGGTCCGGGGTGTCGCAGGGTGAAGCCATGCATTACATACAGTGTCCTGGCATGGTTGTTGCTGGGGGTTTTCCAAGTGGAAGGGGGCATAGAAGATGAAGAAAAACCAAGGCAGGGGTGACTAGGACATTTTGCCTTCTATGTGGTTCTGACCCGCAAGTGCGCACTTCACTACAGGTTATTTACAAGAGAAAAAGGTCCATTGTTTGTAAATGGGGTGCAATCAGCGGCATTATTCTGCCGGAACGCTGGGCAGGACATCCAGGTGATCGACAGCCTGCCCGTTGCGTTCCCCAGCATTACGCCATTTGCGTAACCAATTACGCCGCTTGCGTACATTAAGCAAACGGCGTAACGCTGGGGAACGTGACAGGCGGGCTGTCGATCACCTGGATGTCCCGCCCAGCGTTCCGGCAGAATAACACCACTGGGTGCAATGGGACATTTAACTGGGGTGGTGGTGAAATGGCTGCTGGAACCCTCAACACAGTTTTCCCCCTTTTGCCCCCCCCCCCGTTCCATTTAAGGAAAAAAAAATCCCCAAACAACTGGGTCTATTTGGCATTCTCGATGAATCCACCCAATGTAGGATTTTCTGGAGGGGGCCAGCTCTGTCTGAGATCTCTGTAGAGCTCTGGAACTCCCTCCCCCAGGAGATTCCCACTGCCCCCTCTTTTTTGGCATTTGACTTTTTCGAGAACCTGTTTATTTCAGCTGGCTTTTGGGATTCGGTGAGGTGGATTGTGCTTAGGCTGAGATTTAAGGACACTTGTGCAGTTTGGAGTTTAGACTTGGTAGACTTGGTTCTTTCACTTTTTACAGAGGAGTCGTGCAATATCAAACAGTATTTATATATCGCTTTTCAACACAAAGTTCACAAAGCAGGTTAATAATAATAATAATAATAATAATAATAATAATAATAATAATAAAACAATAAACATAATAAAAATAAAGTTAAATGGCTCTCTCTCCCAAAAGGGCTCACAGTCTAAAAAAAAATGCAGACCACCTGCAACAGCCAATATAATTGGCAACCTATATTTTCCCCATTGTTTTAAATTACCACATTTATTACAGCAGAAAATCTTACTTTTTGAAAAACAGTAGAACAGCCGCACAATAGCAATGGGACAGCTGTTACTAAGACATATCTTAGTAACAGCTGTCCCATTGCTTTTTGTGCATGCATTTCTGGAAGCAGCAATATCTGCATTTTTCTGTTCATTTCCAGTGGTTGTGGTCTGTCATTCAGCCATCCCTTGGCTCAATGGCTTTGCCTTTTGTCTGCTTGTTGATTGTTTTCTAAATCACAGCCATTAGGGAAGGGGGCAATCCAAGACTGAATTATAGCAAGGGAGGAGGGAGTGCTTAATCCTCCATGGGTGAGATCCTACATACACTTACCTGGAGGTGTCCTATATACTCATGTATAAGTCTAAAAATTTCTGCCTGAAAATTGACCCTGAAAACATGGATTGACTTATACATGGGTTAATATAGTTAATAAAACTATTAACAGCAGTTGTGGAAGGGGTTGGGCTAAGAAACAGAAAGAAGGGGGTGGACAAAATGGAGAAGTTTTCCTTACTAATAATTGTTCTCGGGCACCAACAGACAGCAAGCAAAAAAAAAAGTAGCCATTTTCCTTTTTCTCTAAACAGGCAGAGAGGTTTATCTGGGAATTGTGGCTATGGTGAGGGCTGCTGCTATGGAGGTGCTGTACTGTATGCTTCACAAAGCCTACAACTCCCATAAGCCCTTTCATCTCTCTCTTCCTTCTTGTTTGGAGGACAGCTCCATTTCTGTGCTGATAAAGGTGAAATGGCTCCATTTTTTTTGGTTGGCTATCTGTTGCTGCCTTAGAACAATTACTGGTAAATCATTATCAAATAATTTCATACTCCCCTAAGTTTTACCCTCAACTTATCCATGGGTCATAGCAAATTCTGTGATTTTTGGCTTAAAGCTTGCTGTTGACTTACCCATGAGATCGATTTTTACGCCTATCTACAGTAAGTACAAATGAATTCAGTGAGATTTACTTCTGAGTAGACAAGCGTAGCCTCATGCTATTGCTGTGTGGTCCTGTTGGAAATTGCCCCTCCCATGTACACACACATACACACATTGCAGAGACTGTCCACCTGGCTGTATGGATGTAAGTAGAGTTGTGATCCCATTTACAGCTTGGAGTAGAAAAGCAATCATTGGGTGCCAATTTGGTGCAATGCTTGGATTCCAAAACCCTCCTTCTGTGCCTATGTCAGGACGTCCTATTAACTGCTGTCAGAAACCGATTTGCCTAGCCTCATTCAGCAACCTTGCTCTCCAAATGCAGCCATTCCCAAGTATCTCTTCTGCCATTTAAAGCTATGTAACTGATCTTCTAAGGAACAGTACTTGAAATTAAATGTGCCTTTTACTTGTTTTCTATATTTCTTTAATAAACTTTCTTCTTTGAAAAAGCTCTGTCTTGTGGTTGCCGTTAGCCTGATTTTGAGGCACGTTGCACCTCTCATCCACATCAACGGTCCTAAACTGCCCCACTGCTGAATTTGACCATACAACAGCTAGCCAACGTGGTGACATAGGGACGTGGTGGCGCTGTGGGTTAAACTGCTGTTGCTGAACTTGCTGACCGGAAGGTTGGCAGTTCGAGACCACGAAACAGAGTGAGCTCTTGTCGCTTGTTCCAGCTCCTGCCAACCTAGCAGTTCGAAAGCACCTAAAATTGCAAGTAGATAAATAGGGACCACTTTGGTGGGAAGGGAGCGGCATTCCGTGCGCTATGGCGTATAGTCATGGCAGCCACATAACCCCGGAAGCTTGTCCTTGGACAAACGCTGGCTCTACAGGCTTAGAAACGGAGATGAGCACCGCCCCCTATAGTCGGTCACGACTAGACCGTTCGGTCACGTGGAAACCTTTACAGCTAGCCAATTCCCTCAATTTCAGTTATATGTGTGTTTGCATGACATATGTGGGACACACATGGTGTGTGAATGAGCTGTGTTGGCAAAAACTCTGGGAGAAGGATCACACTCGGGGAAGGCAACCCTTCTCTGTAGCTGGGATCATTGATGTCCATGATGGCTAAGGTTGCCAACTCTTCCTATAAATAAGAAACCTGCATCCTCAGACGTGAGGCAAGGTGTTTCCTCAGCAGAGGGACTGCCCAAGAGCACTCATCCATGGTTAGTTTAAAACAGTGTTATTCAAACTGTGGGTCAGGACCCACTTGGTGGGTCGCAACTTGATGTCAGGTGGGTCACAGAAAGCTGGGAGCAGCCATATTGGAAACTGCAGACCTTACTCTTGTTATATTCCTTTTGTGAGTGTAAACAGTTGGAATTTTTAAGTGAAGGTTTTTTTTTTTTAAAAAAAGGTTTTAGTTCAGTGCTTTTAGAGATCATATTTTGTCCTCATCTTTCTTTCTGTCAGGGATGTTTTATGGCTGTACAATTGCTACAATCCAAGAATGTCAATTTGCACTTCAGGAGTGTCATTTTATTACGTTACAATGATAGCACTTCCTGCTTGATGATGTCACTTCCTGCCACAACATCACTTCCAGGTTAGTGACATCACTTCCGGTGTGTCCTGACACAAGTAAAGTGCCATTCTAAAAAGTGGGTCCTGGTCTAAAAAGTTTGAATACCACTGGCTTAAAGAGATTGTGGTGGGCCTGGCAACCTGCATGGATGGAGCCAACTTGAATAAAAAAAGGGCGGGTCTTGTTACCAGGTAACGCCTTGAAGTGCCGACACTGTGCTTCCGCGAGGCAACTGGCACCATGTCTTCCAACAGAGAAATTCTGCAAAACCAGATGGGGGTTTTGCTACACTCTGAAAGTCTATGAAGGTAAGTGGTCTTTCCTGGACACAGGCATTATGAGGGGGGCTATGATTTTTTAAAATTGAAATTTTATTCATATCTATATCTACAGTTTGGGGGTAGGAAGGGAAAACACATAGGTAAAGCGTACAGAGGATGATACATTAGGAATCCGTCGGTTAACAGCAAATTCATTTTCTAAGCTACACATCTGGTTATCATATCTCAAATCATATATATATATATTTCATTTTTCTAATCATTTAAGCTTTAAACTAACCGTTCCTTTTATCTTCACATTATGACTGCCTATCCATCTAGCCAAGCATAAAATATTTTCCATATATTTTTAATTCCATCTACTTCACCATTTCTAACTCTTTCGGTTAATATATGCATCTCGACTATTTCGTATATTTTCTGTATTCACATTTCTACTGAAGGTATATCTACATTTGTCCACATCTGTGCATAAATAAGCCTTGCTGCAGTGTTTACAGATATCATAATATGTTTTTCTTCTTTACTATAACTATTTGGTATAATATTTAAGAGAAACAATTCCGGTTCCAATGGGATAAAAGGGGGGCTATGATTGAGATTTACCCAATTATGCATAGAGTGGATAGAGGGATGTTCTTTCCCTCTCACACAAATACCAGAACCAGGGGAGTTGGGAGAATTAGTTAGAAAAGACAAAAGAAAATATTTCTTTACCTAGTGTGTAATTAGGATGTGGAACTCCATGCCACAGAATGTGGTGATGGTGTCTAGCCTGGATGCCTGTAAAAGAGGATTGTAGAAAGAAGGTCTTGTGCTCATTCTCACATACAGGCTGTAAGTTCTATTCTCTGCTCTGGGGCGTGTGCCTGTGCAGACTTTGTTCAACAATGTCAAAGAGGCCAGCAGACCCCCAAATGGGTAACGCTGGAAAGAGCAAGAGGAAGCATTTCTCATTATATTTATGCAATTATTCCAAAATCTGAACAGTCCAAAATCCAGACACCTTCCCATCCCAAGCAGTCCGGAATAAAGGATAATCAACCTGTATAGGATTCCTTGGTTTACACATGCCCAGGGCTGGCTCCAGAAGTGGCGTGGCCCAATATTGGGCATTCCTGTGTCCCCCCCTCCCCACAGGCGCCTCCCCACTCACCAAGAAAAGTGCCTGTAATGCCACAAGTGGCACCTGGAAATAGTTGGTGGTGACATGATGACATCATTGCCAACTGCTTCCACGTGGCCCATTTTGGGAAGTTCAGAGGCAGGAGCAGGTGGGGGGGGGCAAGGTAAAGCTGCTGTGCTCACCTCACTGATTTACAGTTCATAGAAATCCCATGTCCCACCCACCACTGCGATGGGCAATTTGTGCATTGGTTATAACAGTAAAACAAGAATTCTTCCTTCTCATCTTAGAGGGTCACATCGATAAAATTGTCCTTGGCTGTATGAGTACACAAGACCGGAGATGCGGCACCGTGTGGGCGGACCCAGCAAAGCAGCGTCGCTACGAAGTCAGCTGCTGTTCTGATAGAAACAAATGCAACTTCTCCCGACTGCTTCCAAGGAGGTCTTTAGCCTAAGACGTTCCCTCATTCATTGCGGAGAAGCCAGGCGTGGCCACTGAACTGTTCCGTTCTGTGTTTTCTGTCTTCTCCATATATTTTCCCTGGCCTGAATTTTTTTGGGGGGGTGGGTGGGGAGAGGACAAGAGTTGCAGTTAAAACCAGCCTGTTCAGCAGGGAGAGGCAGAGCACTACTGAACTTTAGAGCACAATCCTAACCTGGAGTTAGTCCAGCAGGCCAGCAAAGTTTGGCCATCACAAGGGCCATCATACAGCACATTTGGACCACTCTTACAGCGTAACCTTATGCTGCGCTGGACCAGGCAGGCCGGAAGGCCTGTGCTGCATCTAACACTGCATGGGCTCCTTCCTCCCCAATGGCTTTCTCGAATCTGTGCTCACGAAATTGCAGGCGCAAATCCGAGGAAGCTGCGCAGGCCAAATTGGGGCTGCACGGCTCAGGGATGAGGCCTTGGATGAGGCCTAACAACTGCATCCCAGGCCCACCGCCCTCCTTGGACTGGCATGCCCACCAACATGCCCACCCCCCCCCAGTTCCTCCCACCCCCTTCCCAGAATCGCCCTCCCAGAACTATCCCTGCACCAGCCGGGTTTGGCTGGTGCAACGGCAGCTCTCCACTCGCTCTCCCAGGCCGGAGCTACAGCTAGTACCAGACATGTCATGTAGAGGGTATGCGGGGGTATGCGAGTACCCGTTCCTAGGATTAAGGCTGTCCCTGCCCATTCGCCCGCCCACTCGTCGACTCCGTCGGCGCTCCGCTCCGCCCCCTGCAACGTTTGAATTGCCTGCACGTTTGAGTTGCCTGCATGTTCTCAGAGCCAGGCAGGCAGGCAGCAGAGCGAGGGAGACCGACGGCAGCAGCAGCATGAGCAGGTAGGCTGCCTGGGGCTCTCTCCCGAGGAGGTGCGGCGGTTCCTGGGGGGGGGGAATCGGTAGCCCGCATGGCGGCCGTGAGGAAGGCGGGCCTCCTGGGCCGCCTCCTGGGCTGCCTCGCGGCCTACCGAGGAGGCGAGGCGGTTCCTGGGGGCGGTTCCTGGGTTCCGGCTATGACCTCACTTCCGGTGGGCGTGCCCTGACACAAGTGCCAATCAAAAGTGAGTACCTGTTGCTAAATCATTTAGATGCCATTACTGGCTAGTACTGACAGCTTCAGCTTCGGACTGATGGAAGCAGTTCCGACGTTGCATGGATGGAATGTTGTTGCTTCGATGCAACAGGGCACCTGGGATTGTGCCCTCACAGGGAGGATGGCACACATCAGTATGCTGTCCTCCCTGACTCAGAGAGTGGTCCAAACATGCTTTCCGATGGCCCTTGTGCCGGCCAAACTTTGCTGGCCTAACTGTGCCGGCCTAACTCCAGGTTAGGATTGTGCTCTTAATGAAAGAAAATACTTCTTATGTGCAGGTTGTGGCTGGTTTATTGCTCCCTGCTCAGCATAGATGCAGGATTGATGTGTTGCTCCTTCATTACCCTCCTTATTAGGCAACTTATTTTCCCTGCAGTATATTATTACTGGTTTAATAGAACACATGTTATTATTGGTTTATACTTTTCCTTATATTTTAACCCCTGCTAACTGGGCAAGAGGCACTTTTTCAAGTGGTGTCCTCTTATATTTAGCAGTGGGAGAGCAATTGTCCCTCTTCACCCCAGCACAGTGTCTTTCTCGTGGCTGTTGCTGGTGGTGTTCTCCATTCTTTTAGATTATGAGCCCTTTTGGGACAGGGAGCCTTTTAACTTTAATGTTATTATTTGCCTGTAAACCGCTTTGTGAACTTTGTGTTGAAAAGCGGTATATAAATACTAGTGATTGACTGATTAAATAGCAAAATAGCACTACAATATTTCATCATAAATGCAAGCTGACTTGCAATATCCCTTACTGCTGAGTAATAAGGTAAGCAATAAATAATAATATTATTAAATAATAATAAGGTAAGCAATAACAATAAGCAATAAAATGGCTAGAGCCTGCTCATGGAAAACTTTTAATTCACATTGGAAAGGAACTTTGACTTGTGACTAAACATTATAAATGGACCCTGGCAATGGAAAAGGCCATTACAGGATGATATAGCAGTATATCAAGTGCTGTGTAGCACTTCTGTTTTAATTCCACTTCCCACTATTGGTGGAAAAGCATTGCTCATGTGAGGGCTCAGGCAACCCAATCCTAAGCTGCCAGGCTTCCATAGGAGCAGCACTGCCAAAATGGCTACCACTACTTCCTGTGGGTGCCATGGCAGCACAAGGGGCTCTTCAGGGGAAGGGAATGTTTGTACCCTTCCCCAGGTAAGGGTGCTGGCCGGTAATGGCATTTAAATGATTTAGGAACAGGTACTCACTTTTGATTGGCCCTTGTGTCGGGGCCCGCCCACCGGAAGTGAGGTCATAGCCGGTACCCAGGAACCTCTGCGCCTCCTCAGTAGGCTGCGCGGAGGCCCGGGAGAAGGCCTGGGAGTCCCGGGCCTTCCCTGGGGCCACCGCACGGGCTACCAATTCCCCCCCCCAGGAACTGCCGCGCCTCCTCAGGAGGGATCCCCAGGCAGCCTACCTGTTCACGCTGCTGCCGCCGTCGGTCTCCCTTGCTCCGCTGCCTGCCTGCCTGCCTGGCTCTGAGAACGTGCAGGCAACTCAAACATGCAGGCAATTCAAACATTGCAGGGGGCGGAGTGGAGCACCGATGGAGTTGACGAGTGGGCGAGCGAATGGGTGGGGCCCTAATCCTAGGAATGGGTACTTGCTTACCCCCGTGTACCCGCTACATGACATGTCTGGTGCTGGCCCTGCAATGGGTGTTGTGCACTTAGCGCTGATGCAGGGGCACCAATCAGGACCCCCTCGTCGGTGCCACAGCAATGGGACCGGTGCTGCAGGCAGCGCCGGTCCTGTTGAGCCTGCATTGCACTGCCCTTGTGTTGGCTGAAGCTGCCCAGTGCAAAGGAGGTGCCATGTTTGGACGGGGGAGGGAGTGGGCAGGGGGGCAGTTCTGGGCGGGTGGTGGGCCAGCCCGGGAGGGAGGTGGGCCCAGAATTCGGCCATAAGGCCGAATCCTAAGCCTGTCTGGGAGGCTGCACAGCCCCAATTCAGGCCACGCAGTCTCCTCAGATCATTCCGAGTAGCGCAACAGGGGGCTGGAGCATCCCCTCCAGTAAGGGCGCAAACATGTCCTTGCCGTGGGGAGGCTCCAGCCTCCCAGAAGCAGCGTTGGATATGGTGCAGGCAGAGGCGGCATCCTACCGGAACGGGGCGGTACCCCGTTCCAGTAGTTCCGGGGACAGCGGGACAGCGCGCGGCAGACTCCGCGCACTGTTTTCGCCCTCCCGCCCGCCCCTGCACCTGGATCGCTCTGTAAAAGAGCAATTCCAGGCGCAGGGAGGCGTTGTCGGGTGCCGCAAGGGGGCGGGGAGCTACAGCTTACCCGTCCATCGCGGTGTTCCAGATCCTGGCGCCAGCAGCATTCCAGTTGCTGGCGCCAGTGAATGACATCATTGGGTGCAGGCCCATCAGCCTCACCATTCCAATGCTGCGTAGGATTGCGCTCTTAGTTACAGTTGTCGTTTAATGAGGGGAAAGAAGGGAAATACAGCAAATGATCAAAGCCTTTGAATGGCCAGATGAGGCTCTGCTTGGAAGCTGAAAGCATAAAACATGGATTTGTTTGAAGTTTGCTGATAAGCATCTTCAGACATCGAGACATGAGCACTTTTTGTACTAATCTTGTACAGCATGGCGGGTGACAGAAACCAACGTTACCCAGGGGGTTGGCATGAGGAATGATTGAAAAATGGTTCCATCAAGAAGGGCACAGGGTGATCCAGCCTCTCTCCACCCAAAGGAAAACACAGCTGCGGTGGGATGAACTGCAGCTCAGTTGATAAGGGATCAAGACAGTTTGCAAAGCAGCCCTGAGCAGAAAAGAGCCCCCTTCAACAGAAGAGACTGAGGGCGCAATCCTAACCTGGAGTTAGGCCAGTACAGTTAGGCCAGCAAAGTTTGGCCGGCACAAGGGCCACCTTAAAGCGTGTTTGGACCACTCTCGGAGTCAGAGAGGATGGTGCATGTCTGTGTGTGTCTGTGGCCTCCCTGACTCCGAGAGTGGTCCAAACATACTTTACGGTGTCCCTTGTGCCGGCCAAATTTTGCTGGCCTAACTGTGCCAGCCTAACTCCCTGTTAGGATTGCGCCTTGAGAATCAGCTTCCTCAGAAGGAATAGAGGTTTATTCCAAAAGAGAGGTGTAGAAAGGTGTTTGTGTCTGTGTCAGTGTGCATGAAAATACCCTCTCACCCATGAGACAACAATGGTTTTAATGTTTCTCATGTTTTTAATGTGATTTTATGCTTGTAAGCCACTTTGAATGCCCTTCAAGGAGAAAAAAGCAGGGTATAAATAAATAAATAAAAGTTCCTGATGAGTGTATTTCTATAAGAGTGGATGTGTATTTGTGCATCTAAGAGGAAATGGGGAAGAGCGAACACTGGGTGGAAGGAAAACATTGCAAAGGAAGAATCCTAACTTTTATCCCGAAGCTACAAAGGGGATGATGGGAACAATTTAGAGAAGGTACTGGAGATGGAAGCAAGAAAGCAAATTGCACAATAATAGCTCCAGAAGACAGCTTGCTCATCAGTGGCATGCTCGGTTACAAGCAGTGTCTGGTGCTCCAATAAGTAATACAAGAACACAGAAATCTTTGCACTAGGGTGGAATCACTCCTGCCCAGCAGCATACAAAGAGGGTGTCCAGGGGGTGTGTCAGAGAAGCCGACACAGACACAGACACACACACACACACACAGAGAGAGAGTTCAATAAAAGCAAGTGTTCACTGCCTGCACTTCTTCTCTGGCCATTATTATTATTCGTTTCATGTCATAATTCTTACAAAAAGCCCAATCCTAAACTGGAGTTAGGCCGGCATACGCTAAACCAGCAAAGTTTGGCCAGCACAAGGGCCACCATAAAGCATGTTTGAACCACTCTCAGAGTCAGGGAGGATGGCTCATGTCCGTGTGCTGGCCTCTCTGACTCCAAGCGTGGTCCAAACATACTTTACGGTGTCCCTTGTGCTGGCCAAACTTTGCTGGCTTATCTTATGCCGGCCTAACTCCAGTTTAAGATTGTGCCCTGAAAGTAATTCTGTCAAGGGAGGTGTCAAATATTTATGGGCCTTGGGTGCCATATGACTTTGGTACACCACTGCACCTGACTGACTGAAATGTCCTATGTGTTATTAGGGATGTTAATAATTTGGGATGTTGCCTTCATGCCGCTCAGAGATAAGCATTACAAGAGGCCTTAATCCTCTTACTAGGGGCTTAACTGGGATTTGCTTATCTCCATTTTGGTGTGTTAACATGTGATGTGCACCGATATGGGTTTTTCTGGCATACCATGAGATGTCAAAAGACACAGATAAAATACGAATACAGACAGAGGCCAAACAGAGGTCAACATGAGATGAAAATGCCATCATATGATGAGATAGGAATTTGCAATCCTAGTCCCTTTCCCCAAAGGATTGTGACATGTATGAAATCGCAGGTTGTGGCAAGCAGAGGTCAAGTGGAATCTTGAGAGCTCAACGTGAGTTTTGAGAAAACAAGACTACCCTATATACCCATGTACAAGTCTAAAAATTTATGCCTGAAAATTGACCCTGAAAACATGGATCAACTTATACACAGGTCAATATGGTTAATAAAACCTTTATCAATCATATTGACTTGTGTATAGATTTGGGGTGTGTGGGGCTGGGCTAAGAAGCAGAAAGCAGTGGGTAGAAAAAAAATGGAGCAATTTTATTTACCAGTAATTGTTCTAAGGCACCAACAGATAACAAGCAAAAAAAGGTAGCCATTTTCCTTCTTCTCCAAACAGGCAGAGAGGTTAAGGTGCTCATGGGAATTGTAGTCATTATGAGGGCTGCTGCTATGGAGGTGCTGTACTGTATTCCTCACAAAGCCTTCAACTCCCATATGCATCTTCATCTCTCTTCTTGTTTGGAGAATAGCTCCATTTCTGTGCTGCCTTGGAAGAAAGTGAAATGGCTCTGTTTTTTAGTTGGCTGTCATTTGCTGCCTCTGAACAATTACTGTTAAGTCATTTTAAAGAATTTCATGGCCCTCTTTTACCCTTGACTTATCCTCGGGTCATAGCAAATTCTATGATTTTTGGCTTAGAATGTGCCCTAGACTTATCTAAGAGATCAACTTATGCAATGAGTATAAGCAAGTACTTCAAGTTGCAGTCCTCACTATATAGAGCTTCCAGGAAAATAATCAAAAAATAAATTGCCAATTACATGATTTTGGCGAGCACAGTTGACCTGACGTTTGCTGCCTGGCCTGAATTTGTACACGCTCAATGGTCCTTAGGCAACATGAGAATGAGGGATATCCTCAGGAATAATATAAAATAACCATTTGTAACACTAAAAGCACTGAAAACAAAATTAAAACAATACAACTCTACCAATTAGGTAGAATGAGGTGAAGTAAATTTTTTCAGTCATTGCTGTTTGCATCACAAATAAATGTCCAGTATAGACTAGGTCCATCTCTTCTGCCAAGAGCCAATTCCCAGAAAAGCATCTCACTTTCCCTGGTATGTTACACTGTGCTTTATGTGTCCTGGTGTTTTCCTCCGTCTTGTAGGAGAATCTCTCAGAGCGCAATCCTATTCTATACTGGCCTAGTAAGGTCAACATAGCAGGACTGTATCCTAAAACCCATTAGGAGGCAGCAGCAGCAATGTCCAGGACAAGGGGAGGTTTTCTCCTTGCACCCGCATAAGCCCCAGTCACCCCTATGGGCCTGATAAGATCTGCGCCTGCTGTCTTACAGGCGCAGAGGAACGTGCACAGAAGCGGCCTGAATTGGGGCCGCCCTGGCTGGGGACGGGGTTTAGGATTTGACACTACGGCCGTCCTATGTCACAACCACATCACAACCGCCATCTCCGCCCACTGTGCCGCCCAGTTATGCCCCCGGAATGCCTGTGGAATGCCCTTGTGGAGGCCCTGCGCCAACTGAATGACGCCAGCGCTTGACTGGCACATGGCCGGCGCCCGAGCGCCAGCACTGCTGCTCTTGCCAGTACAGTCTGAAGTGGACGTGCTTTATGGCACGTTTGCAACATGGTTCGGCTGGTGCAAGAGCGCAGCGCTGGCGCAAGGGGGGTATAGGATTGCGCTACCCCTAAGGAAGCACCCTGACCTTGCTAACACCTCTTTCAGGAGCATCCATGGTTTCTAAGAGCTGTCAGGCAGCATTCTGCATGTAAGAGAGCAGGTGGCCCAGCGATGAAACTGGAGGAGGGAGAAAAGGGCACCGCATCTCTTTTAAAAGGTTCAGAGGGAGCAGGACACTTGTGTATAGTGAGCTAAAAAGATGGAACCTTGAAATGCCAAAGGCCAGTGTGGGCATGGCAGGGGAAAGGAGAGGGTGCCCTGTTCCTCCCCCCTCCTTAGAGAGCTAAAAGTGGCTTGGTTGCGCCAGCGTTGTCTCTGTTGGGCACAGTCATCCCACTCTTCTCCAACTGGGCTCCTCAAACCACAAAGGCATGAGTGTAATGTTGCCAATCCTAGAAGCTTCCTGGGTTCAGGGGCGGGGGAGATGTTCCAAAATTATCCCAGAGTTCCAGCTTTGAAAAGGCCAACACTGATCTCGTGGTCCATGAGCCACAAGTTGCAAGCACCTGCAAAAGGGCAGGGTGATCTCTGGTGCGTGGAGAGATCATTGCTGGGCATTGAAAACGAGCTTGCCCGCTGAGAGGAGAGATTAATTCCTCCCTCATCATGCCTAAAGGCCATCCAACGGGGGGCAGCGTCTTCCTGGAGAGTTATCCGTACCTGGTTCAAGTGTGGATTCTTGCAGTCTGTATTGTCTTCTGCCTCAGACTGGGAGGTAAGTCCCACCGAGAGAGAAGGAATGATATGCCGTGGTGCAATGTGAGTGATCCCCCTCCTCCTTATGGAAAAATGGCCACATTGCTTTTTGAACTTGGAAGAGCAGTCCATGTGGATTGTGAAGGGGCCTCTTCTGAAAGACAGGCAGCCCAGTCATAAGCAGTGCTGGCATAGGAAAGCCGGCCCAGCAGGGCTGCATCCTAAACCCAGTAGGAGGCGGCAGCAGTGCAATGCAGAGCAAGGGGAGGTTTTCCCCTTGCACCCAGGTAAGCCCCAGCCAGCCTTACGGGGCTGCTTGGATCTGCACCTCCTGCCCACAATCTGGAACACATTTCATCAGTGGTCTGATGGCAGGGAGTCATTCAACTAGAAAAAAAGGCGCCTGAGGGGGGACATGATTGAGACATACAAAATAATGCACGGGAGGGATAGAGTCGATAGAGGGATGTTCTTTTCCCTCTCTCAAAACACCAGAATCAGGGGGCATCTGCTAAAACTGAGGGTTGGGAAAGTTCAAACAGATAAAAGGAAGTACTTTTTTACCCAGCGGGTAGTTCATCTGTGGAACTCTTTGCCACAGGAGGTGGTGATGGCATCTGGTCTGGATGCCTTTAAGAGGGGATTGGACGGATTTCTGGAGGAAAGGTCCATTGTGGGCTATAGGCAATAATGGATTGTGCAGCCTCCTTACAAAGGTGGTGGGCTACTTCAGAGTACAGGATGCAGGCATCTTGTTGTCTCATGCCTCCCTGGGGCACCTGGTGGGCCGCTGTGAGATGCAGGAAGCTGGACTAGATGGGCCTTTGGCCTGATCCAGCAGGGCTCTTCTTATGTCCTTATGTTCTTATGACTCAAAAATACCTGTCTTTTTGCTAACAGATTCCTTGACCTGCCGACGCTGCGTCTCTGTGAGAAAGTTACCATGCTATCCACCTCATGATGGCTGTACCACACCTACCAACCCCTGCTTCACCTTAAAGGTCATTTGGTGTAAGGAGTCTTCCCTTTTAACAGCATTCCTTACTAGCACTGTGATCACCCCTGCTAACTGGGCAAGAGGCACCTTTTCAACTGGCGTTACTCTTCTGTTTAGCAGAGGGAGAGCAATTGTTCCTCTTCACCCCTATGCAGTTTCTTTTCTAGTAGCTGTTGCTGGTGGTGCTCCGCATTTTTTTTAGATTGTGACCCCTTTGGGGACAGGGAGCCCTTTAACTTTATTATTGTTATTTGCCTGTAAACTGCTTGGGTTGAAAAAGCGGTATATTAATACTGTTGATTGATTGATTGATCCCTCTGGAAGAACAGAACATGCAGGAGAGAAGACCTGCACACTGCCTCCGGTGTAGCAGGGCAATATTTGAGTGATACGTGATAGCAGAAAACCCTGCCTTGGAGGCACCTTTGTGCAAATCAGGCTGCCACATCCTTGCTGGGTGAGGTGTGGTGAGGTGCTGCTACTGCTGTGATCACAAAACACTTACAATTCACGGGCTTTGAGCAGCTGAAGCCTGTGGGTTATAAGTGTTCGCAGGATCACAGACACCACAGCAGCAGTGGAGGCACTTTTTAAAGAACAACAGGAGGGCAATTCGGCCTTACCAGACACACCTGCGATGCATGTCGTAGCTGAACATCTGGAGGCCAGGAAAGTCGGGGAGGGGGAGTGAGTGCAACACAAGGACCATCCCCTTATTTTCAAACAAGGTAGGTGCTGGAGTTACAAAATACCCTAGTTCAGTGGTTCTCAAATGTTTTAGCGCCGGGACCCACTTATTAGAATGGCACTCATGTTGGGACTCACTGGAAATGATGTCATTAACCTGAAAGTGATGTCATGGCTGGAAGTGACATCATCAAGCAGGATGTGCCATCATTGTGATGTAATAAAATGACACTCCTGCAGTGCAAACTGGCATTCTTGGACTGCAGCAATTGTGCAACCATGAAGCATCCCTGACAGAAAGCAAGATTAGGAAAAAATGTTATGTAAAAGCCCTGAACTAAAAACAAAATTTAAAAATTTAAAAAACCCTCACTTAAAATTTAAACTGTTAACACTCACAGAAGAAATCTAGCCATAGTAAGGGCTGCGGCTTCCAAGATGGTTGCTTCTATCTTTCTGCTACCCACCAAGTAGGTCCCGACCCATAATTTGAGAAATACTGCCCTAGTTCAAATGATCCCCTCTTTGGCATGCAAAACGAACTGTGTAAACGCCAACCTCCAGCATTTCATCAGAACAGTGTTTTGGTGGGTCGGGACCCACTTAAGTTAGGTGGGTAGCGAGTCAATTTCAGGTGGGTCCAATTCATTTCAATGTGTTTTTTATTTTTAAAAAAGACTTGATGGTTGTGACTGTATTTGTGGAAATGTAACAGATCTGTAGTTTTAACAGGCTAAAGGTAGATGATCCCCTTATCCGGACATCCGAAATCCAGACTATTCCAAAATTCAAACATCTTTGTCCAAGATTTTTTAAAAACCTTCTGTAGAAAGAAAGTCATGTGCTCATTCCTATGTATAAGCTATAAGTTCTATTCTCTGTTCTGTGGTGTGTGCATACACAAACTTTGTTGAAAAATGTCAAACGGGCCAGCAGATCCCCAAATAGGGAACAGTGAAAAGAGCAAACATTTCTCATTATATTTATGCAATTATTCTGAAACTCAGAAAACTCAGAAAAATCTAAAATTCAGACACCTTCCCCTCCCAAGGAGTCTGGATAAGGGATAATCAACTGTATATACTTTTAACAACGATAGTCAATGGGGCTTACTCCCAGGTGAGTGTGGATACATCTGCAGCCTCTCAGATGTTTGGGGAATTTTATTTAAACAGATCAGCAACTGCTTGGGACGGAAAGGTTAGTTCTTTATTTTAAATGCATTTTAAAACATACACTTATTCAGTAATTAAGACCCAATCCTATCAAACTTTCCATGCCAATGCAGCTGCAATGCAGCCTCAGGGTAAAGGAACAAACATTCTCTTATGCAGCTGTGTTATGCTGCCGGAACGCTGGGCGGGACATCCGGGTGATTGGCAGCCCGCCCGTCGTGTTCCGCAGCGTTACACCATTTGCGTAACGTACGCAAGTGGCGTAATTGGTTACGCAAACAGCGTAACGCTCCGGAACGTGACGGGCGGCCTGTAGATCACCCGGATGTCCCGCCCAGCATTCCGGCAGCATAACACTGCTGCTCTTATGTTGAGGAAGCTCCTGTGACTACCCTCCCACAGCAGGATGCAGCTCATGCCCCATTAGCACAGCTGCATCAGTGCTGGAACATTGGATTGGACTGGGCCCTAATTCACATAGGGTGCAATCCTAACCTGAAGTTAGGCCGGCACAGTTAGGCCAGCCAAGTTTGGCTGGCATAAGTGCCACTGTAAAGCATGTTTGGACCACTCTCACAGTCAGATAGGCCAGCACACAGACTTGCACCATCCTCCCTGACTCCGAGAGTGGTCCAATCATGCTTTAAGGTGTCTCTTGTGCCAGCCAAACTTGGCTGTTCTAATTGTGCTGACCTAACTCCAAGTTAGGATTGCACTCTTAATATAATTAATTTGATTTTGTCGTATGGGGGGGGGATCTTAAAAATTTTCCTGCATGATGATGTCACTTCCGGCTATGACATCTCTTTCAGGTTAATGACATCACTTCCTGGGGTTCCCACAGATTGTCATTCTAAAAAGTGGGCCCTGGTGAGAACCACTGCTAGAATAAGTAAGGGATACAAACGATGCCAGGAATGGCGAAGCCTGAAACGTATTATATCAATGCCAGCTTGGGTCCTCTGTCCCTGCCCTTTCAAACAAACAAACAAACAAACAAACAAACAAACAAACAAACAAACAAACAAACAAACAAACAAACAAACAAACCCCAGTTCCTCCACACCTCTCACACACTGCCTGAAACTCAGACTTCTACGTTCACTAGAAGCCTCAAACGTCTGGGTTGCAGGTAGCATGCAAGGAGCATGGGAAGTAGGAAAAGGATCTGCTTTGCATTAGGGCAGGGTCTCCAAACTTTTCAGTACGAGAGCCACGTATATTTTACACATGCCTGTGGGCTGAAAAAAAAAATCAGTTTTATAAACGAATGAATAAGTTTTACTTGGATCTTTTTTTATAGTCAGCATGATATGATTCAGAACAAAAGTGAAAAGTGAGAATTTACTGTATATATAATGAGTAAAATGCCCTGACAGAAACTGTTTCTGTCGGCCAGATAAAATGTTGCAGCAGACTGAATTTTGCCCATAAGCAGTAGTTTGCCTGCATTAGAGTGAGGGCGCAATCCTAACCTGGAGTTAGGCCGGCACAGTAAAATCAGCAAAGTTTGGCTGGCACAAGGGACACCGTAAAGTATGTTTGGACCACTCTTGATGTCAGAGAGGCCAACACACAGACGGGCGCCATCCTCCCTGACTCCGAGAGTGGTTCAAACACGCATTATGGTGTCTCTTGTGTTGGCCAAACTGTGCCAGCCTAACTCCAGGTTAGGATTGTGCCCTGAAAGGGAAGCAGAATCTTCTTCCCACTCACTCCAGTGCAAAGCTCATCCTTCTTTGATCGAGGAAGGTGGTGGCAGCGATGGCAGCAGCAGATATGGGTAAAAGGCACCCCAATTCTAGAGCCCCCTTGGGCCCCTCTGAATCTGCCACTTCTTGGCCATCCTCTTCTATTGGCTGCATGGGTAGGCTGCAGAGCTCTTCTTGGCTGGGGGTGGGGTGACGTCACCACCACCACCCAGCCTGGCCACCCCGCCTCCACGTGTCGCCTGGCCACGCCCAGTGGTGTCATTCAAATGATTTAGGAACAGGAACTCACTTTTGATTGGCACTTGTCGGGAATCCAGAACCAGCCACAGAGCCCGTTAGGATCCGGAACGCCCGTTCTGGTCCGTTCCCCCTGAATGACATCACTGGCCACGCCTCTCTGCACCCGGAATTGCTCCATTAAGGAGCGATATGAGCAGAAGGGATGGTGAGGGGGGCAATAAGTGAGCGGATTTTTCCTCACTGCTGCTGGCACCCATTGTGCTTGGGTTTCAGCCTCTAGCAGCTTCTTTAGCAGGCTGGGGGTTCTTTGGGATCTGAGGAAGGAGCCAGTCCAGTCCAAGGCTGAGGGGGTGAGACTCTTAACACAAAGCAAGGCAAACAAGAGAAAACTTGCGGGGTGCTGACAGGGTGGTGTGACGATGTTGAGGGTCAGGGGGCTACTGCTAAGTTAGTGCAAAGCTATATGGGGAAGTGGGACGTGGTGGCACTGTGGGGTAAACCCCTGTTGCTGAGCTTGGATAAGCTCTGTCTAGTGCCCATTAGGCTTCCTCTCTTTTCGAAAGTAGGTACAATACCACCTGCAGGCCACTAGGGGGCAGCGTATTGTCCAGGTGGCAATAACTCTTATCCTTAACTCTTATCCTCTTGAGCTTGCTGGGGTGTGTGGCCTTAGTTGGCTGGAAGGTTGACCACGTGACGAAGTGAGCTCCCGTTGCTTGTTCCAGCTCCTGCCAACCTAGCAGTTTGAAAGCACCTAAAATTGCAAGTAGATAAATAGGCACCACTTTGGTGGGAAGGTAAACGGAATTCTGTGTGCCTTGCCGTATAGTCATGCCGGCCACATGACCACGGAGGCTTGTCCTCAGACAAATGCCGGCTCTACAGGCTTAGAAGCGGAGATGAGCACCGCCCCCTACAGTCGGTCACAACTAGACCATTCAGGCCTGGGGAAACCTTTACCTTTATCTATATGGGGAAGTGCTCACTTACTTGGTGCTTAATTGGCTAGAATTCAACTAGGAGTGGGGCGGTTGTGGGGGTGATCAGGCTGCAAGCAGGTGGGAAGCAAGGACATTCCCACAGCAAGGGAGAGTGGGCTTTTGCCACAGGTATGGTAATGAGGACGAAGATGCGCTTGTCAGAAAGATGCGCTTGTTTAGAAAAAAGGCGCCTGAGAGGGGACATGATTGAGACATACAAGATAATGCACGGAAGGGATAGAGTCGATAGAGGGATGTTCTTTTCCCTCTCTCAAAACACCAGAACCAGGGGGCATCCGCTAAAACTGAGGGTTGGGAAAGTTCAAACAGACAAAAGGAAGTACTTTTTTACCCAGCCGGTAGTTAATCTGTGGAACTCTTTGCCACAGGAGGTGGTGATGGCATCTGGTCTAGATGCCTTTAAGAGGGGTATGGATGGATTTCTGGAAGAAAAGTCCATCGTGGGTTATAGGCAATGATGGATTGTGCAACCCCCTTACATTAATAGTAGGCTTCTTCAGAATGCCAGGTGCAAGGGAGTGGCAACAGGATGCAAGCATCTTGTTGTCTCCTGGGTTCCCTGAGGCACCTGGTGGGCCGCTGTGAGATACAGGAAGCTGGACTAGATGGGCCTTTGGCCTGATCCAGTGGGGCTCTCCTTGTGTTCTTATGTTCTTATGTCTAATTCACTCCAGCCAGGGCCCTTGGTTTGTGGCCAAGTCTTGGCTGCCTCCCCTAGCAACAGAACCGGCAAGGACTCTGGGATGTTGGGAGGCAGACAGACAGTTTCTGGGCCTTGCACAGCTTGCCGCCACCTCTACCCCGCAGCACCCTCCCTCTGCCTCTGGTGGGCTGGCCCTTCGTGATGCAGTTAGGTGACAAAAGGGCCCGAGCTACGCAGACAGACTCAAGCTTGATTCTCAATGGCTAGGCTGAAAAGGAGGGCGCAAAAAGAGGTTTAGAACCACTTTCTCCAGCATAAATGAATGGAGGCAACTTTTATGGTAGAGGCAAAATCTGCACTATGTTCCCGACAGAGAGAGGATCTTTCCCATAGAAATGGCCAGTACCCATCCATACCCCATCCATTGGAGGGCAATTTGCTCCCTACTTAGAATTGTTGAATAAAGACTCTGCCTTCTCTTCCCAGTCTTCGACAACAGCACCACCAATCTGGCAAAAGGCTGCTGGGCGTTTACACCAGATGCATGCGGGAAGAAATGGATTAACAAGAATGGAACCTACTTTGACATTGAGTGCTGCAATACAGACTATTGCAACGGCTAGTAGTTCCTGCACAAACACACCTCTCGTTTGAGGGGCTACCTTTGATTCTGTGCCCGTTGTTTCCTCAATTTATGGGCAAAGTCAGTTTGGTGTAGTGATTCTAACGCTAGAGTGGGATTGGGAAGGTCTAGTTGCAAATCCCACCCTACCCCCACCCCCATAAAGTTCACTGGAAAACGTCAGGCTCTCAGCCTAACCTACCTCACAGGGTTGTTGTGAGGATATGATGGGAAGAAACCATGTATGCGGTCCTGCTTCAGGAACAGTGGAATAATAAAAATAATGTTGAATCCTTCATTTGCATACTATCATTGTAAATGGCCTTATGTATCCAGTAGTTATCTCAAAGTAAGCTCCACTGAAAATAGTGGTACTTGCTTCTAAGATTGCCAGCTCCAGGGGCATAGCTAAAGAAGTGCAGGAGGTGCAATTGCACCAGGGGAGGGGTGCAATTGGGGGGGGGGACAAACTGAGCTTGACATTAGTGGCCAAAATTGTGAAAACCTTGGTCTGTATGAATAACACCATCATGTTATAAATCACTGGAAAGGTATTTTAATGCAGAGTGCAATGAAACAAACCAGACTGTAGTAGCTTTACTCTTATCAAACGTTATGGCCAAGAAACCAGAGAAGACGAAAATACAACTGTGACATCACTTCCTGTTGTGATGTCACTTCCAAGGCAACATTTTGCCCTCTGCAGTGGGCTATGCTTTCATGAGCTACTCTCCTGGCTAGCTCTAGGGGAAAAAACATATTCTAGTATTGGGTGAGACTCAGGGGCTGAACTTGGAAGGGTTAATGGGGTTAAGGGGCAGAGCCCAGCACTAAAAGGATGGAGACTGTGTGCCATGGGGCAGAAGAAACTAGCAAGATGGTAGGGACCTGTTCTTGGGAAATGCAGCAGTAATGCAGCGCAGCCTGGAATGCAGTAATGCAGTCCAGGTCAGGGCTGGTCCAGTGGGGTGAAGTGGTTCTGTTGAGCCATTGAGGGGGGACCGAAGTCCTGCCGGGACTGGCTGCCCAGCCTCTCCATCGGGCTACTGCCTCACC
The DNA here is from genome assembly GCA_029204185.1 of Lerista edwardsae. Classification (NCBI taxonomy): domain Eukaryota; kingdom Metazoa; phylum Chordata; class Lepidosauria; order Squamata; family Scincidae; genus Lerista; species Lerista edwardsae. The sequence continues at coordinate 1,099,623 of JAJKFI010000173.1, read as the reverse complement.
CCCTCCTTACTCGTTCTCTTTGGCTGGACAGAGCAAGACTGATGGCCAAGGCTAGCAACCTCTGCTAATCTCCAGCTAATAATAGCATGGAAGACCTGGTTCAAAGAAAAATATTTCATTTGCCATTCACAAGCACATACATCTATGTTGGCTGTACAGGTCCTAAACATGGCATTGGGGTATTCCAAGAGATGGGTCAGAGCTCATGGAGAGATGTGCTCTTACGTGGGGGTGCCAGTTGGTGCCCCCGCGTCGGTGCTAGTGATGTAGCGCCAACGCAATGGTGTTGCATCGACGCTACAAAGGGCCTGGGTTTGCACCCAAACAGCAGTCTGATTAAATTTAAGTATGTCATGAGATCAAGCCTTAGAGAGCATAGCATAATTAAAATGAATGCAATGCTGTATTAACAACATTCTCCAGGGGTGCAATTAGTATCAGGGAAGCAAAAAACAAAACAAAACCATTTTTTAAGCTCTGTTAAGTGGCCATCTCAGCTGTGCCATTGGCAACCCCTCTTCAGCTTCATGATTTCACATGTATTAAAGAAAAAAACAGACCTCCCCTTGGGCACCATGTGGGTTGTCTTAAAATTTCTCCACCACCTGCTGTAGGCACTGAGTAGTGATTGATCTGTTTCCCCAGGGCCAGAACTAATGTTTGAAAGATACTCTTTGAAGCAGGACCAGATTGTTCTGAAACAGAACATTTGGGGGTGGCTCAATAAGGAGACCAAATCTTGTAGCGTGACCAGCCAGGAGATTCAGGACAGGATGGTCATGTGGGTTGTGTTTTATTTTGAGAGCTGAATGTGATAACTGGAATTAGTGTTGCCCACAGTGAGCACATTGGGATCAAGAATGTAGGGAGGTGGCTGTTGCTCAGGGATAGAGGCCTTTCTGTGCAACCCACAGGTTCCAGATTTGCTCTCAGGGTGCTGGGGGCCCTCCTGCGAGCCCACCTGGCTGCCCCATAATGACTCAAAGGGGGCCAGCACTGCCATTGCTACCAAGGGTTCATGGACTAACCTGGCCAGGTAGGACCTTTGATGAGTGTGGACACCTGGCCAGTGACTGACCTGGAAAACTTCTACTGCCTCCCCTGCCTGGTTGAGCATTTCTGGGAGGGCACCTGGGACCCCTGTCTGAAGTCCTGAAGGGCCCCTGCCAGCCACAGGAGAGAGTGCTCAGGAAGATGGGCCAGTAGACTTGCTCAGTAAAAGGAAGTTTCCTTAATTGAAATGTAAGCATAATAGAGCAGTGGATTGTATTGCTCATTTTTGGTACCCGGCATTGCCTGGGTAACAAATGTCATTGGGAGTGTCACCCATCAGCTTAGCGACCCCGAAAACTGTGGATTTGACAGTAATGTCGGTCATTTCGGACATTTTGTTTTGCACCCCTTCTTACCCCCCATGCGGAGGGGGGCCGAACCCGGACTCCAACGGCATCAGGAGTGTCGTCCAAACATGGACTAAAACGGCCTCGGGAGCGTCGCCATTCGTCTTGGCGACACGGGAAACTACAGATTCGGTCGATTTTGGCCATTTTCGACCGTTTCCATGCAGGCCCCCCCACGTACCCCCACCCACGGGGGCACTAGGGGGGCTGACCCCCGCAGTATTGGTCACAAGGCCGCAAGGTGTATGCATGCCAAGTTTCGTGTCGATCGGTCCAGGCATTCTAGCAGGGCATGGCGGACGTTTTGTTTCGCACCCCTTCTCGCCCCCCATGCCAAGGGGGGGCAAACCTGGACTCCAGCGGTGTCGGGAGTGTCGCTGCTCATCCTGGTGACCATGGAAACTACAGATTCGACGCCGATTTTGGCCATTTTTGACCGTTTTCACACGCCCCCCCACGTACCCCACCCCCCGGGGCACGAGGGTGGCCTAACCCCCGCAGCATTTGTTGCCAGGCCACAAGGTATGTGCGGGCTGAGTTTGGTGCCAATCACTCCAGGTGTTGCGGATCCTATGCGGAATATACATACACACACACATATACACATACATACATATATACGTTCTTCTTTAT
>JAJKFI010000173.1:1084207-1097190 GCA_029204185.1 Lerista edwardsae | reverse complement strand
GAGAGAGAGAGAGAGAGAGAGAGAGAGAGAGAGAGAGAGAGAGAGAGTAGCTTTTTTGACCCGGCATTGCCCGGGCAACAAATTATCCCAAGTCCAAACGAGGACTCTAACGGCCTCGGGAGCATCGCCATTTGTCTCAGCGACCCCGGAAACTATGGGTCCGCCCAGCGTTCCCATTCTTCATTACCAGATGACATCACTGCCATTGAGTATTGTATGTACATTTTGTTTGCGGGTGTGGTTCAGGTGCATAATAGCTGTAAAAGAGCGCAATCCTAAACTGGAGTTAGGCAGGCGTAAACTAAGCCAGCAAAATTTGGCTGGAGTTATGGGGGATGACTCACGTCTGTGTGCTGGTCTCTGACTCCGAGAGTAGTCCAAACATACTTTACGGTGGCCCTTGGGCTGGCCAAACTTTGCTGGCTTAACTGTGCAGGCTTAACTCCAGGTTAGGATTGTGCCCGGAATGAGAGCAGGAAACCAGCCAAATTGTTGACTAATTAATGACAGGAAAATGACTTGTTAGGTTGTGTCATGATAACTAATGCAGTTTTTTAAACTTCATTAATTCATTATTAAAGAATTAACTATTGGCGTAATTTTGTCCATTTGAATGGGATTTCGTTTTGTTTCAGCAGAAATGGGTGTCAATTTGGGGGCGCAGAAATACTATTTTTCCCCATTGAAATTATTACACGTTCAAGAATTTTGAACAAAGGAATTTTCAGGAACTAATTACCTTCATAAGGTGTGTTTGTGGTGGTGGTGGGGACGGCTGTATAAAGTCTATCAGACTGAAGGTTCCAACTCTTAAGGAGTGAGTTGATTTGTGGAACATAGACGTGTTTTCGGTGATGGGGTCATGAGATCTAGCAGCAGAGCCCAGACATCTGGGTCCCTCCACAACCAAGGAACATTCTAAGCAGAAGGATCTATTACCCAAAGCTTTACTCCTTTGAAGTACCAGTCTGTGGGTGGATGAGGGTTCCTGAAAGTTGCAGGATCAGGTGATTCGAGGAGCCAGTAAGATTGCTCTGGGCTTATATAATCTGGAATGTGTCTCTAGGTTGAGCAGTTTCTTCCTTGATGTCGGCTGAGCTGCTCCAACCTGGCTGCCCCTCCTTACTAGGCTGGAGAAGGACTAAAAACTCAACTGATGAGAGGCTGGTGGCCCTCTCTGTACCAGAACACTGCCCAGTGGGACCCAGATTCTGCCTGGAGACTCAGAGCCCAGCTATGGTGCAGGGTGGGCTACTAGCACTTGGTCTTTTCCACTGTCTCATTTTAGGCGGTAAGTCTCAGGATAAGAGGTAAGGAGAGACAGGCACCTCTTCAAATGGTGTCCTCTTTTATTTAGCATGGGGAGAGCAGCTGTCCCTCTTTACCCCAGCATGGTGTCTTTTCCAGTGGCTGTTGCTGGTGTCACTTCTGTATTTTTTTTTTTGAGATTGTGAGCCCTTTGGGGCAGTCACATCACTGGCCTGCATGCCGCCCAGGGGCCAAGGAGTAGACTATTACCCCCCGAGACTGCCTCCCCCCACTCACCTACTATGCACCACATGTGACGTCCTTGTCCTTCCAAAAGTGCTCTACAGCAGCGTTATTCAAGCTGTGGGTTGGGACCCACTTGGTGGGCCACACCTTGATGTCAGGTGGGTTGCGGAAAGCTGGGAGCAGCCATCTTGGAAACTGCAGACCTTACTCTTGCTATATTCCTTCTGTGAGTGTTAACAGTTTGAATTTTCAAGAGTCTTTTTTAAAAAATGTTGTTTTTAGTTTACATCATATGGTCCTGCCATCAGTGCTTTCACATCATACGGAGGTCCCCCTCCGGCCTAATGGCACCATGTGCATGTGGGAGTGGACATTGTGACCAGTAGTGTCATTCATTAACAAGGAGACGGAACGCGAGGCGGGACTTACCCCTTGATTGACAGGGAGCCCGTGACGCGTCGCCGCCTGCCGTTCCGCCGCGGGGGCTCCTTCTGGGTGGCACGCCCCTCCGCGGCTCTCCTAAGCACCCAGCGCGCCACCCAGGCAAGCGGGCACCCCCTCCGAGGCCGGGGTGCCCGCGCGGCGCTTGGCAAGGCAGCGACGCGTCAGAACTGGGCAGCCAATCAGGCGGTAAGTCCCACCTCGCATTCCGTCTGCTCATTACTGAATGACACTACTGATTGTGACGCTTCCAGGTCCAGTCAAGGTGAGAGAGACAGCAGGATAAGGAGGGTGAAGAGCAGGTGGCCTTTCATCTGGCGGCAGCAGCAGCAGCAGCAGCAGCAAAGGGCCTCTGGAAAACTCCTGCTTGGAGATTAAGATGCCTCAAGATTGTTGAATTCAGTGGAGAGAACTAGGGCTGGGAGCGGAAGCTGGGGCAAGTCTGATGGCTCCCAGCAATGCCTTCTTTTGGCACACGGAATCCCTTCTGCAGAGGAGAGAGTTGTCCGTCTTTTCAATCACTCCGTGATACCCATTTGAAATTCCTATTGTCCTCACTATCCGGTACTCCTAATGAAATTTTATCTGCCCTTCTGAGTGATGATATAGAGGACGTTACCAATGCTGTTGCAGAATTTTTAGCTTCAATTCTTAAAAATGGAAACCCCTTTTCTAATTTTCCTGCCTTTTTACCCTGCTTCTTCCCCCTCCTGATTTTCTTAGTGTGCACCCCCCATTCTTCTATTACAGTCTGTATTATTGTGTAATGCCAATAAAGGTTTCTCGACTTGACTCCTTCTCTCCTTCATGACTCCTTCATGGCAATGTTTGCAGAGGGTTGTTTGAATCAAAATCTTTGCAGAGGGTTGTTTCAATCAAAACCACTGGTCTTTTTCAGTGGATGCCATCAAATGCCGAAAGTGCCAGGATCAGGATTGCGAGATGACGTGCCCCACTACTGCTAAAACCTGTCAGAGTGTCGGCTGTCGGGTCTCCAGACACTATAAAGGTAAAGGATTTTCCTAGAAGGGACCGGAGTGTCGTTTGCACCACGCCCCATTGGCACAGTTGCCTTGGCAGTGGGGAAGGTAGTCAGGACTGGACACTTAACGATGCCGCAGCTTTCTGTGCTTGCGCCAACAGATGTTCACAATGTCTGTATAGTACAGAACGGAAAAGGTTCTCAGTTGAGACATTTTGCCTTGAAATTTAGCAGGGGACAAAATTCAGGTGTAAACAGGGGGAAATTTGGGCAATGCGTAGAAATTGTTTGCAAGTTATAAGGGGGGGGCTCCAGTTGGTACAGGTCACTTGTTAAAAACATTGGCTTTGGTGGTAGCAACACCAACGTTCTTCTTGGTTGCAGGTGGCCATTGACCACAATTGTCCCCCCCCCCAGAATGCCCTGTAAGCAGCATTGTCATTCAGTCGGAATGCTGGGCGGGAGAAACAGGTGAGCGGCAGCCCGCCCGTTGTGTTCCGGTCCGTTTTGCCGTCTTCCCCGCCCCGGGGGGCAGAGAAGATGGCGAAACGGACCGGAACGCAACGGGCGGGCTGCCGTTCACCCGTTTCTCCCGCCCAGCGTTCCGGCTGAATGACAATGCTGCCTGTAAGTGGTGTTCTGGGGCATTCTGGCAAGAGTTCCTAAACCACTTCTGCAGTATATCTGATATCTTGGCTATACCTCTAATGTCCTGTCTCTTTAGCTTGCTTTCCCAAGAGTCTGCCTTGACATGGTAAATTTGATCATGCAGGCTTCCAAACAGTATGGAATACCTATACAGTAGTTGTCTGCCCACAGTTGCTTCTTTGCAGCCATTCCACCAAATACCTGGATGTCAGCAGCAGATCGGAAGAATGCATAGATATGGCTACCAAGTGTGGCTTTGCTCCCCTTCCATGTGAGGATAATTAGTGCCTGTGAGCCTGGCAGGGATGGGCACTTGAGTCTTAAGAACATAAGAAGAGCCCTGCTGGATCAGGCTAAAGGCCCATCCAGTCCAGCTTCCTGTATCTCACAGTGGATCACCAGGTGCCCCAGGGAGTGCACGAGACAACAAGATGCTTGCATCCTGTTGCCACTCCCTGAATCTTAATGACTCAGGTTGCAAAAATGCTGGGTTTTTTGTGGCTCATGTTAATTAAAGTCATGGATGTCACTGACTCAGACCTGACTCAAGCCTCAGGGCTACTGAGCTGGAAAAGAGTCATGACTCAAATTTGACTTGAGTCCAGATTCTATTCAGTGTTTGTGTGCTTGCTTAATTTTTTTCCTCATCGCTTCTGCATCGCCCTGAAAGACCTCATGGGCAATCCAGTAGCTGTCCTTCAGACCAACAGCAGCAGCAGATATGGTGAGAGGAGGGTAGGTAGTTCTAGCAGGCGGGGCAGGGGGGAGGGGTTTTTAAGGGGTGTTTTTGGGTGTTTTGTTTGAAGACTTGACTCATTTCTTGAAATGACTTGAGACTCGAGTCAAAGTGACTCTAAATTTCTGTGAGTCGTCGTGATGGCTGCACACTAGTTGAGTCTGTAGAATGGTTTAAAATTAAAACAGCAGTATATTATGAAAGCAAACATTTAAAAACCAGAAGAAGAACCAAGAAATAAAGATTGCCAGCTGAGAGGACGAGCGTGTGTTAAAGATATGACATAGGAGATCCTTCTTTTCCTAAACCATGACCAGTACCACAAACACATCCCTTTTTTGCCCAAATTCTAGATGATACTCTGGAAAACAAAATAATGGGCTGCTACCAGGAGCACCTCAATTGCGGAGCCAAAGGTGACCTTTCAGACAATAGACGTTTTGAAGAACTATGCTGTTCTGATAAAGACTTTTGTTCTGATTATCTGTAGCTCACTTTTGCGCGTGAGCAGTAACAGATGAAGTATTAAAAGTCCCTGCATTCCACAGTAAGGTTGTGTTCCTATCTTCTTCTTGCCTTCACAATTTAGATAACAGTCACACGTATTGGGGAGTTGGATCCTGATTAAGCCCTTAGTTTGAACATGACCCCCCCCCATGCTACAGGCAGATTGCCTACTTTGTTCTTCCCTTCCCCCACCCTGAAATACATGAGCAGTCTAGAAAAAAGGCACCTATCCCGGGACAAGTGCGTGACATGTCCTTGCCCCATGGAGATTCTAGCACAGTCCCAAGCTGCACTGGATACGGTGTAGTCCCGCTGGCCTGGGCTGTTCCAGCACAGGTTAGGATTGCGCTCCCCTTTGGGTTGCCATCTGGTTGCTGAACTGCAGTCACTTTCGCTTTCAGTGGTGCTTGGAGCCTCCAACACATGGAGGAATCTTGCACTTCTGGTCCAAAATGACTCCCATGTCTCCGTTCTTTTTGGGGGCAAGGAAAAGGATTGAAAAGACACCCTTGCCCCATTGTTTTGGTGGCACTGGTTTGATCACTTCGATATCTAGGAGATGTATCCAGAGGCAGATCTAAGGGAGGGCAAACCTCTAAGTTTTGCAAGAAGCTTTACCTTGCTGTGGAAATCACTCCTCTCCTGAGTGAGCCAATCCTCACAGGGAACAGCAACATCTTGGCATTGCTTACTGGCTACAGCAGCAAGGGAGAGGAGGGACGTACATGACAGGGTAAGGCTTCTTGCAACACTTAGAGCTTTGCCCTCCCTGTAGATCCGCCTCTGGATGTATTGCCGTGAGCTTCTGTTGATGTTTCTGAGCATCTATGGAGGCTGGAGCCCTGCAAAACCAGTTCTGAGGACATCTGCAAAATTCCAGAGCGTAGTCTTAAGAGATGGGCTTTGTGGAAGCCCTACAGAAGTACACAAATCCAAGAAGGCACCCCCTATAGAGCAAGGGGTGTCTCCTAGCCTGCTGTTGTCCTTGGAGGACTCAGGGCGCAATCCTAAACTGAGTTAGGCCGGCATAAACTAAGCCAGCAAAGTTTGGCCAGCACAAGGGCCACCGTGGAGTCAGAGAGGCCAGCACACAGATGTGAGCCATCCTTCCTGACTCGGAGAATAGTCCAAACATGCTTTATGGTGGCCCTTGTGCTGGCCAAACTTTGCTGGTTTAGCTTATGCTGGCCTAACTCCAATTACGTTTGTGCTTTTAGGATTGTGCTCTTAGTCATGTAAGTCCCTGATCCATTTCTGTCTTTAGGGAGCAAGCAAAATTTGTTCCACCTGCTCTTGGATCTTTGTTGGTCTCAGGGGTGAAGTAGGGAGCAACAAAGGTAAACATGGCAGACTGCCCCCACTCAGTACACCGTTTGAACCGCCCAAGGAACTGAGCCTGGCAGGACTCGAACTCAGGACCTGCCATGAAGAGAGCGGATCCTATGTACTGCCCAGTCCATCCCCATCCCCAACAAAAGCCCGCTGTCAAACTGCTCTGAGAACTCCTGGCCCTCGTTAACTAGCGGTTTCGCACCTTCTAATCCTGTTAGCTGAAGTCTGAGAGGCACACACGGCTTAAACAAACACAGAACTGTGGCGTGTGCCTGACAGCGCGCCTTAGAGCGCAATCCTAAGCAGCGCCGGAGTGGTGAGGCTGATGCGCCTGCGCCATATCCTAGCGCTGCATGGGGAGGCTGGAGCCTCCCCAATGCAAGGGCATGTTTGTGCCCTTACCCAGTGATGTCATTCAGGGGGAACGGACCAGAACGGGCGTTCCGGATCCTAACGGGCTCTGTGGCTGCTTCCGGGTTCCCGACAAGTGCCAATCAAAAGTGAGTTCCTGTTCCTAAATCATTTGAATGACACCACTGCCCTTACCATAGGGTACTCCTCGGATCTGTGCTTGCTAAACAGCAGGCGCAGATAGGAGAAGACCACACAGCCCGAATTGCAGTCGTGCGGCCTCCTGAATGGACTTAGGATTCGGCCTTGCGTCCAAATCCCTAATCCGCCCCCCTCCTGGTCTGGCATGCCCATAGCCCACCCAGAACTGCCCTCCCCCTGCCCACTCCCTCCCTCTTCCTGACATGGTGCTTCCCCTGCGCCAGCTGGTTTCAACTAGTGCAAGGGAGGTGGAGCTCGGGAGCAACAGGACCGGCGCTGCCTGCAGCACCGGTCCCATCGCTTTAGCGCTGACACGGGGGTGCAGCTTGGCGTCTCCGTGTTAGCGCTAACTGCACAGTGCTGACGCAACAACGTTGCATTGTCGCTGTGCTTCTTATAGGATTGCGCTGCCCAGCAAACAACTCAAGCCGCAGAACAGCTGAGCCCTGGAGGTTCTGACTGGTTAAAGGAGACTCTGATCAGCTGGGACATGTGGGACAAGAGTTGTAGAGTTTCTTAAAGAGAAATACCCAATTTATCAATGGAAGGTTGTAAAAGGTTGTAGAGACAGAGGAAGGGGTTTAAAGAGAAAGGAGGACCTTGAGCATGTAAAGGGGGTTCTTTGAGAACCAAAGTGGGGTGTCTGTTCTGTATTGGGGCACATTGTGGAAGGTGGAGAGGGAAATTCCTATTGTGGAATGTGATGTGAATGGAGAAGAAGGACGTGGGAAGACTCAACAAGAAGGGGAATGGGGTGGCCAGATCCTATGAGCCAGCAATTGAGGGAGTTACGAAATCGACACAAAAAGCTGGCACCAGTGCCCAGAGCTCCCATACAATTGTATATAGTCATTTCTGTGTGTGCACTGATTATACTGCCCCAATGTATCCTCCCTACCCCTGTTTACTGTTTACCATGCTCACCTTATTGCCTTCCATGTTTGCATTGATTGCTTTATTGTTCTCACATCCACATTGCCACTGCTTGGGTTTCTGTTTACCTTACTCGATGTATTGCTTACCCAATTTGCATCTGGTTGTTTCATGCAACTACCCATCACCAGGAACAGAGTGATTGCTTCCCCTTACCGGGGTCACCAGAACAAGTACCAGGGAGAGAATGACTGGGGCAGGAGGGGACGAGCAGCAAGGTGAAATTCCCAATCAGGTATCACTCCGCACCTGCAAACACCAATAATGGGTTGCCAACTTATCAGATTACCCACGTTAGGATGTAAACAATGTGTGTCATTTGCTGTTGTGTTTTTCCCTAATATGCATATCCATCTATATAACTACCTAGTGAAAACTGTAAACAGATGTACAGCTCCATACTTCACATGGTTGCCATTTGGCTCCTGTACTCTTTATTGCAATAAAGCCTTTTTCTTTGAGTATTTTCCATCAAATACAGCACTGGTCACTATTCTTGGTGTTCTGAGGCCATTTCCCCTTCATTTAAATCAGGCTCTCTCTTGGGTGTTGCGACCTCCTTTCAAATGCATGTTGGGTGAAACCCTCAGCTTTGTCCCTGATGGTTTTCTTAAAGGGACCTCAACAACAGGGGGAAGTGGCTGCTTTATTCTTGCTGGAATCACCCACACACCCACCCAAGAAGGCAGAACCTTTCTTTTGTCCTTATTTTCACTGAAGAGAAGGTCCAAGTCCTGGCCAAACAACTTGGAGCCTTGGGAACGTACCGCTGGTTTGGGACCTGGAGTCCCCTTCTCAGTGGCATAGCCAGTGTTGTCATCCGCAAATGAACTCCTGGAATGCTGGGAGGGACTTACGTGGGGCTTCGCTGTGATTGGCTGCCCACCCGTTTTGTTCCGCGGCTGCCCTGGCCTTGAGGGGTGCCTGCTCGCCGGGGGAGACAGGTGGGGGGGGCGCCGGGTACCTGGGCAAGCAGCGGGGGGCCGCACCAACTGGGGGAAGCCCCCCTCGAGGCCAGGGCAGCCGTGGAACGAAACGGGCGGGCTGCCAATCACGTGAAAGTCCCGCCCACATCCCTCCCAGCGTTACGGGAGTTCATTTGCGGATGACGACGCTGGGCATAGCCAAATATTCCATCTTACGACCACATTGGGCACCATAATCCTGGCATACAGCTGCATTGCATTAAAAAAAAATCAGCCATGAAGGCTGCTGCCAACAAGATCTTCTTGTTGGCCTGGTTCTATGGATGCAAGTTCCTCTGCTCAGAGAAAAGCAGCCCTAGATCATTCACAGGGCATGAGAAGAGACCTTGAAGTGGCGTTTAAGTGAAGAAACCACTTTTTTTTGGCACAAACATCCTTAAATTCTCCTTTCCCTTCCAAAGGCAGAACTGCAGAGGAGGACAGGGCAGTGCCTGGAGCATCTATTGCTGGCACTTAAAGACAATAGGGGCTTCTCTGGGAGGGAATCAACCAGCCGAGAGCCATGTTTGTGCTGCAGGGGGGTTTCCCTGTTCTGAGTTAAGCACCTGCTGGAAGGGCTCTATACTAGGAAAGGCACAACCTCGGGTTTGACTGGACATTGAGAGAAAAGGAGTCTGGCACTAGCTGACTTGCCAGAGCTGTATGTCAAGGATGACTGAGGGCACAATCCTAACCTGGAGTGAGGTTGGCACAGTTAGGCCAGCCAAGTTTGGCTGGCACAAGGGCCACCGCAAAGCATGTTTGGGCCACTCTCAGAGTCAGAAAAGTCAAGACACTGATGTGCGCCATCCCCCCTGACTCCAAGAGTGGTCCAAATGCACTTTGTAGTGTCCCTTGTGCTGACCAAACTTTGCAGGCCTAACTGTGCTGGCCTAACTAACGCCAGCTTCAAAGCCTGCCTGGCTTTTCCTTATCGTTCTCAATAACAAATCTACCAGAAAGAGCCTGTCCATCTTTTGGACCTGATCTTTTCCCCCTTCATTCTCCGAGTGTTCCCCTTCCTTCTTGTCTGACCCTGAGGAGGTAGAAGAGAAAGACCTAAGATTATACTTAGGCTGGCCAGTGCCCTGTACTTTTACTGAAGTTGCTTAGCCTGGCTTGCCTTCATTTGGAACAATAGGGGAGAGCATTATCTGAACTGTAGCTGAAAGAGGCCAGAGAAGAGAACAAGGGACTAGGAGGCTTGTGTCTCTTCTTGGGTCTGTTGACCCTCTTTTAGAGTCTTTTTAATGAGAGTGGGTTGTTGGGATCACAAAGCCCCGTCCAAGGCCTCCATCACCAGCTTGGAAACCCACCGTTCCCAGAGGCAGATCAAAGGGAGGACAAAGCTCTAAGTTTTGCAAGAAGCCTGACCTTGCAGTGGAAATCACTCCTCTCCTGCACCGTTTTAGCCAATCCTCACAGGGAACAGCAACATCTTGGCGTTGCTTACTGGCTACAGCAGCAAGGGAGAGGAGGGATTTACATGACAGGGTAAGGCTCCTTGCAACACTTAGAGCTTTGCCCTCCCTGCAGATCCGCCTCTGACCGTTCCTAACAGGGCTAACCTGTCCCTTGGCTTGTGCTCACAGATGTCCTGCTTCATCACAATCTTATTTTTTAAATGGTAGTTCACAAAAGCAGAACAACCCCTTTTGCCTACAGCAGTGATGGAACATTAAAAGAAATGGCCAAAAGGACAGAACATGCTGCAGAGTGACGATGCATGAGATCAGGAGGCAAAGTGGTCAGGGACGCAGCTCGGTGATGTGATACCGGCTTTGCATGCAGGTTTGGTTCTTGATATGTCCAGGTTGGGTGAGGAAGAGTTTCCATTCTCAAACCCTGGAAAAATACTACTTATCAGACACCTACCAGGCATGCAGTTATTCCACATGAAAATGTATCTGTAATGTGATAATATACAAACAGGCCCCTGTACCTGCAGATACGGTATCCGATGTTTCAATTAAGAATATAAGAGCCCTGCTGGATCAGGCCAAAGGCCCATCTAGTCCAGTTTCCTTCCAGTGGCCCATCAGAGTTTGGCTGGCACAAGAGCCACTATAAAGCGCTTTTGGACCACTCTTGGAGTCAGGGAGGATGGCGTGCATCTGTGTGCTGGCTTCTTTGACTCCAAGACTAGTCCAAACATACTTTACAGTGGCCCCTGTGCCAGCCAAACTTTGCTGGCCTAACTGTGCCAGCCTAACTCCAGGTTAGGATTGCACTCTTATTTACTTGATCATGGAGTACTAGAAGGAACCCTTCCTTAAGACCAGTCTTGCTTCCTGATGCTAACTGTCCTTACTTGGAAGCAAATCTTGTTCCTTTGCATGGGTCAGAGGTCCTAGTCCTTATGGGTTGACTGAGACATGGTTGGTTGGTTGGCTGGCTGAGACATGGGGCGCCCCATAGCTGTAATCTTCAGGACAAGCTGGCCACACCAGCAAGAAAAGAGAGGGGTGGGGCAGCCTGTAGCGGAGTGCCTGCTACTTCTGACTGAGGCAAGTCCGGCTTCTGGACACGGGAGTTGTCAACTTGCTCTGCCACACGATGGTGCATTTGGCTCATGTGCCTAGGGACGATCCTGCCATCGGAGAGGGCAGCCTTGTTCGACACAGGACAGGTCACTCGAACCGCAGTAGCCGGAATCCATGCAGCGCCCCCAGCCTAGCTCCTAACGAACACGGTGTCATCTGGATTGAACCCCGAACAGCCTCTCGCACCTTGGAGGTACAGATGTGAAGGCCCGGGGAAAAAATCAGAAAAATTAAAAAAAAAAAACACCACATTTTTTTCTCATTTTTTTCCTGAAGCATTTTTGTTTTTTTCCTGAAAAATTGGAAAAATTGAAAAAAAAGAAAAGAAAAAATTGATTATGGAATATTTTATTTTAACATGATGAGTAAAATATTTTTAGACAAGGTCTTCAAATATTTTCCAAAGAGTTTCTAAAAATATGTATGGTATCAGAATATTCTATTTTCTGTGCACTGAGGACAAACAAGTCCTAGGTTACAAACTGAACCTTCCAGTGCAAAAACTGGTTTTTTTTCTGAGCTTCAAAATTTCCAGAAATTTTACGTCTCTGCTTGGAGGTCGGTGGCCTGTCCGGGGTCCTGTCCGGATGCAACTGGTCGAGACTGGATGTCAAATGCCGCCCCATCAGTAGCTCTGCTGGACTCTGGCCCGTGGCGGTACAAAGAGTAACTCACTGGCCCAAGAGGAACGCTGATCCCAGTGCCCCTGAACATGGAGGGTGAGAGCTTCCTTGGTCATCCCCATCATACGTTCTGCCTGCCTGTTAGTGGCTGGATGGAAGGGGGCCGATGTTATGTGGCGAATCAGGTTCGCCTCTGTAAAATCCTTGAACTCTGCTGACGTGAAGAGGGCTGCATTGTCCGATATGATTGTGTCTGGAAGACCCTGAGTGGAGAAGATCTTCCGGAAGGCCCTCACCACGGCCCGGGATGTCATGGCAGGGATAGGTACCACTTCTAGTCCGTATAAGAATCTACCACGATGACAGGGGGACAGGCAACAGCTGCAGGAAACTTTTGGGGTGAATAGAGGACATCTAGGAGAATCAGAGTTTCTCAGAGGAAGCTATGGGAACACAAAGCACACACCAAGGGAATTCTCTGCTCAGAGTGGTTTGCATCTATAACCGGTGAGTATTGTATGTATGTTTTGTCTGTGGTTGTGGTTTTAGGTGCGTAATAGCGGTAAAAGAACTTAACGAGAGCAGGAAAACAGCCAAATTGCAGACTCACTAATGAAAGGAAAATGACTTGTTAGGTTGTGTCATGATAACTAATGAAGTTTTTTTTTTGAAGTTAATTCATTATCAAAGAATTAACTATTGACGTAATTGTGCCCAGTCCATTTGAATGGGACTTGGTGTCGTTTCAGCAGTAATGGGAGTCAATTTGGAGATGCAGAAATGCCTAAATATTTTTCCCCATTGAAATTGATGGTTATTACATGTTCAGCTTACAAGTACCGTATTTCCCCAAGTATAAGACGCACCAATATATAAGACGCACCTTAATTTTGGGGCTGGAAATTTGAAAAAAAATGTTCGTTCGCTCCCCTTTCCTGGAGGGGCTGCTGCGTGTGGAGTTGTCCTCCCCTCAGCCCCAGAGCACAAAGCAACTGGGTGCACGTTGACTCCTTCGCCCTCAGCAGCTCAGCTCCTCCGGCTGGAGGGCTCTCCTCTGGCAGAGGACAGCTCGGCCCTTTAAGACAAGCGGGAGTGCGGAGAACCGCGCTCCCGCTTATCTCAAAGGACGGCAAGTGGCAGCGTTGCCACCGTGTCTTTCAGGGGATCGGATGCACGTGCATCCGATCCCCTGAAAGACCGGTCCTTTGAGACGAGCGGGAGCCCGGT
>JAJKFI010000173.1:1053300-1083807 GCA_029204185.1 Lerista edwardsae | reverse complement strand
GATCGGATGCACGTGCATTCGATCCCCTGAAAGACCCGGCGGCAGTGCTGCCCCCGGCCCTTTAAGACAAGCGGGAGCACGGAGAACCGTGCTCCTGCTTGTCTCAAAGAGCCGGCGAGGGTGCACGTGCCTTGTATAAGACGCACCTAGTTTTTAGCGCCCCAATTGTTTGAAAAAAGGTGCGTCTTATACTTGGGGAAATACGGTATTTGCCCTACAAAGGATTTTTTCAGGGACTAATTACCATCATAATTTTTTTGTGGGGGGGGGCAGCGGCTGTATAAAGCAGTAGTTCTCAAACTGGTGGGTTGTGCCCCACCAGCTAGGGAAGCACATGTCTCTGTCCATTTAAGGGGCAGGGAAAGGGGGAAAAGCAGCAATGCAATCCCCAAGGAGGCAGTGCTGCCAGGGCAGAGGGTTTTTTCCCCTACTTACCTCTGCCAGTGCCAGACTCCGGGGTGTGTGGGGAGGCCCACAGATGCCTCTGCAGGGCTGCCCAACCCTCATGAACAATTAAAAAAAGTTTGAAAAGGACTTCCAGTTTTTGATTGAAAACAGGAAGTGACTGTCAATTTTTTTTTACTGTTCCTGAGGCTTGAGAAGCCCTGCAGAGGCAACTCCCCACACACCTCGGAAGCCGGCACTGGCAGAGGTAAATGGGAAAATCTCCCTCTGTCCCTAGCAGAAGCACAATCCTGGGGATCACAGTGCTGCCATGGCCCCACGCCTGCGCACACTTAGAGCACAATCCTTACCTGGAGTTAGGCCGGCACAGTTAGGCCAGCAAGGTTTGGTCAGCACAAGGGCCACCGCAAAGCACATTTGGACCACTCTTGGAATCAGGGAGGATGGCACACATCTGTGTGGTGGGTGCTCTGACTCCAAGAGTGGTCCAAACCTTTATGGTGTCCCTTGTGCTGGCCAAACTTTACTGGCCTAACTGTGCCGGCCTAACTCCAGGTTAGGATTGCGCTCTTACAGTGTTCCTAACTCCATCGTAGGAGTTTGGGAAGCACTGGTACAAAGTCTATAAGCTTCAAGGTTTGTGTTCCACCTCTTAAGGAGTGGGTTGATTTGTGGAACATAGATGTGTTTTGTGTGACAGGGGCTATGAGCTCTAGTAGCAGAGCCCAGGCATCTCGGTCCCTTCGCAACCAAGGCATGTTCTAAGCAGAAGGATCCAAAGCTTTACTCCTTTGAAGCACCAGCCAGCGGGTGGCTGAGGGTTATGGAAAGTAGCAGGATCAGGTGATTTGAGGAACCAATAAGATTGATCTGGGCTTATATAATCTGGAATGTGTCTCTAGGTTGAGCAGTTCCTTCCTTGGTGTTGGTTGAGCGGCTCCAGCCTGCCTGGACAAAGAAAAAAACTGTCCATTGAGTTGTGTTGCCCCCCTCTGTACCAGAACACTACCCAGTGGGACAGAGATTCTGCCTGGAGACTCAGAGCCCAGCTATGGTGCAGGGTTGGCTACTTGCAATTTCCTTTTTCCACTGTCTCATTTTAGGAGGTAAGTCTCAGGATAAGAGGTAAGGAGAGACAGGCACCTCTTCAAATGGTGTCCTCTTATATTTAGCAGGGGGAGAGCAACTAGCCTCATGGCAGGATCGCTACTGCTTTGGGAACAGGGAACCATCTCTTATGGAAACTGCTTTGCCTCAATCAAAAGACAGCTTTGCAGAAGTTTGATTTGAAAACACTTTGCATTTGCTGTCAACTCGAAGCCATTTGGGGGAAGCAGAGAGAGGTTTATCCATGTGCATGTGGCGTGGACATGGTGATGCTTCTAGGTCCAGTCAAGGTGAGAGAGACAGCAGGATAAGGAGGGTGAAGAGCAGGTGGCCTTTCATCTGGCCAGTGGCGTTTCTACAGGGATGGCAAAGCTCTAAGTTTTGCAAGAAGCCTGACTTTGCAGTGGAAATCCCTCCTCTCCTGCACTGTTTTAGCCAATCCTCACAGGGAACAGCAACATCTTGGCATTGCTTACTGGCTACATCAGCAAGGGAGAGGAGGGATTTACATGACAGGGTAAGGCTTCTTGCAACACTTAGAGCTTTGCCATCCCTGTAGAAACGCCTCTGCATCTGGCGGCAGCAGCAGCAGCAGCAGCAAAAGGCCTCTGGAAAACTCCTGCTTGGAGATTAACATGTCTCAAGGTTGTTGAATTCAGTGGAGAGAACTAGGGCTGGGAGCGGAAGCTGGGGCATGTCTGATGGCCCCCAGCAATGCCTTCTTTTGGCACATGGAAACCCCTTGGCACTTTGTAGAGGAGAGAGTCGGTTAGGTGAGAATTCCCCCCCCCCGCCCCAATGTGGCAATGTTTGCAGGGAGTTGCTTGAATCGAAGTGCTGGTCTTTTTCAGTGGATGCCATCAGATGCCGAAAGTGCCGTCATCAGGGTTGCGATGTGATATACCCTACTGAAGTATGTGAGGATGAGGACTGCTGGGTCAAGTATATCTATAAAGGTAAAAGGTTTTCCTGGAAGGGATAGGCGTGCCTTTTGCACCACGCCTACGCTGTGGTTGTGCGGATGTTGCCAGAAGCAGAGGAGAGCATGGATCCCGTGTCTTTGCTGGTTGTTGTGCAGAAGACAGGACTAGGGCAAGTGCAGCATGTCACCCTTCTGCACAACAACTGCATTTGCAGAATAACGTTTACGCCACAAATAGATACATTACGGTCCAGTCCAAACTGATGGCTGGACTCATGTTCCAGCAGCACAGCGACCATCGAGACATTGGAAACCACGGTGTGCTGTCGCACACATCCAGGTTGCTGGCGGAAATGTTGGGGGGGGGCAGCCTCACAGCAGCGGTCTTCTACGATGCTACAGTAGAAGCACTGGAATGTTGGGGCAGGGGGGTGGATGATAGGCTGGGAGGGGAATGAATGGGGGAGTGACAGTGTGGGAAGGGGCAAGCAGGAGGTCTCTGCAGGAGGCACTAAGGTGCGGGAGGGGGTGGATACTGGAGCAGTGACTTGCCCATTCCTTCGCCCGTTCTCTCTCCTCTAGACCTATGTAGATCCTTCAGATCAGGGGTTAGGCAACCATTGGAAGTATGTGAGCTACTTGACCATATGACTAACTGGCCAAGAGCTACTGTGATTTCCCTGCCGCATATTCAACGGTAGGAAAAAAATTGCCAGAGCAAGGCAGCAGGGCAGGGAAGCCTTTCAAGAAGCAACATGTACACAATAGCAGATCATTAATAAGTACAGGCCTCATGGTCCTCCCCCCCCCCATATTTATCTCCCCCTATCTCTCCCCCCCGTATTTAACTGTTGGAAAAACTTTCCAGTGCAAGGGAGCAGGGCAGGCCATCGGGGTATGCTTTGGAGGGCAGGAGAAACTCTAAGGAAGTCCTCCACACATGACACTCTCAGGAAGAGAGGAAGCCACCTTTCACTTCACTTCCCTTTCCTTCATGCTTCGCCTGCTCCGCCTCTCACCATGGAGATACGGCTTCTCCCGCCTCCCCATCTGGCAGCCGCCAGTCTTGCCTCGAGCAGCTGCCTCCCAAGAGCACATGCTGGCCAGAAGTTTGCAAGCACAAGGGTGGCAGCTGGAAAGGGTGGGGCTGACTGGCTCTGTGCTCTCCCCCCATCCTTTCTGGCTGCTCAGTGGCAGCTGCTGCTGCTACCCTGAGCCGAAAAGGACCACGAGCTGCCAGTAACCACCCCACGAGCTACTGGTAGCTCATGAGCCCCACGTTGCCTACCCCCTCTTTAGACCTATGCCAGAATCTCCTCAGCTCTACTCCTGCAAAATGGCTGGTGCAGAGCCAAGGAGAGCCACTGTGGCAGAAGAGTCTTGCCGCAGGGTAAGGGATCATTGTTCCCTTCCCTTAGGGCAGTGGTCTCCAAACCACAGACTGCTGCATCTCTGTAAAGCCGTCCTCACTGCGAGCAGCACGATCTGTCATGCTGCTGCTGCTTTTCGGATGTGATCTGCACAGAGAGACATTCTGGGCAGTTGCGTCTATTGTCCTCTGCCCTGACTGGCTTAGCTTCTGGATGTCCAGGAAGACACCACAGCCCATAGTGCTGATCCAGTGGTGTCATTCAAATGATTTAGGAACAGGAACTCACTTTTGATTGGCACTTGTCGGGAACTCGGAACCAGCCACGGAGCCCGTTAGGATCCGGAATGCCCGTTCTGGTCCGGTCCCCCTGAATGACATCACTGCCTTTGCCCCCCTAGGAATCCGGAGTCGCTCCCTTTAACCCTCTGAGTGCCAGCCAACCAAGAAGAAAAGCTCTTTGCAGAGGAATTGGGAGGGGGGAGGAAGGAGAGTGAAGTGGGCGGAGTCAGCCCTAATTTTAACTAGTGGAACTGAGTTCCCCCGCGTTCCCCCTGCATGGCATCACTGTGCTGATCACACCTGAAAAGCAGTAGCAGCACGACAGAACAGGTCGTGGTGCTCGCAACAGAGACAGCTGTTCCCGCACACCTTATCTGGCCCACCGGCCAGAGTTTGGAGATACTGTAGCCGCCTTAGGGAGACCTCCACATATCACCACCCACCGCAGCAGCGCCTGCCCCACTGACACAGCTGCATCGGTGGTGGGGAAGATATTTAAGAATGGGCCCTCAAGATGCCACAGCTTTCTGTATTTGCTCCAACGGATGATCACGGTATCTGTATAGTACAGAATGGAGGAAGTTCTCAGTTGAGAAATTTTGCCTTGAGATTTGGCAGGGGACAAAATTCAGGTGTAAAAGAGGGGAGATTTGGGCTATGCATATAAATGGTTTGCAAGTTTCATGGGGTGGGGGCTTCCAGCTGGTACAGGTCACTTGTTAGAAACATTAGCTTTGGTGGCAGCATCACCAAAGCTCTTCTTGGTAGACCACAGTTGGTATTCCCCCACCCCCCAGAATGCTATGTAATTAGTGTTGTTCTGGGGCATTCTGGCAGATGAGTCCATCTGCAGTGCATCTGGTATCTTGGGACCCGCAAAAACAGCTGGCACAGGTCTGAGGAAGCCACACGGTCCGAATCACCACACCTCCTCCCCGGGCCAACATGCCCAACATCCCCTGCCCTGTTATGGCTCCTGCCCACCCTCCCTCCTCCCAGAACCTCTCTTGTGCCAGTTGAGATAGCAAATTTGCAAGTAATGAACCATTGATCCTATGGGATCCATGGGGTTAGGTGCAAGGGGTGCCTTATCTGCCATCAGAAGAATCCAGCAAACCCCTTCAGGAAGCCAGCACAGTGCAGCAGGAAGTGCCAAAAGTTCTCTGAATGCTACAGAGACCTTCCAGAGGCTGCAGGGATCTTCAGAATGGCACCTGCGACCAGCACGGACCCCTCAAACATGGTGAGCAGATGCTTCTACCAGCCATTTTAGAGGGGTCGGCTCTGGTCACAAGTGCCATTCTGAAGGTCCCTGCAGCCGTTGGAAGGTGGCATAGTGGATAACGAGGACAGAGGCGCAGATATCGAGGTGAGTAACAACTCTGCCCCTTGCAGATCAGTGAGGTCACAGATCGTGAGGTTGCATATAAAGAGGATTGACCGTATGTGAATATTTGCCATGCAGGCCTAAGGGGAAGTAGCCACAACAGTTTGAGTCATGGTTGCAGCAAGGGCCAAATTCTAACATGGGTTAGTTGAGTCTGAAGTTTGGTTCACAGTTAAAACAGCAGGACACCATGAAAGCAAACATTTAAAAAAACCCAAAGAAGAAGAATAAAGACTGCCTGCTGACAAGAGGAGCATGCCTGAAAGAGATGGCATAGTTCCTAAACCGTGACCAGTACATCCCTTTCTCATCCAAATTCTAGGTAATACTCTGGAAAGCAAAGAAATGGGATGCGTCAGGCAGTATTCCAATTGTGGAGCCTTCGGTGACCTTCCAGGCAATAGACGTTTTGATGAATTCTGCTGTTTCGGTGAAGACTTTTGTTCTGAATATATGTAGCTCACTTTTGTGCATGAGCAGTAACAGATGAAGTATTAAATGTCCCTGCATTCCGCAGTGAGGTTGTGTTCTTATCTTCTTCCCGCCTTCCCAATTTAGATGACAGTCACACGTATTGGGGAATTGAATCCTGATTAAGCCCTCAGCTTGACCATGAACACCTACCCATGCTACAGGCAGATTGCCTACTTTGTTCTTCCCTCCCCCCCCCACCCCGAAGTTCATCAGCAGTCTAGAAAAAGAGGTACCTGAGGGGGTGGCGGTGACATGATTGAGATGCACAAAATTAGGCATGGGATGGGTAGAGTGGATAGAGGAATGTTCTTTTCCCTCTCTCACAACACCAGAACCAGGGCTCATCCACTAAAATTGAGTGTTGGGAAAGTTTGAAAAGAAAATACTTTTTTACCCAGCAGGTAATTAACCTGTGCAACCCCTTGCCACAGGATGTGATAATGGTGTCTGGCCTGCATGCCTTTAAAAGGGGATTAGACAGATTTTTAGAAGAAAAGTCTATCGTAGGTTACAAAACTCAATTCTTCAGCGAGAGGGGGGTCTCAGGGAGAGCTGAACGTAGCAGTTCTAATAGTCTGACTCCCTAGAAAGCAGATTTTAGAATGGGCATGTGTTTTCTCCCTTCTGCAGAGATCAACCTGGTCCTTCTTATCAGAAGTGGCCATCTGTGCTGAGTGTTTAAAAATCAGTGCATAAAAAAGGTTGGACATGTATGTTCAGATTAACCACACTGTGGGCACAACCCAAGGCTGACCTGGGACCGATGCAAGCCATAAGGCCCTTTTGCGCCAGCACTGCTGCTGTGGGGCTGATGCCGGGAGCAGTGTCATTCCTGCGGCGCTGGCAGAAGCTGGCAGTGCACCACTTGTGCGGCAGCCGAATTCAGCTGGTGCAGGTGTGGTTCTCGGCAGGGAGGAACTGGGCGGGTGGAAGGTGGTCTGGGAGGTGGTGCTTGGAGCCTCCAACACTTGGATTCCTCCATGTATTGGAGGGATAGATGCCGTTTGCGGCATTAGAAGTGGAGCCTCCGATACCAACCTTGCAGGGGCTCAAGAGTCCTCCGTGCATTGGAGGAACTGGGTGACGCTACAAGCAACTCTCGACTTGTCCAAGTATCCAAAGGTATGGGCGTCGCTTGAAGCGGCACCTGCCCCCTCTGCTACTCGGAGAAGGGGGCAGCAGTGGTGGTGGTAGTGGGGGAAGATTGTGGTACCACCCTCTTGCAGGTTGGTGCCCAGGGACATTTGCTCCCTTGGCCCCTCCAGGTCTGCCGCTGCAAATGGCGGGTTAAAGCCCCTGTTTGCCTGAAGATAAGACCCGAAAGTCGCCAGTTCGAGAACATTGGAAGTTTCCGTGAGCGGCAGACCTTGAAAATTGCGACTGATAAGAGCTGAGCTGTCTCCAGCTGCCTGTGAGAGAGGAATTGTGCTGGGCTAGCTGCTTCTTTGGTGGGAGCAGAGAAGCCACTTATCAGCCAGCAGGAAGGCAATCGTGCTGCCAGAAAGAAGACTAGACCACAAAATTTCCATCTGTATGTTGTTGTAGTTCTTGAAAGACAGAACTTCTTTGTAATTTGTAAAAAAACCCTTGGGGGTTTAGAGAAATAAAGCCTGCCTATGTAAACCACCTTGAATTAAAGTCAGAGGAGCAATCTAATAACAAAGAAAGGTGGCATATAATTACAACAACAACAACAACTACTACTACTACTACTACTACTATTACTACTACTACTACTACTACTACTACTGCTATTATTATTATTATTATTATTATTATTATTATTATTATTATTATTTTACATTTCCCTATAAGAGGTGGTAGTCCCATCTCTGGAGTGCACTCAACAGAAAAGACCTTTAATTCCATTTAAGCATTCTGTTATACTTGCAACCAGGGCAGTTAAACCGTGGATTGTTCTGACCCTTTCAACAGATGCTTGTGGGAGAAACGGGGATTCTAATCTGCCCTAAGGAATATGAGTACAGTACCCAGGGATGTTGGTTCCTGGAGAAAAATGAAGAATACCCAATTGTGATAATGTGGATGCCTTGTATGCTGGGCCTTACGGTCAATCTGTAAATCGTCATCCTTCTACTTCAGGGTGGGTCAGTGTTTAGAATTAAGATGTAGTTTATGGGGGGGATGTAAGATACCAGAGGCCTCAAGCCAGAGATGCCAGAAGATGTTGGATAAGCTACCCTAGTGGTTCTCAAACGTTTTAGCAGCAGGACCCACTTTTTAGAAATACAATTTGTCCAGGACCCACCAGAAGTGATATCATGGCCAGAAGTGCAGTCATTGTGATGCCAGAGCCTGCTGCTTTTCTAAGAATTTTGTAAGCAATAAGTCGGGTTTTCCCATAGCAAAGTGAATCAGAAAGGGAGTAGAGGGGGGGAAAGCCTATTTACAACACTGACACAAGCAAAATAACCACACAGCCGCCCCACCTTTCCAGTGTCCCCATATTTTCAATAATGGCTACTCTACATGGCCCACCCAAAGTTGACTCATGACCACGATATGGGAGGAAATCAAGCCAAGGGAGGCGATTTCTCTAATCCCCTGTCTCTTTAAGCAGTGACACCGGGCTCCCAAAGATTGAGATGTTCATTTTTCCCGGCGTGCATTCCCCATTCCTGTTTGTTGCAGTTTCACATCTCACAGTCCAGAACTGGTTGAAACTGGCATTCCGTCTCTGCTTCTCCAGATCAGATAGACACCTGTGAGTCCTTGAGCTGGTCAGCTTCCCAAGCTTGTTAGGGCAACTAGCTTTACTCCCTTTCCGATAGTGTAATGAAAGCAGGCAATTTCACACGGGAAGAGCTGGCTACAAACACTTTGCTTTCTCATGAGATCATAGTGTCCAAAGGGGCACCTCATTGGGTAAAATGGGGCACAAGGGTCTTCAGGTATCCACCTACCAGATATACTCTGGTTGCATCCTTTTGTTCTTGTGTAGAAGAACTTTCTCACTGTGTGTGCACTAAGATGTAAAACCACACTGAAGAGCCGCCTGCGCGCGGCACTGCCTTCGCTGGCTTTCCTAACCGGCAGATTGAACTTTTTCACCTTTCACACTTTCGCTACTGAAACCAATAAAGACTTTGACATTGAAATGTAGCGATCGCTTCGTTCCTTCGCTCCGGAGCGCTAAGGCAAGCGCTAGAATGGGTCCGCAAGCCCCCAACTCTGCTCTAACCAACACAAATTCACAACACTGTTGAGGTCCGCAAAACCTCCAAGCCCTCCGATCCCGCACGGGACCCCTGCTATAGTTACCAAGTTGAACGTCGACAAAAAGAATGCCAGCTGGACTTCGATGGTGTTTCCAGAAAATTGTATTTATTGCAATAAAGACGCAAGAGGTCGCAAACCGTGTGTGCAAAAAGGCATCCTAATTGTGTGCCAAATTGATAGACAGGTATCGTTATACATTCATGTATGCAAACAAGGAGAAAAATCAAAGAACCACTCAAATTCATTTATCAATTTCTACTCTGATTATTGGTCACTTGGGGCTTCGGGACCTCTGATTGGTCCCAAAGGGGTTTGAAGAACTCCAAGGTCATGCCCTTTCCCTCGAGGGGTGAGCGGTGCCCTGAGGAGTGGGCTAATCTTGAGAACACAAAGGTCTGGGGAAGTGGGGAATTGCTTGGATCCAGGGGACAAAGAGGTTTGATTGGGTTTGGGAGGCTTGATTGCATTTGAGTGGCAAGGGACAAAGGCATGGGGTCAGGGAAGGGCAAAGATAATCACATATTTCATAAGCGAAGAAGAACATTTCATCCTGTACAAGATTAAGAGTTCGTGCAAGGTTATAATGCAAATGTCGTTGGCTGAGATCAAAGATGTTGGCACCGACGACGTGACCTGAGGATCTGACTTGATGGATGTGGCACACTCCCTGAGGGAGCCGGCATCCATCTTGTTCACTGGCGGCCATTTCGTGTCGTCTCCCATACAGTATGCACAAGCACGAAGCCCAACAAGACAGTTCTGTCCAGGTCTACAGCCCTCTTCTCCCGAGAGGCATGCGTAGATCTAACCGACGTGTTGGCCCAGTTGGCTACAACAGCCCCAAACTGGCCAGAACACTGAGGATTTTTGTTTAAGGGAGAAAAGACTAGTGTGCTCTGTGCACCTTTAGCTGTTTGTTAGACCCCTGGTGCTCACAGTAGGTCAGCAGCTTTAAAGTGGAAGCACTTTTCCCCTTGGGTCCGCTTTATTGAGTAGCTATGATTCAGCATTAATCCACATGTTTCCAAATACAAATAAAAGTTTATTAAAGATAAAAGAAAGAAAAAGCAGTGGTGATATTACAAGTTTCAAGCACAAAAACAATAACAAGCTAAGCTCCTGAGCCTACTTTTCCCTCACTAATACAGTACAGTCTTTTAAGCAGTGTTCAGTTTCTCAAACTTACAGTTCACAAGGAGTAAATCTTTGCTTCTTCAGACGTCTTTGTCTTGAGGTTGTTGGTTGTATATTTTTCAGCAGCCCGGCATAGCTTCCCATCCCAGCTAGCAATGGATGTTTCCAGTGGTGTTATCCTACTGGAACACTGGGCAGGACATCCGGGTGATCGGCAGCCCACCCGTCGCGTTCCTCAGTGTTACGCCGTTTGTGTAACGTACGCAAGCGGCGTAATTGGTTACGCAAGCGGCGGAACGCTGCGGAATGCGACGGGTGGGCTGTTGATCACCCGGATGTCCCGCCCAGCGTTCCGGTAGGATAACACCACTGGATGTATCGTTTGCCCAAATTTTTATACTAATTTTGAATACACTCCTGTCCATCAAAAATCTTTAACCAATTACACTCAGTTGTTCAGTTTGAATCTGTTGCTGGGCAGTTTTTCCCCTCCCAACTTTGCAAAGCTAACAACAATTTACATTTCTGCTTGACAGGCTATAGGAGTGAATACCTCACCAATTCGTTGAACATTGCTCAGTTCCTGAGACTATGCCAGGTACTCAGCCAAGGTACTTAAGCCTTTTGTTCCCTTCAGGATGCCAGCAATTACAGTAATCAGCGCCTAATGTTTCTTGGGATGTTCCTTAATCTCTCTCTACAGACTTTTCGGCTCCATTTTCTAACTATCTCTGCATGTTCCCCTCTCAGAGTAAAATGGCTTCACTTTGGTTCACTCTTTATCTAGGTTTATCTGTGGATTTATTTGTGACCGTGACAAGTTCTCATTGATAAAATACATTCCCCATTCATAAAACATACTCCCCATTCATAAAACTTCATAAGGTCAGCCTCCCCTTTAAGGACCTTGACAGTTCGGAGGTTTGACAGTTCGCTTGAACTACGTGGCCGGGGATTCTGGGGAAAGACCTGGCCGTCTCTGAGTTTGACAGCCGGTAACCGGTGCTTTCGAGGAACAGCCGAGTTATGGAAGTGGTGCTTTCGAGGAACAGTTCGGGTTTGACAGCCGGTCCAGGCTAGGCGAGCGGTGCTTTCGAGGAACAGTTTGGGAGTTTGATAGCTCAGCCGACCCATGTGACCGGAGTTCCTCGGGTGGCTTCCCCGCTGTCCTCAGCTGAACTCCGGGCTGGCGCATTGGCTTGCGGTTGACAGCTTGGATAAGGCGTGTGCTGGGGTTAGACCGCAGGTCAAGGGGTGGTTTAATCCTTTAATTGCCGGCCAGCTCCTGGTGTTAAAGCGCTTGAGCCGGCCGGCTGCGGGTTGCCGCGGCGGTGGCGCAGGTTCGAATCCTGGGTCCCCGCTTTGGCTGATAGTGGTCAGCGGGAGTCCGTGGTGTCTCGGCTGCGGGTTCAATTCTCTCCAAGGTTCAGTCTTTAAGACTTTATTTTATTTGGGGGCTTGGCTGGGCTGTGTGCTCTCAGCCAGGCAGAGGAAGCATGGTGGTTTCTGAGAGAATCAGTTTGGGGTTTTTTTCTCTCATATCAACCACTTAGTGGGTCCTGACCCACAATTTGAGAAACACTGAGCTACTCTTCGATGACATCATACACACCATACCTCAAAGTTCTTCCTTCTCTCCCACAATGAACCTGCTAAACATGAGATAATTATAATATTGTAACACAACCCCGAATGGACCAAACCAATATTTAACCTTCTTTACCATTTTCCAGTTGGCAAAAAAGAATACAAACTAACCCCTCCCCAAGACATCCCACTCAGTGGTACCACCAGAATGCAGACCCACGTGAATATAAGGTGGAACCTCATGGCCCCATACAATGATACAATGAGCTCCTAAAAGGCCATTCTGAAAAAATTTGAAGTCATGCAATGGCTTTGGGAGTGCAATCCTAAGCTGTTCTGGAACAGGGAGCCTGGTGGGCCAGCGCTGTATCTTGTGCAGCTTTGGAGCACGCAGGAACCTCCCTGGGACAAGGGCAATCCTAACCTGGAGTTAGGCCAGCACAGTTAGGTCAGCAAAGTTTGGCTGGCATAAGCGCCACTGTAAAGCGCATTTGGACCACCCTCAGGGAGGATGGCGCACATCTACCCCTAGGCCCTATCCCTAACTCCACCTGCTCCATTCCCCGGAGTGGTAAAGAGAAACAGTGGTGCAGCTGGCTATAGGACAGGGTGGGTGTCCTGGGTGCCACCCTTGGGGGGGGTGTCACCACAAGGTACCACAATTGTAAAAATTGCTGTTTTAAGTAGTAATACCATCATGTTATATGATATTTGATGTGGAATTTCACAAGGAATTCAACGAAACAGGAGTATAGTATCTTTATTCTATCAAAAGGTATAACCAAAAAGGTAAAAACAAAAAAAAATACAATTTTGTAATGTAGAAAAATGTGGGTTGTAAAAAGAGCAGTTTTTAGGGATAATATTATATTATTGAAACAAATGAAACAAATCAGAGTGTGAGATCTTCATTCAATGAAGCATTATGGCTAAAAATCAACAAAAAATACAACTGCCTTATGTAACGTAATGTATGATCGCTGCATTGCACCTTCAGATGCAGGGGCAGTATGTCACTGAGGGTGCAATCCTAACCAATTTTCCAGCACTGACACAGCTGTGCCAATGGGGCCTGTTTTACACTTTGCAGTGGAGTCGTAGTCACAGAGGCCTCCTCAAAGTATGGGAATGTTTGTTCCCTTCCCTGAGAGCTGCATTCTCCTTACCCCAGTGCTGGAAAGTTGGTTAGGATTGTACCCTGAGAGCGCTTCCCATATGCACTCCTCAGCTCAGAGCCGAGAAGACTGTGTGGCCTGAATTGGGGCCGTGTGGCCTCCTGGACGGGCTTAGGATTCGACTATGGCCGAATCTGGAGCGTACCCACGTCCCGCCCTCCCCCCACGCAGAACCCCCTTCTCCCATGTCCAGCCTGACACGGAACCTCCGTTGTGCCGGCCGGCTTTGGCCAATGCGAGGGAGACTTGGTGCAGGCGCAACTGAACTGGCTCTGCCTGCTCCTTTCCCAATTTTAAACCAATCGGTTGTTCTATGTCTGGCTCTAGCTGTTGCTTCCTGACCTACATACAGGTTTCTCAGAAGACAGATCAGGTGGTCTGGTACTCCCATCTCTTCAAGAACTTGCCACAGTTTGTTGTGATCCACACAAACAAAGGCTTTAGTGTAGTCAATGAAGCGGAAGTAGATATTTTTCTGGAACTCTCTTGCTTTCTCCATGATCCAGCAGATGTTGGCAATTTGATCTCTAGTTCCTCTGCCCTTTTGGAAACCAGCTTTTACTTCTGGTAGTTCTCGATTCACAAAGTGCTAAAGCCTAGCTTGTAGGATTTTGAGCATAGCCTTGCTAGCATGTGAAATGAGGGCAATGGTGCGGTAGTTTGAACAATCTTTGGCATTGCCCTTCTTTGGGATTGGAACAAACTGATCTTTTCCAATCTTGTGGCCACTGCTGAGTTTTTCAAATTTGCAGGTATATGGAGTGCAGCAAGCACTTTGACAGCATCATCTTTTAAGATTTTGAGTAACTCAGCTGAAATGCTGTCACCTCCACTAGCTTTGTTGTTAGTGAGCCCACTTGACTTCATACTCCAGGATGTCAGGTTCAAGTTCAGTGACTGCACCATTGTGGTTATCAGGAACATCAGGTTCTCTGCTTTATATTGTTCCTCTATGCATTCTTGCCACCTCTTCTTAATCTCATCTGCTTCTGTTAGGTCCTTGCCATTCTTGTCCTTTATCATGCCTACCTTAGCACTTAATTGTCCTTTGATATCTCAAATTTCCATGAAAAGATCTCTAGTCTTTCCCATTCTATTATTTTCCTCTATTTCTTTGCATTGCTCATTTAGGAAGGCCTTCCTTTCTGTCCTTGCTGTTCTCTGGAAATCTGCAGTCAGTTGGGTATATCTTTCCCTTTCCCCCTTGCCTTTTGCTTCCCTTCTTTCCTCAGTTATTTGTAAAGCCTTGTCAGCTACTTTGCCTTCTTCATTTCTTCCTCTTTGGGAAGGTTCTAGTTGCTGCCTCCTGTATAATAAGAACATAAGAAGAGCCCTGCTGGATCAGTCCAAAGGCCCATCTAGTCCAGCCTCCTGTATCTCACAGCGGCCCACCAGGTGCCCCAGGGAGGCACGAGACAACAAGATGCTTGCATCCTGTTGCCACTCCCTTGCACCTGGTACTCTGAAGTAGCCTACCACTAATGTAAGGAGGTTGCTCAATCCATCATGGCCTGTAGCCTGCAAGGGACTTTTCCTCCAGAAATCTGTCCAATCCCCTCTTAAAGGCATCTAGACCAGGTGCCATCACCACCTCCTGTGGCAAGGAGTTCCACAGCCTTGGCTCCTCCCCCTCCCTGGCTTGGAGAAAGCAATGACAGGTTGGAAGAGGCATTGCAGAGAGGAGGGAGTTGGGCAATCGCATTTGCCTCAACTGGGCAGCCACCAGCACACAGTGATGCTTCTTTTCCAGTCCAGGGAGTGGCAGCAGTAGCAAAAGCAGGTAGAGATGGGCACCCCCCCCAATCAGCTGCCTGAGGCAACCATCTCAATCGGCCTCAGGGATGAGCCATCACTGAGGGACTATTGCAACATTTATAGCAATGGCACTGCAAGGCTGTTGCTCTGCTGCTGGCTTCATGTGGCAGTGAGTTCCACAGGGTACTCATCAGAATCACACAAATCATGGCTTTTCACCTTCCGGCGTGCACCAGGCCTGATCCTAGACATGCAAACTGCGCCCCTCCCTGCTCCCCCAAGCTGTCCTTTTTGTGGCAAATTGCTCAATGGATGGAAGGCTGAGAAAGGGGGCGGGAAAAGGGGCTGGCTCTTCATACCCTCACTGGCTCACGAGCCATGAGAACACGGCCCGGGTTTGCTGTCAGGACCCCCCCACCTCGTGTTTTGTGAGTGCTGCGAACATGGAGGGCAATTCTGAGGGATCGAGCTCTGGGCCTGATGCCAGCAGTGCGCCCAGATCAGCAAGAGGAGGCTGACAGAGTGGCCTGTCACACGTTCCCTGTGGCAGGGAGTTCCAGTGGCTGTGGTGGGTTGGGTGGGAAAAGAAGGGCTGCGGGTGGCCCAAGATATAGATATACTGTTATTATACAAGATATAATGTTATAGACCGCTGTCCAAAGTTGTTCAGGCATGCTATCTACCAAATCTAAGCCCCTAAATCCATTTATCACCTCCACTGTATATTCGTATGGGATCTGATTTAGGTTCTACGTGGAGGGCCTAGTGGTTTTCCCTACTTTTTTCAGTTTAAGCCTGAATTTTACAATAAGAAGCTCATGATCTGAGCCACAGTCAGCTCCAGGTTTTTTTTTTAACTGCCTGTATAGAACTTCTCCACCTTTGGCTGCAAAGGATGTAATCAGTCTGATTTCAGTGTAGACCATCTTGTGAAGTCCATGTGTAGAGTCGCCGCTTGTGTTGTTAGAAAAGGGTGTTTGCTATGACTAACATGTTCTCCTGACAAAATTGTATTAGTCTTTGCCCTGCTTCTTTTTGTACTCCAAGACCAAACTTGCCTGTTATTCCTATTACCTCTTGACTTTCTACTTTAGCATTCCAATCCCCTATGATGAGAAGGACATCTTTTTTGGTGTTAATTCAAGAAGATATTGTAGGTCTTCCTAGAAACGGTTAACTTCTTCCTCTTCAGCATCAGTGGTTGGGGCATAGACTTGGACTACTGTGATGTTGAAAGATTTACCTTGGATCTGAATTGAAATCATTCTATCATTTTTGATACCCCAATATTGCTGTTCCTACTCTTCTGCTCACTATGAAGGCTACTCATAGCGTGGGAAGGAAGTGTGGACTGATGGTTGAGCTGCTGGTACTGCCTGAAGCTAAGCAGGAGAATCTGTGGTCTATTTTTGGATGGGAGACAGAATGCCAGACTGTGACAAGCTGCAGTACCTGTTGTGGCAGAACGGAGTCACTGTGGAGCTGGTTAGCCAGTGCAGAAATGTTGGGTGAAGGCCAGCCGGCAAAAGAACGGAGTCCAACCTTGAGGACTTGTCCAGGCTGGATTTACAATCACCTGCTGAAGCTCAATGTCACATGGCCAGAGGAGAGAACCACACTGTGAAGGCTACATCTGGGACTGAGGATTTGGTGAATTGCAGAATACTGTATATTTGTAAAAACAACAACAACACACACACCCATTGAAAAATGGTGGCTTAGACTAGCCTGCCCATGTAAGCCACCTTGGGCATTTGCTTCAGCATGGGAAAGGTGGGTTATAAATTCTTCAAAATAAATAAATAAATAAATAAATAAATAAATAAATAAATAAATAAAGTACTCAATTACTTCTAAGGGATCCCTGCCCACAATTGTAGATATAATGGTTATCTGAATTAAATCCTCCCATTCCTGTCCATTTTAGTTCACTAATTCCCATGATGTCGATGTTCAGTCTTGCCATCTCGCATTTGACCATGTCTTTCATGGATCACTGCCTTGTTGTGGCGAAGGGGCTTGAGTAGCTAAGTGAAGCTGTGAACTATGCCATGTAGGGTTACCCAAGATGGACAGGTCATAGTAGAGAGTTCTGACTAAACGTGATCCGCTGGAGAAGGAAATGGCAACCCACTCCAGTACTCTTGCCAAGAAAACCCCATGGATTACAAAACTAAAAGGCTAAAAGATTGAAGGCAAAAGGAGAAGGGGGCGGCAGAGGATGAGATGGTTAGATAGTGTCACTGAAGCGATGAACATGAAATTGGGTGAAAGGAAGCTAGTGGAGGACAGGGAGGCCTGGCGTGCTGTGGTCCAGGGGGTCGCGAAGAGTCGGACATGACTTAGCGACTGAACAACAACAAGCTTACCTTGATTCATAGATCTGATGTTGCAGGTTCCTATGCAGTGTTGTTCTTTGCAGCATCACTTCCAGACAGATCCACAGCTGAGCTTCCTTGTGGTTTTGGCCCAGCTACTTCACTCTTTCTGGAGTACTTGTCGTCTGCTCTTCCCCAGTAGTATAATGAAAGGCTTCTGACCTGAGGGGCTCATCTTCTGGACTCCTATGTTTTCGTCTTTTAATACTGTAATCCATGGGGTTTTCTTGGCAAGAGTACTGGAGTGGGTTGCCATTTCCTTCTCCAGCAGACCACATTTAGTCAGAACTTTCTACTATGACTTGTCCATCTTGGGTGACCCTACATGGCATAGCTCACAGCTTCATTAAGCTACTCAAGCCCCTTCGCCATGCAGGGGAATCCATGAAGGGGAATTTAGCTATAGTATTACGGGATGGTCCTATTACCAAAGCAAACACGGGATGGCCGAAGGAGGGTTTTATCAAGATTTATTCTTTATCTGTGCAGAGGCTGCCTCGGAGACAAATTTCTTGAGGAGCAGCCCAGAAAAACATAAGACATGAGATTATATACCCGAAATTATGTAAAACCTGATTATTAAATATAACGCGAACCATAGGCTAAGTAAAAACTCATAGGCGTTACCTTTTGCATCTTATCTAAAAATTTACAATTTCAGCAATTAAACTCTGGATGTCAGCTTGCCCCTTTCCCTCAAAGTCCCTTACCCAAGCATTTTACAAACTTCCTGAATTTGGAGACAGCAGCTGTGCAGTTCTTGCTTAAGAGACCTTTACCCAACTTCTTGATTTTGCCTAAGCCAAGCAACATTACAGAAGCTGTAAAAGCAAAGTTCAGTTCTAACCGGTTGCCAACTCCTGAATCTAAGATGCAGCAGAAGCTTTATACTATATTTTATGAACCATTGCTCTTTTCCCGTATCATTAGCAGCAGTCAAAACTATACCAAAAATTCAGTGTTGCAAGAAGAAACTTCTTACTTACTCAGGATCTGCACCCTGAGACCTCCTTCTGCAAATTCCTGAAGAAGGCAGGCTGTATGCTCAGTAAACAATGTCTTAAAAAAAAGATTTTCAGGGGCAAAGGCAGCTTTTTAAACAATTCCATAGAATTTGATACCCAGCACTATGGATAGTACAAAAGAAACATATGCACTTTTAGTACAATCGAAGATCCAAAGCATCAATTTCATCTCAGGTATTGAGGGACACATTGACATAGATCCAAACACATATATACCAGAGAGGAGGTCCCCTGCACATGTTTCGAAATGCAACATAAAAAGTGATGCGCTAACGCATCGACGGGAGAAAATTTAATACCCGTTTGGCGTTACACATGTCTTCTTTGGTGCAGCAGAGGATTCCCTCCCGAAATCCAAATCTCACAAGAGGGATTGTCATATTTTGCACAGAAATAGTATCTTTTCTTCAGGGTGTTGTGCCTGACTAGGGAAAGAAAGTAGAATTAACCATCGTGAATATATGGTGGCAGGAGGTGTGGACTGATGGTTGAGCTGCTAGTATTTCCTGAAGCTAAGCAGGAAAATCTGCAGTTTGCTTTTGGATGGGAGACGAATGCCAGGCTGTGACAAGCTGCAGGACCTGTGGTGCCAGAACAGAGTCGCTGTGGAGCTGATTAGCTCACCGCAAGTGAGAGTTGCGGTGGAGTGTGTGAGGAGGCCAGCCGGCAAAAGAAGGGAATACAACCTTGAGAACCTATCTAGGCTTGACTTGCTGAGGCTTGACAGCAGGCAGCCAAAGGAGCGAAACACACTATGAAGGCAACATCTGGGCCTGAGGAGTGGCGGATCACAAGAATACTGTAGATTTGTAAAAACCCCATTGAAAAAAATGGTGGTTTAGACTAGCCTGCTCATGTAAGCCACCTTGGGCATTTGCTTCAGCATGGGAAAGGGTGGGTATAAATTCTTCAAATAAATAAATAAATAAATAAATAAATAAATAAATAAATAAAATATATGAATAGTGACAGCAGTGGCATACCTGGTGGGGGTGGGGGGTCCGGGGGGGGTCACATAGACCTGGGCCGAAATGTGGAAAGGGTGTCTGAGCACCTAACCTTCCCTCAGCCACCTGCCCACCCCATTTTTAAATGCAAGCGAATTCGGCACCCAGTTTCACTCGCATTTAAAGGACAAGCGGAGCCTCTCCACCCCCGCCCCCCCCAACAAAGCCAACATCTGGCTTCACTCGCATTTAAAGGGTGGGCGGGTGAATAGAAGGCAAGTGGAGGGAGCCGCTTCAGTCGCCTACCCCAAGGAGAACGAAGCCAGGAGGATTCGTTTGTATTTTTTCATACAACAGGTGCATGGGGCAGAAGTAATTGTGGTGACATGATGATTTTCTTTTGTTTGGGTGGACGGGGCAGCTGGCTAGATGTGACAAGTCCATTATTTTGATGGCTGGAGAACACATTAAAAGCTCTATCTTAACCTGGAGTTAGGCCAGCACAGTTAGGCCAGCAAGGTTTGGCCAGCACAATGGATACTGTAATGTATGTTTGGACCACTCTCGGAGACAGAGAGGCCAGCACACAGGCGTGCGCCATCCTTCCTGACTCTGAGACTTGCCCAAGTATGCTTTACGGTGGCCCTTGTTCTGACCAAACTTTGCTGGCCTGACTGTGCTGGCCTAACTCCCGGATAGTTTTGTGCTCTCACATTCTTGGCTCCAAGTTCTCGGACTAACAATCCCTGCTCCAGGGTTGCTCTGAGGCCATGTTCATCTCTCTAGGTGAGAGGGGAGAATCTAGTCATTCTACGCCAATGGGGCTAACCGGTCCTGGATTATGTGGCTTGTTTGTGCTCATGGATGTCCTGCCTCATTACGTTCTTCAAATGGTAGTTCACAAAAGCAGAACAACCCCTTTTGCCTACAGCAGTGATGGAACATTAAAAGAAATGGCCAAAAGGACAGAACATGCTGCAGAGTAACGATGCATGAGATCAGGAGGCAAAGAGGTCAGGGACATAGCTCGGTGATGTGATACCTGCTTTGTATGCAGGTCTGGTTCTTGATGTGTTCAGGTTGGGTGAGGAAGAGTTTCCACTCTGAAACCCTGGAAAAATGCTACTTATCAGGCACCCACTAGGCGTGCAGTGCGGGTGGATGAGAGTTACTGAATGTTGCAGGATCAGGTGATTCGAGGAGCCAGTCAGATTGAACTGGGCTTATATAATCTGGAATGTGTCCCTAGGTTGATCAGTTCCTTCCTTGGTGTTGGCTGAGCGGCTCCAGCCTGCCTGGACAAAGAAAAAAACCTCAACTGTCCATTGAGTTGAGTTGCCCCCCTCTGTACCAGAACACTACCCAGTGGGACAGAGATTCTGCCTGGAGACTCAGAGCCCAGCTATGGTGCAGGGTTGGCTACTTGCAATTTGCTTTTTCCACTGTCTCATTTTAGGAGGTAAGTCTCAGGATAAGAGGTGAGGAGAGAGAGGCAGCTGTTCAAATGGTGTCCTCTTATATTTAGCAAAGGGAGAGCAACTATCCCCATTTACCCCATAAGAAGATCCCCACTGGATCAGGCCAAAGGCCCATCTAGTCCAGCTTCCTGTATCTCACAGTGGCCCACCAGATGCTTCAGGGAACACACAAGACAACCTGATACTTGCATCTCTTTGCCGCTCCCCTTCATCCGGCTCTCCAAGGTAGCCTACATCTAAAATAAGGAGGTTGCACTAACCATCATGGCTTATAGCCTGCGATGGACTTTTCCTCCAGAAATCTGTCTAGTCCTCTTTTAAAGGCATCTAGGCCAGATGCCATCACCACCTCCTTGCAGGCGGCAAGGGGTTCCAGAGATTAATTACCCGGTGGGTAAACAAGTATTTCCTTTTATCTGTTCTCACTCTCCCGACACCCAATTTTAGTGGATGACCCCAGCACGGTGCTTTTTCCAGGGGCTGGTGACCCTTCTGTTTTTTTTTTTATGACTGTGAACGCTTTGGGGCAGTCACATCACTGGTCCACGTTCTGCCCAGGAGCCAGGGAGCAGAATACTTCTCCGCTGAGACTGTCCCCCCCACTCACCTATGATGGTTTGGTGTCTCACTCAACCTCTCTACCCTTCTGAAAGCTTTCTACAACCTTCTACAACCTTCCAGCATTCATTGGAAAACCAGAAGTACGGTTTAAGTGCCTCCGGATGGTTCAGAAGGCCTCTGGAGGGGCAGGGACACTGCACATGGTCCTGCTGCCCAGGGGCATTTCCAGCGGTGTTATGCTGCCAGAACGCTGGGCGGGACATCCAGGTGATCGTCAGCCCGCCCGTCGCATTCCACAGCATTACGCCGTTTGCGCAACGTACGCAAGTGGTATAATTGGTTACGCAAACGGCGTAACGCTCCGGAACGCGACGGGCGGGCTGTCGATCACTCGGATGTCCCACCCAGCGTTCCGGCAGCATAACACCGCTGGGCATTTCCCCTTACCGGCCTAATGGCAGGGTTATTGCTGCTTTGGGGACAGGAACATCTATTTTTGTTTGAATCGTGAGTTGTTTGAATCGAAATGCTGGTCTTTTTCAGTGGATGCCGTCAAATGCCGATTGTGCAGTAATCAGAATTGCGATCCTGGTGTGGATCTGAAGACGTGTGAGAATGTCAGCTGCCTTGTCGCCAGGCTGTATCAAGGTAAAAGATTTTCCAGGATCAATTGTTCCCTTCCCTTAGGGCAGTGATCTCCAAACCACAATCTGTCATGCTGCAGCTGTTGCTTTTCGGATGTGATCTGCACAGAGAGTGATCTGGGCAGTTGCGTCTGTTGTCCTCTGCTCCAACTGGCTTTGCTTCTGGATGTCCAGGAAGACACCACAGCCCGTCGCATCTCTGTGTACAGATCACAACTGAAAAGCAGCAGCAGCAGCAGCACGACAGAACAGATCATGCTACTCACAACAGAGACGGCTTTCCCCGCACACCATATCCAGCCCACAGGCCAGAGTTTGGAGATACCTTAGGGAGACCTCCACAAGTGCACAGCACAGCAGCAGTGCCTGCCCCATTGACATAGCTGAATTGGTGGTGGGGAAGATAGTTAGGCCTTATGATGCCACAGCATTCTGTGTTTGCTCCATCACAGTGTTTATGTAGTGCAGAATGGAGGAAGTTCTCAGTTGCCTTGACGTTTTGCCTTGACATTTGGCAGGGGACAAAATTCAGGCTTTCCTGATGTGCTCCTTGGATCTGTGCCTGCAAAATCATGTTCTCAGGTCCAAGAGAGCCACGTGGCCCGAATCGGGGCTGCACACCTGGGGATGAGGACCTGGATGCATCCTAAAGGCTTCATCCTCACCATTCCCCCTCCCTAGGCCTGACCACCCATTGGCCTGCCGACCCCCTTCCCAATTATGAGTTCGGCTGGCACAAGGGAGGCTCCCCTTCAGTGCTCTCGGGCCGACGCTACTGGCACCACGACTCGGCACCCCCGCATCAGGGCTAATGACGTTGTATCAACTCTACGATGTAGTGCCAATGCAAGATTGTCCCCCAGACAGGATACAGAAATGGTCTGCCTACTGGTGCCTCTTTGCAGCCATTCCACCAAATACCTGGATATCAGCTGCAGGATCTGAAGAATGCATAGATATTGGGACTATGGCTACCAAGTGTGGCTCTGCTCCCCTTCCATGTGAGATTAATGACTTTATTGTCCCTGTATGCCTGTGAATCTGGGAGGGATGGGCTCTTGACTCGGGCAACTCAAGGTGCGAAAATGCTTTTTTTGTGTGACTTGTATTAACTCGAGTCATGGATGTCACTGATTTGGACCTTCCTGAAGTCTCAGGGCTATGGGGTTGGAAAAGAGTCATGACTCGAATTTGACTTGAGTGCAGACTCTCTTCAGTGTCTGTGTGCTTGCTTAATTTTCCCCCGTTGCTTCCACGTCACCCTGAAAGACCACATGGGTGATCCAGAAAGCCATCCGTGAGACCAATGGAAGCAGCAGATATGGTGGGAGGAGGGCAGGTGACTTGGAGGTGGAGCTGGTGAGTTAAGGGGCTGAGGAAGGCTTAAGGTTTCGGGGTTTTTGCTCAAAGATTTGACTCTTTCTTGAAATGACTTGGGATTCGAGTCAAAGTGACGCAACATTTCTGTGAGTCAGGTCGCATGGCTGCACACTATGACTTGCAACTGAGGATACAATCTTACCCAGGAGTAAGTCCAGCGCAGTTAGGCCAGCAAAATTTGGCCAGTACAAGGGCCGTCGTAAAGCACATTTGGGCTACTTTTGGAGTCAGGGAGGAGGGCACATGACTGTGCGCTGGCCTCTCTGACTCCAAGAGTGGTCCTAACATACTTTACGGTATCCCTTATGCCAGCCAAACTTTGCTGGCCTAATTGTGCCGGCCTAAATCCAGATTAGGATTGCGTCCTGCGTCAAGTTGCAAGGTCCCTGACATGACTTGTGGCTCTGGCTCAGTGACACAGAGCACATCCCTGGACTCTGGTGCACATTTGTGCACTCCCCATGGGCCATTTCAGTATGGGGCATTTTAGTGGCTTAGCTAAGTCATTTGCTGCCAGGTGCAAGGAAGATTTTGTAGCCCTCCCTCAACATAGCCCTTTCTGTAGCCACTTGTAGCCCCTTCGGTCACACAGAAGGATTCATCCCAAGAGTAGCCCCAGACTGTTACCCATCCCCCACCCAGCAGCTGGCAGTCTGTAGCATGGTGCAACTACTGCCTGCTGCTCTTATGTAGCTATGCCACTGGCTGATTTAACTGTCCCCATAAAAATACCTTGAAGTGGCAAACACTCAACATACGTTTGGGGACAAGAAAAAGACTAGTAGGTGTGTCATCATCATTTGTCAACAAGATATGTGCTGCAGTGGTGTCATTCAAATGATTTAGGAACAGGAACTCACTTTTGATTGGCACTTGTCGGGAACCCGGAACCAGCCACGGAGCCCGTTAGGATCCGGAATGCCCGTTCTGGTCCGTTCCCCCTGAATGACATCACTGCCTTCACCCCCCTAGGAATCCGGAGTTGCTCCCTTTAACCCTCTGAGTGCCAGCCAACCAAGAAGAAAAGCTCTTTGCAGAGGAATTGGGAGGGGGGAGAGTGAAGTGGGCAGAGTCAGCCCTAATTTTAACTAGTGGAACTGAGTTCCCCCGCGTTCCCCCTGCATGACATCACTGATGTGCTGGGAATATATAAGTGGCTGCCAACATTTCATTCCACACTCTCCAGCATCCCATCATATGCTTGTCCAAGAAACAGGCACAGGAAGCAGGCCGTGGCAACCTAGCAGTGTCACTGAGTTCACCTTGTAGCTTTCTTCCATAGACAGTCAATCCTCACTATCCGCTAGGGTTAGGTTCGTGGAACTCCTTGCAGATAGTGAATTTTCAGATAATGAATCATTGATCCTATGGGATCCATGTGGTTAGGTGCAAGGGGTACCTTATCTGCCAGCAGAGATCCTCAGGAAAACAACAAGGGACAGCAGGAAGTGCCCAAAGATCTCGGAATGCTGCAGAGACTTTTCAGAGGCTGCAGGGACATTCAGAATGGCACCTGCGACTAGCATGGACCCCTTAAACCTGGTGGGCAGATGCGTTCACCAGCCAGTCACTTTAAAGGGATCAGTGCTGGTCCCAGCTGCCATTCTGAAGGTCCCTGCAGCCTCTGGAAGGTCTCTGCATAGTGGATAACGAGGACAGAGGCACAGATATTGAGGTGAGTAGCAATTCTATCCCTTGCAGATCAGCGAGGTCACAGATCGTGAGGTCGCATATAAAGACAATTGACCGTATGTGAATATTTACCATGCAGGCCTATGGGGAAGTAGCCGCAACAGTTTCAGTCATGGTGGCAGCAAGGGCCAAATTCTAACATGGGTTAGTTGGGACTGAAGTTTGGTTTAGCATTAAAACAGCAGGACACCATAAAAGCAAACATTTAGAAACCAGAAGAAGAACCAAGGAATTAAAGACTGCCTGTTGACAGGGCGAGCGTGTGGCTAAAGAGATGACATAATACCACAAACACATTGCTTTCTCGCCCAAATCCTAGATGATCTTCTAGAAGTAAAAATAATGGGCTGCCACTGGAAGATGTCTGCTGACATCACAGGTGACCTTGAATTCAACAGACGTTTTGACCAATTCTACTGTAACAATGAAGACTTCTGTTCTGATAATCTGTAGCTCACTTTAGTATGTGAGCAATAACAGATGAAATATTAAAAAGATGACAGATGAAAAAAAAAGTCCCTGCATTCCGCTATGAGGTTGTGTTCTTATCTTCTTCCCACCTTCCTGATTCAGATGATAGTCACACGCTTTGGGGAACTGAATCCAGATCCGTTAGTTTGAACATGACCCCACCCATGCTATTTTGTTC
Source organism: Lerista edwardsae (assembly GCA_029204185.1). Classification (NCBI taxonomy): domain Eukaryota; kingdom Metazoa; phylum Chordata; class Lepidosauria; order Squamata; family Scincidae; genus Lerista; species Lerista edwardsae. The sequence continues at coordinate 1,058,216 of JAJKFI010000173.1, read as the reverse complement.
TTCCCTTCCCCACCCCAAAATACATCAGCAGTCTAGAAAAAAAGGCACCTAAGGGTGGGGGACATGACTGACAGTTGCACTGATGCTACGCTGGACAGCACCCCCGTGTTGGTGCTAAGGCAGGCTGCACTGGTCCTGTTGTACTGGTACCGGGTGCAAGGGAGTGGCAACAGGATGCAAGCATCTTGTTGTCTCATGCCTCCCTGGGGCACCTGGTGGGCCGCTGTGGGATATAGGAAGCTGGAATAGATGGGCCTTTGGCCTGATCCAGCAGGGCTCTTCTTATGTTCTTATGTTGTGCCGCGCCGTGCCTCCCTTGCACCAGTTGAACCCGGCTGGCACAGGGGAGGTGCCATTTTGGGACAAGGGAGGGATTTGGAGGGGGGAGGGCATACCTGGGCAGGCTGTGAGTGGGCTGTGGGCAGGCCAGCAGGCATGCTGGCCCGGGAGGGGAGTGGGCTTGGGATTTGGGCATAACGTCGAATTCTAAGCCCATTCGGGAGGCCGCATAACCCCGATGCAGGCCACACAATTTCCTCCGATGGTTAGTAGGCGCAGATCCAAGGAGTGCATAAAGGAGACTGGTGCCTCTCCTACAGTGAGGGCACAGTAAGGCCTCCAGCCTCCGTTATCCTATGCATAGAAATGGCGCAGGCCAATCGATCCTACCATTCTAGCACAGCAGAGGCGTCATCCAGGCGGAACGGCCGGGTATGCTGTTCCGCTAGTTCTGCGGAGGGCCCGGGCCGCGCCGCCTCTCTGGAGGACGGGCGAGCTGCTGCTGGGCCCTCCCTTCCTCCCTTGCATCCCAAATCACTCTAAAATGGAGCGATTCGGGTGCTGTGGGGCTTGGGGAGGCGTGGCAGCCCTCCGCCATAGGGGTGGAGGGCTGTCAACCATCCGGGCGTTCCGGTTCTTGACGCGCCTGGATGACATCACTGTAGCACAGTATCAGATTGTGCGCTGAGACATACAAAATTATGCATGGGATGGATAAAGTGGATAGAGGCATGTTCTTTTCCCTCTCTCACAACACCAGAACCAGGGGTAAAAAGGTAACGGTAAAGGTTTTCCTATGACTGAATGGTCTAGTCATGACCGACTGTAGGGGGCAGTGCTCATCTCTGTTTCAAAGCCTGTAGAGCTGGCATTTTGTTTGAGGACAAGCTTCCGTGGTCACGTGGCCAGCATGACTATATGCATGGAACGCCATTACCTTCCCACTGAAGTGGTCCCTATTTATCTACTCGCATTTTTACCTGCTTTCGAACTGCTAGGTTGGCAGGAGCTGGGACAAGCCATGGGAGCTCACTCCGTCGCGCAGTCTTGAACTCCCAACCTTCCGGTCAGAAGGCCCAGCAGCAGCGCCACCAAGTCCCCACCAGAACCAGGGGACATCCACTAAAATTGAGTGTTGGGAGAGTTGGAACAAATAAAATACTTTTTTACCCAGCAGGCAATTAATCTGTGGAACTTCTTGCCACAGGATGTGGAAATGGTGTCTGGCGTGGATGCCTTTCAAAGGGGATTGGACAGATTTCTGGAGGACATCACAGGTTACAAGCCATGATGGGCATGTACAGCCTCCCAGTTTCAGAAGAAAGCTACCTCAGAATGCCAGGTGCAAGGGAATGGCAACAGGATGCAAGCATCCTGTTATCCTGTGTGCTTCCTGAAGCATCTGGAGGCTACTGTGAGAAATAGACTAGATGGGACTTTGGCTTGATCCAGTTGGACTCTTCTTATATTCTTAGGATAGCCAGTTCTATATCATTTACCTCAGAGGTTTACCTCAGAAAGTTAATTCAGAATATCAGTTACAAGGGAATGGCAACAGGATGCAGGCATCTTGTTGTCCTATGTGCTCCCTGAGGCATTTGGTGGGCCACTGTGAGGAACAGGGACTGGATGGACCTTTGACTTGATCCAGTGGGTCTCTTATGTTCTTAGGGATCTAGTGCAATACTCTTCTGGGACATAGAGGAACTAGCCAATCATTGGCCGGGCAGGAACTAGCCAGGCAGGAGGTGTGTTCTGGAAGTGGAGCTACTGTCTTGCCTGAAAAAGCTAAACAGGATCAGCTCAATTCTCACCTTGGATGAGTGACTGGAAGCCTCTGACTAGAGACAAAGGAATATGAACTGGCAAGATAATGGATACCATCCTGAGTACCAGCTAGAGACGTGTTTTGCAGCTGCTGCCTGGGGAAGCTTGGAAAGCACAAGAACTGTGCAGCCAGGATGACAACTGCAACATAACATCTGGAGAAACGGAGGGTTCTGGGAGTTTCAGAGAATGATTGTATAACACCGATTTGAAACAAAAATGGGGATTAAGGTAATCCTGCCTATGAAAAACCGGCCTATGATACTCAAGTCTACAAGAAAGACAGTACATAATAACTGCAATAAATAAATCAGTGCAGGTGCTCAGCGAGATTTCTTTCCAAGTTGGAGAGCCATCTCTTCAAAACTTGAAGAGTTTCCAAAAAAGTATAGTCATATCTCGGTTTCTGCTGGGGTTTGGTTCTGGGACTCCCTGCTGATAACAGAAACCAGGTTAAATAAAAGCAATTAAAACAAAACATGAGATTTTCAGGCAGTCAATTAGAACTGCTGTTTTCAGCTCGCTCCAAGAAAAGTGACACCTTCGCCCTCTCTCACTGAAGAATGGAATGCAAAATTCCACTCTTCAGCGAGAGAGGGTTTCAGAGTAAGCAGAAAATAACCGTTCTAATAGCCTGACTTCCTGACTGACTCCCTAGAAAAGCAGTTTCTAGAATGGGCATGTGTTATTCCCGTTCTCCAGAGATCAGCACAGTCCTTCTGATCAGAAGTGGCCATCAGTTCGGAGTCAAATCATATGGGAGGTGCCCCAGCCCTGTAATCATTTTGGTCGCTCTCTTCTGCACCTTCTCTAGTTTCCCTATATCTATTTTCCCACCGTTCCCCCTAGAAACACACACAGACAATGTAAAATAAATGATTTTATTAAAGAGCCAAACTACACACTACAGAAAAAGGAAGCAACTTTCTCTCACCACTAAAATAGGGGTGAGGATAAAGTTTATGCTCTTCAAGGAGACAGCATGCATGAACATAAAACAAATAACCTGTCTCAAACTGCACCTCCATTATCCTGGGTAAGTCGTTAACATTTCCCAAGGAATTCTAATCCCATATGCAGCACTTCACTTGGGCTACACCAGTGATGGTGAACCTATGACACGTGTGTCAGAGGTGACCCACCCCAACATTTAGGGTGACACCCCAGTGTTCACCAACACCTGACAAAAATTGAGTTTGTTTTACTCATGTTTTTTTCATTTTTGCAATGATTTGATGTTTCTCCATATAATACATAGGACCACACATGTTTGGACTGTGTTTTTTGTTTGAATAAATGAATATAAAGAATTGTTTCTCTTTCGTTTGGGAGGGGGATTGACACGCCAGCGGAGTCAAGTTAAGCATTTTCTGAAGTTTTGGCACGCCAAGCCCAAAAGGTTTGTCATCATTGGGCCTCCCCATAGTTCTTCCTAGGTTGGATTCTTTTCTCATTTTTATAAGAAGCTTAACCTTCACCCACCAGGATCCTGCAGGTAACCTTAAGATCCTGCAGGTAACCATCCAATCATAATCTCCACCATACATAGCTGATCCTAACTATCCCCACCCTTCATAGGAGACATTCATCTACTTTCATTCTTTCTCCTTCTTACCAAAACCGCCCAAGCCAACCTCCCCATTTACTGTAACCTCTGTTTAACCCCTTCTTCTCCACTACATCTATTTCAACAGCTGCATCTGAACTCCTGCCCTCCCTAGGCCAACACAAAAAAGCTTATTTACAACCTTGACACAAGTACCACACAGCTCTCCCCCTTTCCAATGTCGCATCTTCCCATATTTTCAATAATGGCTACCCTATGCGCTACGCAACCCACCTGAAGTTGTCTCATGACCACCTAGTGGGTCCTGACCCACAGTTTGAGAAACACTGAGCTACCCTTCACTGCTCCGATGATACCCCGCTCTGATGATACACCATACCCCAAAGTTCTTCTTCCTTCTCTCCCACAATGAGCCTGCCAGACATGAGATAGTTATAATGCTGTCACCCAACCGTGAATGGACCACACCAATATCTATTGTGACTATTACTCTCTCTGAGAGCACAATCCTAACCTGGAGGTAGGCTGGCACTGTTCGGTCAGCAAAGTTTAGCAGGCACAAGGGTCACCGAAAGGCAAGTTTGGAGCACTCTCAGAGTCAGGGAGGACGGTGCACATCTGTGGGCTGGCCTCACTGAGTCCGAGAGTGGTCCAAACATACTTTACGGTGACCCCACTGCTGGCAAAACATTGCTGGCCTAACTGTGCCGGCTTAACTCCAGGTTAGGATTGCACTCTCAGCCTCACCTACCTCACAGGGTTGTTGTGAGGACAAAAGAAGAGGAGGCAGCATGTACAGTACCCTGAGTTCCTTGGAGGAACAGTGATATAAAATGTGAAAAATTATAAAAAATACATAATGTTGTTGTATGGGGGTGTCAAAAATTGATGGGTCCCTGGTGCCAATGACCTAGCTACGTCACTGAAGACAAAGATGCCTCCTTCTTGGTATTTATGCAGGAGGATAGCCAGGGGTTAAGCCTGAGCAAGACGCCTGGAGGGCTGGAGGGCTGGAGCTAATCACTCCTCCAATCAGGAGACCTGAGCAATATGAATTCTGAAGAGGGGTTGGGCTGTTGCCCTTTGTTCTGTTCTGTTATGACTGTTGCCTAAGCTGCACCTGCCTTGTCTGAGTTGCTATAGTATAAAGGTAAAGGTTTCCCCACGACTAAATGGTCTAGTCGTGACCGACTGTAGGGGGTGTTGCAGTTTCACATCTCACAGTCCAGAACTGGTTGAAACT
>JAJKFI010000173.1:1028354-1053290 GCA_029204185.1 Lerista edwardsae | reverse complement strand
AAATGTAGCGATCGCTTCGTTCCTTCGCTCCGGAGCGCTAAGGCAAGTGCTAGAATGGGTCAGCAAGCCCCCAACTCTGCTCTAACCAACACAAATTCACAACAGGGGGCAGTGTTCATCTCCGTTTCAAAGCCTGTAGAGCTGGCGTTTTGTCCGAGGAAAAGCTTCTGTGGTCATGTGGCTGGCATCACTCTACACCGTAGTGCACGGAACGCCGTTCCCTTCCCACCGAAGCGGTCCCTATTTATCTCCTTGCATTTAGGTGCTTTGAACTGCTAGGTTGGCAGGAGCTGGGACAAGCAACGGGAGCTCACTGTGTTTCACGCAGTCTTGAACTCCCAACCTTGCGGTCGGAAAGCCCAGCAACAGCGGATTAACCCGCTGCGCCACCACGTCCCACTATAGTGGGACCCAATATATAACACCGGCAACGAGGATGGGATTCCCTCAGCGAGGCTGGCTTCTTGTAAGCCGTGTGCCACTGGGAATTCTTGCCCGGTCAAAGGCACGAGGAGAGGTTTTCTTGGGCCTAGTTCACAGGCCTTGTTGAAGCCAGAGGCCTAGCTCTATTCTCCAGGCCTAATCCACAGGATTTACCAATTCTAATCAAATTCTAACCTACAACACTGGCCACCCAGGGTCACATTGAAGAATTCAACCCAGCGTTTGTGGGACACGTATGACAGTTTGGGACAGTTTGTGGGACATGTATGCAGAACACCTGGAATTTTTCTTGGAGGCCAACAAAGTTACTGATGCAGCCCTGGAGCGGGCCACCCTGCTTAGCGTTTGTGGCTCTGCCACCTTCAAAATTGCTCAAAATCTTGTGGCACCAGAGGAACTAAGGACCACTGCATATAAAGATATTCTGGCCCTCTTACAGAAACATGTCTCGCCTCAACCATCCCAGATTGCAGGGTCTAAACTCCACCATGCCTTCTACAAACGTGACCAGGCGGCTGGTGAGACTGTTCCTGCCTATGTAGCTGCACTCCGCCATCTTGCACAGAGGTGTGAGTTCAGCAAGATGGAGGAAATGCTTCTGGACCGGTTCATCTATGGACTATTCATTTTAAAATCTTCTTCACTCACCTGTTAAAATGGCAAAGCCAACAGCTGAAATGGCTTTTGGTTGGCTCATAGGCCTGTCGCCATTACAATGAGAAAATAGGAAGGAGCAGGATCGGACAGGGCATCAGTGGCTTTAGTCGTATTCCCGCCTCTGCTCAATCCGTGAGTTTGTCGTTACACATGTCTTCTTCTTTGGTGCAGCACAGGATTTCCTCCTGAAATCCTTCTATCAGAACCTCAGTTCTCCCACAAAAGGAGCTTCTGTATTTTGCACAGTAATAGTATCTTTTCTCCAGGGTGTTGTGCGTGACTAGGGAAAGAAAGTAGAGTTAACTATCACGGATATGTGAACAGTGACAGCAGTGGCATACCTAGTGGGGGGGCAGGAGAGTCACATGGACCTGGGCAGTAACATGGAGGAGGCTTCTGAGCACCCAACCTCCCCACAGCCACTCACCCCACTGCGTTTTTAAATGCAAGCAATTCGGCACCCAGCTTCGCTGGCATTTAAAAGATGAGTGGCAGTGGTGAAATTCAGCCATTTCTCACCAGTTCTGCAGAACCGATTGCTAATTTTAGGTTGGGAGAGGGAAGAAAGGCAGCAGATAGCCCTGAAGGCCACCTTGAAGGACATAGAAACAGATGTTAATTTATTTGATTCCCACCACTGATGAGCGGAGCCTCTCTACCCCCTGCCCCCCCCCAGCAAAGCCAAAAGAGAGGAGGGGAAAAGGGATCAAAAAACAGTCCCTCATTAGAGAACCCCATATATAGGTGTTATTATGCGAATGCCCGAAGTGTCCGAGCAAAGATGGTGGAACTGGAATGTTTGGTGGCTAGGGAAAACATTGATATAGTAGGCATAACGGAAACCTGGTGGAATGCTGAGAACCAGTGGGATATTGCAATCCCAGGCTATAAACTCTAAAGGAGGGACAGGGAAGGGTGTGTTGGTGGAGGGGTGGCCATCTATATCAAAGAAGGGATAGAATCCAGCAGAGTAGAAACTGAAGGTGGGCCGGACTCCACCATGGAGTCACTGTGGGTTAAACTACCAGGCCGTAAGAGCAATGTAATAGTGGGGGTGTGCTATCGTCCTCCCGATCAAAAACTTGAAGGTGACCTTGAAATGAGGAAACAAATCAGGGCAGTGACCAAGAGAGACAGGATTGTAATCATGGGGGACTTCAATTATCCTCATATTGACTGGGTCAACTGCTGCTCTGGTCAAGAAAGAGAGACCGGATTCCATGATGTGTTGACTGACTGTGCCTTAGAGCAGCTAGTCATGGAGCCGACCAGAGGACAGGCGACTCTGGATTTAATATTGTGTGGTACTCGGGACCTAGTTAGGGATGTAAGTGTTACTGAGCCATTGGGGAACAGTGACCATGCTGCGATTGGTTTTGCCATGCATGTCCAGGAAAGAGTGCAGAGCAAATCTGACACAAGAACCCTTGACTTTCGAAGGGCAGATTTCCCTCAGATGAGGAGGACAGTTAGAAAGAAATTGAACGGGAAGGTAATGACAGTCCAATCTCTACAGGCTGTATGGAGGCTGTTTAAAGTAACAGTAGTAGAGGCCCAGCGGAAGTGTATACTGCAAAGAAAGAAGGGTTCGACAAGGTCCAGGAGGGTACCTGCATGGCTGACAAACGAAGTTAGAGAAGCTGTAAAGAGCAAGGAAGCTTCTTTCCGTAAATGGAAGTCTTGCCCCAGTGAGGAGAATAAAAAGCAACATAAACTCTGGCAAAAGACAAGTAAGAAGGTGATACGGGAGTCCAAGAAAGCGTTTGAGGAACGCATGGCTAGCAACATAAAGGGGAATAATAAAAGCTTCTTCAAATATGTTAGAAGCAGGAAACCTGCCAGAAAGGCAGTTGGCCCGCTGGATGGTGAGGGAGGGAAAGATGAGATAAAAGGGGACATGGAGATTGCAGAGAAATTAAATGAATTCTTTGCATCCGTCTTCACAGCAGAAGAACTTGGGCAGATACCACAGCCTGAACAGCCCTTCCTAACTAAGGAATTAAAGCAGATAATGGTTAATAAGGAAGATGTTTTAGATCAAATTGATAAACTACATATAAATAAGTCACCAGGCCCAGATGGTATACACCCAAGAGTAATTAAGGAACTAAAGAACGAAGATGCTGACCTCTTAACTAGAGTATGCAACTTGTCCCTTCAAACGGCCACGGTGCCAGAGGATTGGAGGATAGCCAATGTCACGCCAATCTTTAAAACGGCCACAGAGGATTGGACGATAGCCAATGTCAGGCCAATCTTTAAAAAAGGGAGAAGGGGGGATCCTGGAAACTACAGGCCGGTCAGCCTAACGTCTGTTCCGGGTAAGATGGTGGAAAGCCTCATCAAAGATAAAATCCTAAAACACGTAGAGGAGCAAGTACTGCTAAAGGAAAGTCAGCATGGCTTCTGTAAGAGTAAGTCTTGCCTCACGAACCTTTTGGAATTCTTTGAAAAGGTCAGCAGGCATGTGGATGTGGGTGAACCTGTGGATATCATAAACCTGGATTTTCAGAAGGCGTGTGACACAGTCCCCCACCAAAGGCTGCTGAAGAAACTTCACAGTCAAGGAATAAGAGGGCAGGTCCTCTTATGGATCCAGAATTGGTTGAGGGCCAGGAAACAGAGAGTGGGGGTCAATGGGGAATTTTCACAATGGAGAGAGGTGAAAAGTGGAGTGCCCCAGGGATCTATCTTGGGGCCCGTGCTTTTCAACTTATTCATAAATGACCTGGAGACAGGGATAAGCAGCGAGGTGGCCAAGTTTGCGGATGACACAAAACTTTTCCGGGTGGTGAAAACCAGAAAGGATTGTGAAGAGCTCCAGAAGGATCTCTCCCAGTTGGGGGAATGGGCAGCCAAATGGCAGATGCGTTTCAACATAGACAAATGTAAAGTGATGCACATTGGGGCAAAAAACCAAAACTTCACCTATAGGCTAATGGGTTCTGAGCTGTCTGTGACAGCTCAGGAGAGAGATCTTGGGGTGCTGGTGGACAATTCAATGAAAGTATCGACCAAGTGTGCGGCAGCAATTAAGAAAGCCAATTCCATGCTTGGGGTAATTAAAAAAGGGGTTGAGGAAAAAAACCAGCCAATATTATCATGCCATTGTACAAATCAATGGTAAGGCCGCATCTAGAATATTGTGTCCAGTTCTGGTCGCTGCATCTCAAAAAGGACATGATGGAGCTGGAAAAGGTGCAGAAGAGAGCAACAAAAATGATTACGGAGCTGGGGCACCTCCCTAATGAAGAAAGACTGCAGCGTTTGGGGCTCTTTAGTCTAGAAAAAAGGCGCCTGAGGGGGGACATGATTGAGACATACAAAATTATGCATGGAAGGGATAGAGTCGATAGAGGGATGTTCTTTTCCCTCTCTCAAAACACCAGAACCAGGGGGCATCCGCTAAAACTGAGGGTTGGGAGAGTTAAAACAGATAAAAGGAAGTACTTTTTTACCCAGCGGGTAGTTAATCTGTGGAACTCTTTGCCACAGGAGGTGGTGATGGCATCTGGTCTTGATGCATATAAGAGGGGATTGGACCGATTTCTGGAGGAAAGGTCCATTGCTATAGGCAATGATGGATTGTGCAACCTCCTTACAAAGGTGGTGGGCTACTGGTACTGGGTGCAAGGGAGTGGCAACAGGATGCAAGCATCTTGTTGTCTCATGCCTCCCTGGGGCACCTGGGGTGGGCCGCTGTGAGATACAGGAAGCTGGACTAGATGGGCCTTTGGCCTGATCCAGCAGGGCTCTTCTTATGTTCTTACGTTCTTATGAAATCAAGCCAAGGGAGGCGATTTCTCTAATCTCCTGTCTCTTTAAGCAGTGACACCGGGCTCCCAAAGATTGAGATGTTCGTTTTTCCTGGCATGTGTTCCCCATTCCTGTTGAGGTCCGCAAAACCTCCAAGCCCTCCGATCCCGCACGGGACCCCTGCTATACTTACCAAGTTTAATGTCAACAAAAAGAATGCCAGCTGGACTTCGATGGTGTTTCCGGAAAATTGTATTTATTGCAATAAAGACGCAAGAGGTCGTAAACTGTGTTTGCAAAAAGGCATCCTAATTGCGTTCCCAATTGATAGACAGGTATCTTTATACATTCATGTATGCAAACAAGGAGAAAAATCAAAGAACCACTCAAATTCATTTATCAATTTCTACTCTGATTATTGGTCACTTGGGGCTTCGGGACCTCTGATTGGTCCCAAAGGGGTTTGAGGAACTCCAAGGTCATGCCCTTTCCCTCGAGGGGTGAGTGGCGCCCTGAGGAGTGGGCTAATCTTGAGAACACAAAGGACTGGGGAAGTGGGGAATTGCTTGGATCCAGGGGACAAAGAGGTTTGATTGGGTTTGGGAGGCTTGATTGCGTTTGAGTGGCAAGGGACAAAGGCATGGGGTCAGGGAAGGGCAAAGATAATCACACATCTCATAAGCGAAGAAGAACATTTCATCCCGTACAAGATTAAGAGTTCGTGCAAGGTTATCATGCAAATGTCGTTGGCTGAGATCGAAGGTGTTGGCAGCGACGACGTGACCTGAGGATCTGACTTGATGGACGTGGCACATTCCCCGAGGGAGCCGGCATCCATCTTGTTCACTGGCGGCCATTTCGTGTCATCTCCCATATAGTATGCACAAGCATGAAGCCCAACAAGACAGTTCTGCCAAGGCCTACAGCCAGCGGCATCATTCATCCGGTACGCTGGGCGGGACTTACCTTTGAGCGGCAGTCCACCCATTGCCTCACACCACGTTCCGCCGCTTTCCTGCCCACCTCGGCATTCAGCTGACAGTTTCAAGTCCAGCCTTCCTTTCTAGCCGCATGACTGCCTTCCTGCCGGCTGATAAATGGCTTCTTGCTCTCACCAAGAACAGCTGGTCCGACACAACTCCCTCACAACACAGGCAGCCAGACACAGGTCAAATCTTATCAGCCTCATTCTCGTTGGCAGTTTGATGCAGTTGATGTTGTTTAGTCACTAAGACATGTCCGACTCTTCGTGACCCCATGGACCACAGCACGCCAGGCCTCTCCCATTGGCTTCCAGAGTTTTCCCAATTTCAGGTTCATTGCTTCGGTGACTAACTAAGCATCTCATCCTCTGCCGCCCCCTTCTCCATTTGCCTTCAATCTTTCCCAGCATGAGGGTCTTCTCTAAAGAGTCCTCTCTTCTCATCAGGTGGCCAAAGTATTGGAGCTTCAGCTTCAGGATTTGTCCTTCCAGGGAGCAATCAGGCTTGACTTCCTGGAGGATGGCCCAATTGGATTTCCTTGCAATCCAGGGGACTTTCAAGAGTGTTCTCCAACACCATAATTCAAAAGCATCTTTTCTTCGGCACTCCTTGTGGTCCAGCTCTCACAGCCATACATTGCTACTGGGAAAACCATCGCTTTGACTATGCGAACCTTTGTTGGCAGGGTGATGTCTCGGCTTTTGATTAAGTTGTCTAGGTTCGCCATAGCTTTCTTCCCAAGAAGTAAACGTCTTTTAATTTCATGGCTGCAATCACCATCTGCAGTGATCTTGAAGCCCAGGAAAACAAACTCTGTCACTGCTTCCATTTCTTCCCTTTCTGTTTGCCAGGAAGTGATGGGTGTGGTTGCCATGATCTTAGTTTTTTTAAAAAGTTGAACTTCAAGCCAATTTTGGCACTTTCCTCTTTCACCCTCATCAGAAGGTTCTTGAGGTCTTCCTCATTTTCTGCTATTAGAGTGGTATCGTCTGCACATCTGAGGTTGTTGATATTTCTCCCAGTTGATACTTGTTTCCAGCTTGTGATTCATCCAGTCCAGCCTTTCTCATGATGTACTCTGCATATAAGTTAAATAAGCAGAGTGGCAGTATACAGCCTTGTAGCACTCCTTTCCCAATTTTAAACCAATCAGTTGTTCTATGTCTGGCTCTAGCTGTTGCTTCCTGACCCGCATACAGGTTTCTCAGAAGACACGTAAGGTGGTCTGGTACTGCCATCTCTTCAAGAACTTGCCACAGTTTGTTGAGATCCACACAAACAAAGGCTTTAGCGTAGTCAATGAAGCAGAAGTAGATGTTTTTCTGGAACCCTCTTGCTTTCTCCATTATGCAGTGAATGTTGGCAATTTGATCTCTAGTTCCTCTGCCTTTTTGGAAACCAGCTTTCACTTCTGGTAGTTCTCGATTCACGTACTGCTGAAGCCTAGCTTGTAGGATTTTGAGCATAGCCTTGCTAGCATGTGAAGTGAGTGCAATTGTGCGGTAGTTTGAACCATCTTTGGCATTGCCCTTCTTTGGGATTGGAACATAAACTGATCTTTTCCAGCCTTGTGGCCACTGCTGAGTTTTTCAAATTTGCAGGCATATGGAATGCAGCAAGCACTTTGACAGCATCATCTTTTAAGATTTTGAGTAACTCAGCTGAAATGCTGTCACCTCCACTAGCTTTGTTGTTAGTGACCCAACTTGACTTCATACTCCAGGATGTCAGGTTCGAGCTCACTGACTGCACCATTGTGGTTATCAGGAACATCAGGTTCTCTGTTTTATATTGTTCCTCTATGCATTCTTGCCACCTCTTCTTAATCTCATCCGCTTCTGTTAGGTCCTTGCCATTCTTGTCCTTTATCATGCCTACCTGAGCACGAAATTGTCCTTTGATATCTCCAATTTCCATGAAAAGATCTCTAGTCTTTCCCATTCTATTGTTTTCCTCTATTTCTTTGCATTGCTCCTTTAGGAAGGCCTTCCTATCTCTCCTTGCTGTTCTCTGGAAATCTGCATTCAGTTGGGTATATCTTTCTCTTTCCCCCTTGCCTTTTGCTTCCTTTCTTTCCTCAGTTATTTGTAAAGCCTCGTCAGCCACTTTGCCTTCTTCATTTCTTCCTCTTTGGGATGGCTGTAGTTGCTGCCTCCTGTATAATGTTATAGACCGCTGTCCAAAGTTGTTCAGGCATGCTATCTACCAAATCTAAGCCCCTAAATCTATTTATCACCTCCACTGTATATTCGTATGGGATCTGATTTAGGTTCCTACATGGAGGGCCTAGTGGTTTTCCCTACTTTTTTCAGTTTAAGCCTGAATTTTGCAATAAGAAGCTCATAATCTGAGCCACAGTCACTAAGGTCTTGTTTTTACTGCCTGTATAGAACTTCTTCATCTTTAAAGGATGTAATCAGTCTGATTTCGGTGTAGACCATCTGGTGAAGTCCATGTGTAGAGTCGCCGTTTGTGTTGTTAGAAAAGGGTGTTTGCTATGATTAAAGTTCTCCTGACAAAATTGTATTAGTCTTTGCCCTGCTTTTTTTGGTACTCCAAGACCAAACTTGCCTGTTATTCCTATTACCTCTTGACTTTCTACTTTAGCATTCCAATCCCCTATGATGAGAAGGACATCTTTTTTGGTGTTAATTCAAGAAGATATTGTAGGTCTTCCTAGAAACGGTTAACTTCTTCCTCTTCAGCATCAGTGGTTGGGGCTTAAGACTTGGACTACTGTGATGTTGAAAGATTTACCTTGGATCTGAATTGAAATCATTCTATCATTTTTGAGGTTATACCCCAGTATTGTTGTTCCCACTCTTTTGCTCACTATGAAGGCTACTCATAGTGTGGGAAGGAAGTGTGGACTGATGGTTGAGCTGCTGGTACTGCCTGAAGCTAAGCAGGAGAATCTGTGATCTATTTTTGGATGGGAGACAGAATGCCAGACAGTGACAAGCTGCAGTACCTGTTGTGGCAGAACACAATACCTGTTGTGCTGCAGTACCTGTTGTGGCAGTACCTGTTGCCACTGTGGAGCTGATTAGCCAGTGCGGAAATGTTGGGTGAAGGCCAGCCGGCAAAAGAACGGAGTCCAAACTTGAGGACTTGTCCAGGCTGGATTTACAATTACCTGCTGAAGCTCAATATCACATGGCCAGAGGAGAGAACCACACTGTGAAGGCTACATCTGGGACTGAGGATTTGGTGAATTGCAGAATACTGTATATTTGTTTAAAAAAAAACAACCATTAAAAATGGTGGCTTAGACTAGCCTGCCCATGTAAGCCACCTTGGGCATTTGCTTCAGCATGGGAAAGGTGGGGTATAAATTCTTCAAAATAAATAAATAAATAAATAAATAAATAAATAAATAAATAAATAAATAAATAAATAAATAAAGAAAGAAAGAAAGAAAGAAAGAAAGAAAGAAAAAAGAAAGTACTCCATTACTTCCAAGGGATTCCTGCCCACAATTGTAGCTATAATGGTCATCTGAATTAAAATCTCCCATTCGTGTCCATTTTAGTTCACTAATTTCCATGTCTTGCCATCAGTCTTGCCATCATGTCTTGCCATCAGTTCAGTCTTGCCATCTCGCATTTGACCACGTCTAGCTTACCTTGATTCATAAATCTGATGTTCCAGGTTCCTATGCAGTATTGTTCTTTGCAGCATCACTTCCAGACACATCCACAGCTGAGCTTCCTTGTGGTTTTGGCCTAGCTACGTCATTCTTTCTGGAGTACTTGTCGTCTGCTCTTCCCCAGTAGGATAATGAAAGGCTTCTGACCTGAGGGGCTCATCTTTTGGCCTCCTATCTTTTAGTCTTTTAATACTGTAATCCATGGGGTTTTCTTGGGAAGAGTACTGGAGTGGGTTGCCATTTCCTTCTCTAGTGGACCACATTTAGTCAGCACTCTCTACTACGACCTGTCCATCTTGGGTAACTCTACATGGCATAGCTCACAGCTTCATTGAGCTACTCAAGCCCCTTCGCCATGAAGGGGAATCCATGAAGGGGAATTTAGCTATAGCAACCGTCAAAACTATACCAAAAATTCAGTGTTGCAAGAAGAAACTTCTTACTTACTCAGGATCTGCACCCTGAGACCTCCTTCTGCAAATTCCTGAAGAAGGCAGGCTGTATGCTCAGTAAACAATGTCTTTAAAAAGATTTTCAGGGGTAAAGGCAGTTTTTTAAACAGTTCCATAGAAATTGATACCCAGCACCATGGATAGTACAAAAGAAACATATGCACTTTTAGTACCATCGAAGATCCAAAGCATCAATTTCATCTCAGGTATTGAGGGACACATTGACATAGATCCAAACACATATATACCAGAGAGGGGGTCCCCTGCACATGTCTCGAAATGCAACATAAAAAGTGATGCGCTAACGCATCGACGGGAGAAAATTTAATACCCGTTTGTCGTTACACATGTCTTCTTTGGTGCAGCAGAGGATTCCCTCCCAAAATCCGAATCTCACAAGAGGGATTGTCATACTTTGCACAGAAATAGTATCTTTTCTTCAGGGTGTTGTGCTTGACTAGGGACATAGAATTAACCATCGTGAATATATGGTTGCAGGAGGTGTGGACTGATGGTTGAGCTGCTGGTATTTCCTGAAGCTAAGCAGGAAAATCTGCAGTTTGCTTTTGGATGGGAGATGAATGCCAGGCTGTGACAAGCTGCAGGACCTGTGGTGGCAGAACAGAGTCGCTGTGGAGCTGATTAGCTCACCACAAGTGAGAGTTGCGGTGGAGTGTGTGAGGAGGCCAGCCGGCAAAAGAAAGGAATACGACCTTGAGGACGTCTCCAGGCTTGACCTGCGATTGCCTGCTGAGGCTTGATGGCAGACAGCCAAAGGAGAGAACCACACTGGGAAGGCAACATGTGGGCCTGAGGATTTGCAGATCACAAGAATACTGTCAATTTGTAAAAACCCCATTAAAAAAAAGGATAGTTTAGACTACCCTGCTCATGTAAGCTGCCTTGGGCATTTGCTTCGGCATGGGAAAGGCGGGGTATAAATTCTTCAAATAAATAAATAAACAAATAAATAAAATATATGAATAGTGACAGCAGTGGCATACCTGGTGGGGGTGGGGTGGGGGTCCAGGGGGGTCACATAGACCTGGGCCGAAATGTGGAAAGGGTGTCTGAGCACCAAACCTTCCCACAGCCGCCTGCCCACCCCATTTTTAAATGCAAGTGCAGCCCGCACCCAGTTTCACTCACATTTAAAGGACAAGCGGAGCCTCTCCACCCCCGCCCCCCCCAACAAAGCCAACATCTGGCTTTGCTTGCATTTAAAGTGTGGGTGGGCGAATAGAAGGCAAGTGGAGGGGGCCGCTTCAGTCGCCTACCCCAAGGAGAATGAAGCCCAGGAAGATTCATTTGTATTTTTTTTTTCATAAAACAGGTGCATGGGGCAGGAGTCATTGTGGTGACATGACGATTTTCTTTTGTTTGGGTGGACGGGGCAGCTGGCTAGATGTGACAAGTCCATTATTTTGATGGCTGGAGAACACATTAAAAGCTCTATCTTAACCTGGAGTTAGGCCAGCACAGTTAGGCCAGCAAGGTTTGGCCAGCACAATGGATACTGCAAGGTATGTTTGGACCACTCTCGGAGACAGAGAGGCCAGCACACAGGCGTGCGCCATCCTTCCTGACTCTGAGACTTGCCCAAGTATGCTTCACGGTGGCCCTTGTTCTGACCAAACTTTGCTGGCCTGACTGTGCTGGCCTAACTCCCGGATAGTTTTGTGCTCTCACATTCTTGGCTCCAAGTTCTCGGACTAACAATCCCTGCTCCAGGGCTGCTCTGAGGCCACGTTCATCTCTCTAGGGGAGAGGGGAGAATCTAGTCATTCTATGCCAATGGGGCTAACCGGTCCTGGATTATGTGGCTTGTTTGTGCTCATGGATGTCCTGCCTCATTACGTTCTTCAAATGGTACTTCACAAAAGCTGAACAACCCCTATTGCCTACAGCAGTGATGGAACATTAAAAGAAATGGCGAAAAGGACAGAACATGCTGCAGAGTAACGATGCACGAGATCAGGAGGCAAAGAGGTCAGGGACACAGCTCGGTGATGTGGTACCTGCTTTGTATGCAGGTTTGGTTCTTGATGTGTCCAGGTTGGGTGAGGAAGAGTTTCCACTCTGAAACCCTGGAAAAATGCTACTTATCAGGCACCCACTAGGCGTGCAGTGCGGGTGGATGAGAGCTACTGAATGTTGCAGGATCAGGTGATTTGAGCAGCCAGTCAGATTGAACTGGGCTTATATAATCTGGAATGTGTCCCTAGGTTGAGCAGTTCCTTCCTTGGTGTTGGTTGAGCAGCTCCAGCCTGCCTGGACAAAGAAAAAAAACTCAACTGTCCATTGAGTTGAGTGGCCCCCCTCTGTACCAGAACACTATCCAGTGGGACAGAGATTCTGCCTGCAGACTCTGAGCCCGGCTATGGCGCAGGGTTGGCTACTTGCAATTTGCTTTTTCCACTGTCTCATTTTAGGAGGTAAGTCTCAGGATAAGAGGTGGGGAGAGACAGGCAGCTGTTCAAATGGTGTCCTCTTATACTTAGCAAGGGGAGAGCAACTATCCCCATTTACCCCATAAGAAGATCCCCACTGGATCAGGCCAAAGGCCCATCTAGTCCAGCTTCCTGTATCTCACAGTGGCCCACCAGATGCTTCAGGGAACACACAAGACAACTTGATACTTGCATCTCTTTGCCGCTCCACTTCATCCGGCTCTCCAAGGTAGCCTACATCTAAAATAAGCAGGTTGCACTAACCATCATGGCTTATAACCTGCGATTGACTTTTCCTCCAGAAATCTGTCTAGTCCTCTTTTAAAGGCATCTAGGCCAGATGCCATCACCACCTCCTCGCAGGCGGCAAGGAGTTCCAGAGACTAATTACCTGCTGGGTAAACAAGTATTTCCTTTTATCTGTTCTCACTCTCCCGACACCCAATTTTAGTGGATGACCCCAGCACGGTGCTTTTTCTTTTTTTTGCCTTCTGTATTTTTTTTTAAGATTGTGAACCCTTTGGGGCAGTCACATCACTGGTCCAAGTGCTGCCCAGGAGCCAGGGAGCAGAATAGTACCCCACTGAGACTGCGGCCCCCCGCTCACCTACGATGGTTTAGTGTCTCACTCAACCTCTCTACCCTTCTGAAAGCTTTCTACAACCTTCTACAACCTTCCAGCATTCATTGGAAAACCAGAAGTACGGTTTAAGTGCCTCCGGATGGTTCAGAAGGCCTCTGGAGGGGCAGGGACACTGCACATGGTCCTGCTGCCCAGGGGCATTTCCAGCGGTGTTATGCTGCCGGAACGCTGGGCAGGATATCTGGGTGATTGACAGCCTGCCCGTCGCGTTCCGCAGCGTTCCGCTGTTTGTGCAACGTACGCAAGCAGCGTAATTGGTTCTGCAAATGGTGTAACGCTCCGGAACACGACGGGCAGAGGTGGATCTAAGGGGGGGGCAAATCTCTAAGTTTTGCAAGAAACTGTCATGTAAATCCCTCCTCTCCCTTGCTGCTGTAGCCAGTAAGCAACGCCAAGACGTTGCTGTTCCCTGTGAGGATTGGCTAGAACATGCAGGAGAGGAGTGTTTTCCACTGCAAGGGAAGGCTTCTTTACTTGCAAAACTTAGAGATTTGCCCCCCCTTAGATCACCCGGATGTCGATCACCCGGATGTCCCGCCCAGCATTCCGGCAGCATAACACCACTGGGCATTTCCCCCTACCGGCCTAATGGCAGGGTTATTGCTGCTTTGGGGAAAGGAATATCTATTTCTTAATTTTCTTGTGGAAACTGCTTTCCCTCAACCAAAAGACAGCTTTGCAGAAGTTTCATCTGATTTGAAAACACTTGGCATTTCCCGTCAACTCAAAGCCATTTGGGGGAAGCAGAGAGAGGTTTATCCATGTGCATGGAGGAATGGACATGATGACGCTTTCAGGTCCAGTCAAGGTGAGAGAGACAGCAGGATAAGGAGGGTGAAGGGCAGGTGGCCTTTCACCTGGCGGCAGCAGCAGCAGCAGCAAGGGGCCTCTGGAAACTCCTGCTTGGAGATTAACGTGTCTCAAGATCCTTGAATTCAATGGAGAGAACTAGGGCTGGGAGCGGAAGCTGGGGCATGTCTGATGGCTCCCAGCAATGCCTTCTTATGGCACATGGAAACCCCTTGGCACTTTGCCGAGGAGAGAATTGGCTGGGTGGGAATTCCCCCCCCCCAATGTGGCAATGTCTGCCGTTAGTTGTTTGAATCGAAATGCTGGTCTTTTTCAGTGGATGCCGTCAATTGCCGAAAGTGCAGTGGTCAGAATTGCGATCCTGGTATGGATCTGAAGTCCCATACTGCAACGTGTGAGAATGTCAGCTGCTTTGTCATCAGGGGGTATCAAGGTAAAAGATTTTCCCGGATCAATTGTTCCCTTCCCTTAGGGCAGTGATCTCCAAACCACAGACTGCTGCACCTCTGTAAAGCCGTCTTCAGTGTGAGCAGCACAATCTGTCATGCTGCAGCTGCTGCTTTTCGGATGTGATCTGCAGGGGCGTTTCTAGGGTGTGGCGGGGGGTGGCACGAGCCATGGGCGCCATCTTGCGGGGGGGCGCCATTCGCTTGGCGCCCGCCCCCCCAGAATGGTGCCCACGGCACGCCCACTCCCGACCAGACCCTGCGCCGCATTCTCCTCGCTCCGGCTGGCCCAGCCGGAGCGAGGAGAACACGGCGCTGCCACCCGGCGCCCCCTCCCGCTTCTCAAGGGGAAGGGGGCAGGGCACTGGGCGGCACCGCGTTCTGTTCGCGCCTGCCAGCTAAATTAGCTGGGCACTTTAAAGTGCCCGTGCGCCCCGGCAGAAAGAGCGGGGAGCGAGCCGCCGGGGCGCTCTCCGGGGCGGAGGTTTAAAGCGCGCTTTAAACCCCCGCCCCGGAGAGCGCGCCTCAGCAGCTTCCCTCCTGGCTCGGAGGGCGGCTACTCCCCGCCCTCCGAGCCAGGAGGGAAGCCACACCCCCGCAGTGTCATGACGTTGTGACGTCATGATGTCGCGGGGGGGCGCCCTTTCAGCCCCTGCCATGGGCGCGGTTCTAATTAGAACGGCCCCTGGTGATCTGCACAGAGGGTGATCTGGGCAGCTGCGTCTGTTGTCCTCTGCTCCAACTGGCTTTGCTTCTGGATGTCCAGGAAGACCCCACAGCCCATCGCATCTCTGTGTACAGATCACAACTGAAAAGCAGCAGCAGCAGCAGCACGACAGAACAGATCATGCTACTCACAACAGAGACGGCTTTCCCCGCACACCATATCCAGCCCACAGGTCAGAGTTTGGAGATACAGTAGCCACCTTAGGGAGACCTCCACAGGTGCACAGCACAGCAGCAGCGCCTGCCCCATTGACGCAGCTGAATTGGTGGTGGGGAAGGTAGTTAGGATTGGACCCTTATGATGCAACAGCATTCTGTGTTTGCTCCAACAGGGGATCGCAGTGTCTATATAGTGCAGAACGGAGGAAGTTCTCAGTTGCCTTGACATTTTGCCTTGACATTTGGCAGGGGACAAAATTCAGGCTTTCCTGATGTGCTCCTTGGATCTGTGCCTGCAAAATCATGTTCTCAGGTCCTAGAGAGCCACGTGGCCCGAATCGGGGCTGCATACCTGGGGATGAGGACTTGGATGCATCCTAAAGGCTGCGTCCTCGCCATTCCCCCTCCCTAGGCCTGACCGCCCATTGGCCTGCCGACCCCCTTCCCAATTATGAGTTCGGCTGGCACAAGGGAGGCTCCCCTTCAGTGCTCTCGGGCCGACGCTACTGGCACCACGACTCGGCACCCCCGCATCAGGGCTAATGACGTTGTATCAACTCTACGATGTAGTGCCAATGCAACGGGGTGCCTTAGATTGTGCCCCAGACAGGATACAGAAATGGTCTGCCTACGGGTGCCTCTTTGCAGCCATTCCACCAAATACCTGGATAGCAGCTGGATCTGAAGAATGCATAGATATTGGGACTATGGCTACCGTGTGTGGCTCTGCTCCCCTTCCATGTGAGATTAATGACTTTATTGTCCCTGTATGCCTGTGAATCTGGGAGGGATGGGCTCTTGACTCTGGCAACTCAAGGTGCGAAAATGCTTTTTTTGTGTGACTTGTGTTAACTCGAGTCATGGTTGTCACTGATTTGGACCTTCCTGAAGTCTCAGGGCTATGGGGTTGGAAAAGAGTCATGACTCGAATTTGACTTGAGTGCAGACTCTCTTCAGTGTCTGTGTGCTTGCTTAATTTTTCCCGTTGCTTCCACGTCACCTTGAAAGACCACATGGGTGATCCAGAAGCCATCCTTCAGACCAATGGCAGCAGCAGATATGGTGGGAGGAGGGCAGGTAGTTCTAGGAGGCGGAGCTGGTGAGTTAAGGGGCTGAGGAAGGCTTAAGGTTTTGGGGTTTTAGCTCAAAGATTTGACTCTTTCTTGAAATGACATGGGATTCGAGTCAAAGTGACACAACATTTCTGTGAGTCAGGTCGCATGGCTGCACACTATGACTTGCAATTGAGGATACAATCCTACCCAGGAGTTAGTCCAGCTCAGTTAGGCCAGCAAAATTTGGCCAGTACAAGGGCCATCGGAAAGCACATTTGGGCTACTTTTGGAGTCAGGGAGGAGGGTGCATGACTGTGCGCTGGCCTCTCTGACTCCAAGAGTGGTCCTAACATACTTTACGGTATCCCTTATGCCAGCCAAACTTTGCTGGCCTAATTGTGCTGGCCTAAATCCAGATTAGGATTGCGTCCTGCGTCAAGTTGCAAGGTTTCTGACTTGTGACTTGACTTGTGGCTCTGCCTCAGTGACACGGAGCACATCCCTGGACTCTAGTGCACATCTGCGTACTCCCCATGGGCCATTTCAGTATGGGGCATTTTAGTGGCTTCAGGGGCGGATCTATTTGAAAGGGCGCCCATGGCGCCCAATGAAAACGCGCCCCTAGGGGGCACGCAACATCATGACGTCACCATGGCCAGCAGCACAGCGAACGGAACGCGGCGCCCCCGCCGCGTTCTTTCTGTTCGCTAATTCCAGCTGGGGCGCATTAGCCGGCATTAGCGAACAGAATGTGCCGCCGCCCAGCGCCCCGCCCCCCTTGAAAAGTGGGAGGGGGCGCTGGGTGGCAGCGCGTTCTCCTTGCTCCGGCTGGCTCTTTAAGGCCAGCTGGAGCGAGGAGACTGGGGTGCAGGGTCTGGGCGGGAGCGGGCGGGCCGTGGGCACCATTTTGGTGGGCGGGCACCATGCGAACGGCGCCCCCCTGCAAGATGGCGCCCATGGCTCGTGCCACCCCCTGCCACACCCTAGAAACGCCTCTGAGTGGCTTAGCTAAGTCATTTACTGCCAGGTGCAAGGAAGATTTTGTAGCCCTCCCTCAACATAGCCCTTTCTGTAGCCACTTGTAGCCCCTTTGGTCACACAGAAGGATTTATCCCAAGAGTAGCCCCAGACTGTTACCCATCCCCCACCCAGCAGCTGGCAGTCTGTAGCATGGTGCGACTACTGCCTGCTGCTCTTATGTAGCTATGCCACTGGCTGATTTAACTGTCCCCATAAAAATACGTTGAAGTGGCAAACACTCAAATACGTTTGGGGACAAGAAAAAGACTAGTAGGTGTGTCATCATCATTTGTCAACAAGATATGTGCTGCAGTGGTGTCATTCAAATGATTTAGGAACAGGAACTCACTTTTGATTGGCACTTGTCGGGAACCCGGAACCAGCCACGGAGCCCGTTAGGATCCGGAACGCCCGTTCTGGTCCATTCCTCCTGAATGACATCACTGCCTTCGCCCCCCTAGGAATCCAGAGTCGCTCCCTTTAACCCTCTGAGTGCCAGCCAACCAAGAAGAAAAGCTCTTTGCAGAGGAATTGGGAGGGGGGAGGGGGGAGAGTGAAGTGGGCGGAGTCAGCCCTAATTTTAACTAGTGGAATTGAGTTCCCCCTGCATGACATCACTGATGTGCTGGGAATATATAAGTGGCTGCCAACATTTCATTCCACACTCTCCAGCATCCCATCATATGCTTGTCCAAGAAACAGGCACAGGAAGCAGGCCTAGGGAACCCCAGCAGTGTCACTGAGTTTGTTATACGATATATTATCTTACATTAGACACGGGATGGCCTGGAGGAGGTTTTATCCATATTTATTCTGCACAGAGGCTGCCTCAGTGTGTCTCGACAAACATCCTGCGGAGCAGCAGCAAAAAAGTATATTACATGAGATTATATATGTGAAATTACGCAGGCATTTCATTAGAAAGGGAGCTACAGTATAGGCCAATATAAAGAAACATAGAGCGTTACATTTAACCTTATCAGGAAAGGATACAGTTACAATGCAGAATAATTTACAGTAGCATAATTTACAGTTCAATGTCTGGGTAATAGTTTAGGTTTGAGATGTCAGCTCGCCCCTAGTTTTGGCATTTCAGGCTTATCTAACCCAAACAACTTTTTCTGTGCAATCTTGAGAGGTACAAGAAAAAGATGTTTTCTCTCTTTGCAGTTCTGCACATTTGTGACCTTTTACCCAGGCCAGCTATGGCCTGCTAGGCAGTTGGCATTAAAAACCTTATACAGCAAAAATATCTTATATATATCATCACCGTATATCAAGTTCACCTCGTAGCTTTCTTCCAAAGACAGTCAATCCTCATTATCCGCTAGGGTTAGGTTCGTGGAACTCCTTGCAGATAGTGAATTTTCAGATAATGAATCATTGATCCTATGGGATCCATGGGGTTAGGTGCAAGGGGTACCTTACCTGCCAGCAGAGATCCTCAGGAAAACAACAAGGGAAAGCAGGAAGTGCCCAAAGATCTCTGAATGCTGCAGAGACCTTTCAGAGGCTGCAGGGACCTTCAGAACGGCGCCTGCGACTAGCATGGACCCCTTAAACCTGGTGGGCAGATGCGTTCACCAGCCATTTTAAAGGGGTCAGCTCTGGTTGCAGGTGCCATTCTGAAGGTCCCTGCAGCCTCTGGAAGGTCTCTGCATAGTGGATAACGAGGACAGAGGCACAGATATTGAGGTGAGTAGCAATTCTATCCCTTGCAGATCAGCGAGGTCACAGATCATCAGGTCACATATAAAGACGATTGACCGTATGTGAATATTTGCCATGCAGTCCTAAGGGGAAGTAGCCGCAACAGTTTTAGTCGTGGTTGCAGCAAGGGCCGAATTCTAACACGGGTTAGTTGGGACTGAAGTTTGGTTTAGCATTAAAACAGCAGGACACCATGAAAGCATTTAGAAACCAGAAGAAGAACCAAGGAATTAAAGACTGCCTGTTGACAGGGCGAGCGTGTGGCTAAAGAGATGACATAATACCACAAACGCATTCTTTTCTCGCCCAAATTCTAGATGATCGTTTAGAAGTAAAAATAATGGACTGCGACTGGGAGATGTCTGCTGACATCAGATATGACCTTCCACTCAACAGACATTTTGAACAATTCTTCTGTAACAATGAAGACTTCTGTTCTGATAATCTGTAGCTCACTTTAGGATGTGAGCAATAACAGATGAAATATTAAAAAGATGACAGATGAAAAAAAAAGTCCCTGCATTCCGCTATGAGGTTGTGTTCTTATCTTCTTCCCACCTTCCTGATTCAGATGATAGTCACACGCTTTGGGGAACTGAATCCAGATCCGTTAGTTTGAACATGACTCCCACCCATGCTATTGTGTTCTTCCCTTCCCCACCCCAAAATACATCAGCAGTCTAGAAAAAAAAGGCACCTAAGGGTGGGGGACATGATTGACAGTTGCACTGATGCTATGCCGGACAGCACCCCCGTGTTGGCGCTAAGGCAGGCTGCACAGGTCGTTGTGCCAGCGCCGCACCTCCCTTGCACCAGTTGAAGGCAGCTGGCACAGGGGAGGCACCATTTTGGGACAAGGGAGGGATTTGGAGGGGGGAGGGCATACCTGTGAGTGGGTTGTGGGCAGGCCAGCAGGCATGCTGGCCCGGGAGGGGGGTGGGCTTGGAATTTGGGCATAACATCGAATTCTAAGACCAGGTAACCATCCAATCATAATCTCCACCATACATAGCTGATCCTAACTATCCCCACCCTTCATAGGAGACATTCATCTACTTTCATTCTTTCTCCTTCTTACCAAACCCACCCAAGCCAACCTCCCCATTTACTGTAACCTCTGTTTAACCCCTTCTTCTCCACTACATCTATTTCAACAGCTGCATCTGAACTCCTGCCCTCCCTAGGCCAACACAAAAAAGCTTATTTACAACCTTGACACAAGTACCACACAGCCCTCCCCCTTTCCAATGTCGCATCTTCCCATATTTTCAATAATGGCTACCCTATGTGCCACTCAACCCACCTGAAGTTGTCTCATGACCACCTAGTGGCTCCCGACTCACAGTTTGAGAAACACTGAGCTACCCTTCACCACTCCGATGATACTCCGCTCTGATGATACATCATACCCCAAAGTTCTTCTTCCTTCTCTCCCACAATGAGCCTGCCAGACGTGAGATAGTTATAATGCTGTCACCCAACCGTGAAGGGACCACACCAATATCTATTGTGACTATTACTCTCTCTGAGAGCACAATCCTAACCTGGAGGTAGGCTGGCACTGTTCGGTCAGCAAAGTTTAGCAGGCACAAGGGCCACCAAAAGGTGAGTTTGGAGCACTCTCGGAGTCAGGGAGGACAGTACACATTCGTGTGCTGGCCTCACTGAGTCCGAGAGTGGTCCAAACATACTTTACGGTGTCCCCACTGCTGGCAAAACTTTGCTGGCCTAACTGTGCCGGCTTAACTCCAGGTTAGGATTGCACTCTCAGCCTCACCTACCTCACAGGGTTGTTGTGAGGCCAAAAAAAAGAGGAGGCAGCATGTACAACACCCTGAGTTCCTTGGAGAAACAGTGATATAAAATGTGAAAAATATAAATAAATACATAATTTTGTTGTATGGGGGTGTCGAAAATTTATGGGTCCCTGGTGCCAATGACCTAGGTATGCCACTGAAGACAAAGATGCCTCCTTCTTGTTATTTATGCAGGAGGATAGCCAGGGGTTAAGCCTGAGCAAGATGCCTGGAGCGCTGGAGCTAATCACCCCTCCAATCAGGAGACTAGAGCTATATGAATCCTGAAGAGGGGTTGGGCTGTTGCCCTTTGTTCTGTTCTGTTCTGTTCTGACTATTGCCTGTTGCAATAAATGTTCAAGCTGCACCTGCCTTGTCTGAGTTGCTATAGTATAAAGGTAAAGGTTTCCCCACGACCGAATGGTCTAGTCGTGACCGACTGTAGGGGGCGGTGCTCATCTCCATTTCAAAGCCTGTAGAGCCGACATTTTTGTCCGAGGACAAGCTTCCGTGGTCATGTGGCCGGCATGACTCTACGCCGTAGCGCACGGAACGCCGTTCCCTTCTCACCGAAGTGGTCCCTATTTATCTACTCGCATTGAAGTGCTTTCGAACTGCTAGGTTGGCAGGAGCTGGGAGAAGTAATGGGAGCTCACTCCGTCGCGCAGTCTTGAACTCCCAACCTTGTGGTCGGAAAGCCCAGCAGCAGCGGATTAACCCAGCAGTGGGACCCAATCTATAACACTGGCAACGAGGATGGGATTCCCTCAGTAAGGCTGGCTTCTTGCAAGCAGTGTGCCACTAGGAATTGTCGCCTGGTCAAAGGTACGAGGAGAGGTTTTCTTGGGTCTAGTTCACAGGCCTTGTTGAAGCCAAGCTCTATTCTCCAGGCCTAATCCACAGGCCTTACCAATTCTAATCCAATTCTAACCTACAACAATGGCCACCCAGGGTCACATTGAAGAATTCAACCCAGCATCCCTGGAGTTGTGGGACACGTATGCAGAACGCCTGGAATTTTTCTTGGAGGCCAACAAAGTTAGTGATGCAGCCCTGAAGTGAGCCACCCTGCTTAGCGTTTGTGGCTCTGCCACCTTCAAAATTGCTCAAAATCTTGTGGCGCCAGAGGAACTAAGGACCACTGCATATAAAGATACCCTGGCCCTCTTACAGAAACATTTCTGGCCTCAACCATCCCAGATTGCAGGGTCTAAACCAGTGGTGGCATCTAAATGATTTAAGAACAGGAACTCACTTTTGATTGGCACGTGTCAGGACCTGCCCACCAGAAGTGATGTCATAAGCCGGAGGCTGGCGGAGCCCAGGTCTACCCGCGGCTGGTTCCTATGGGACCCCTTCGCCCCTCTAGGAATCCAGAGTCGCTCCCTTTAACCCTCTGAGTGCCGGCCAACCAAGAAGAAAAGCTCTTTGCAGAGGAATCGGGAGGGGGAGAGGAGGGGGGAAGCACCGCGGAGTGAAGTGGGCGGTGTCAGCCCTAATTTTAACAAGTGGAACTGAGTTCCCCCACGTTCCCCCTGCATGACATCACTGGTCTAAACTCCGCCATGCCTTCTACAAATGTGACCAGGCGGCTGGTGAGACTGTTCCTGTCTATGTAGCTGCACTCCGCCATCTTGCACAGAGGTGTGAGTTCAGCAAGCTGGAGGAAATGCTTCTGGACCGGTTCATCTATGGACTATTCATTTTAAAATCTTCTTCACTCACCTGTTAAAATGGCAAAGCCAACAGCTGAAATGGCTTTTGGTTGGCTCATAGGCCTGTCGCCATTACAATGAGAAAGTAGGAAGGAGCAGGATCGGACAGGACATCAGTAGCTTTAGTCGTATTCCCGCCTCTGCTCAATCCATGAGTGTGTCGTTACACATGTCTTCTTTGGTGCAGCACAGGATTTCCTCCCGAAATCCTTCTATCAGAACCTCAGTTTTCCCACAAAAGGAGCTTCTGTATTTTGCACAGTAATAGTATCTTTTCTCCAGGGTGTTGTGCCTGACTAGGGAAAGGAAGTAGAGTTAACTATCATGAATATGTGAACAGTGACAGCAGTGGCATATCTAGTGTGGGGGGCAGGAGGTTCACATGGACCTGGGCAGTAACATGGAAGAGGCGTCTGAGCACCAATCCTCCCCACAGCCACTCACCCCACTGCGTTTTTAAATGCAAGTGAATTCGGACCCAGCTTTGCTGCATTTAAAGGATGAACAGAGCCTCTCTACCCCCTGCCCCCCCCCAGCAAAGCCAACATCTGGCTTCACTTGCATTTAAAGGGTGGGCAGGTGAGCAAACATATGCAGCCTTATTATTAGCAGAGTTGAGGGGTTAAAGTGTCAGAAATCAAGAAGAAGTTAGGCACATGTTAGAGGTGAAACAACCAGCAAGTCTTTTAATCAAACAACAGACTCCCCCTACTGGTGGAGGCCGGCATTTACACCCACCTACTGTGCGCCTTGATGTATAGTCATGCCAGCCACATGACCACAGAAACTTGTCCTCGGACAAATTTTGGCTCTTCGGTTTAGAAACGGAGATGAGCACACACACACCTCTACAATCAGTCACAATTAGACCATTCTGTAGTGGGGAAACCTTTACGTTATTGTATAACTCTAGTTCAATGGTCTTCAACCTTTACCATTGAGCCCACCTCCCTCCTGGGACCCAATCTGCCCACACCCACACCTTGCCCCCATTATGCCCTCCCAGCATAGTTCACTGTTACCCTAAATCCTGGCACAAGTAAAGGCTATTTCAGCACAATTGCCAAGAACCTGAGCAGGACTGGGACACAACCTTGTGATACCTGAAGGGGTACACCAAATACCTCCCCCTTTACCTTGTGCTGCATTACTCCAGTGGCTTTCCATTTTTGTTCCCCCCACGTTGTCGCGAACCCATAACTGAGGCTTTCCAACCCCATTGGGATCAACCCCAGGACTGAAGAACACTGCCCTAGTTCACAATCTCTCCCTCTTCAACACCTATGGGATTAAGGGCACAATCCTAAATTGCGCTGGAATGGCAAGGCCGGTGTGCCTGTGCCATATCCAGCGCACCTTAGGCGTGCTGGGTAGCCTCCCTTGGACAGGGGAGGCTCCAGCCTCCCCTATGGGTTCCTTGGATCTGCTCCTGCTAAATAGCAGGCGCGGATCTGAGGAAGCCACGCAGCCTAAATCGGGGCCACACCGCCTGGGGACAGAGCCTTGGATGTGGCCTACCGGCCCACCCACCCAGCATCCCAAACCGCCCGACCTCCTCCCAGAAATGCCCTTGTGCCAGCCGAATTCAGCTGTCTATTTCTAAAAACCTCATTGAAAAATGGTGGTTTAGACTAGCCTGCCCATGTAAGCCACCTTGAGCATTGGCTTAAGTGTAGGAAGGGTGGGGTGTAAATTATTCAAATACAAATAAATAAATAAGAGGTAATAAGAGCTACCATTTGGCACAACTGGTAGTTTCCCAAAGAATCAATGATTGCAAAGCCCAGTCAAGTCTGATATGAGCAACTAGTTGGGAGGAAGGTGAGCAAAGACTGCCAGATGCAAAGGAGGATAAGGTGCTTCCTCTGCCTTTAATAGTCATATGACATAGAAATTGGAGAGCAGTGGTTCCCAAACTTTTTTGTACCAGGATCCCCTTTTTAGGACCCTCCCCCAACTTGTTGGGACCTCCCTAAGACCTAGGGCCAGAAAGGATGTCATTAAGCAGGAAGTGAAATTTTTAATAAGTCTCATTTTATTAAATGTGGCTTCTCTAAGCCAGTGGTGTTATTCTACCGAAATCCTGGGTGGGACATCCGGGTGATTGACAGCCCGCCTGTCGCGTTCCGCAGCGTTACGCCGTTTGCGTAACCAATTACGCTGCTTGCGTACGTTACGCAAACGGTGGAACGCTGCGGAACGCGACGGGCGGGCTGTCAATCACCCGGATGTCCCGCCCAGCGTTCCGGTAGAATAACACCACTGCTCTAAGCCATGGCTGATCAAGGTGGGAAAGCCACATTTTAGATAGTCTTCTGAGTATTTACACTCCTCTTCCCTATGTGCTGAGACTCACCTAGGCCTGTACATGGAAGGCATGACATGCCCACTTGGAAAGGGAACCGGGAGAGACTTCATCACACACACACACACACACACACACACACACACACACACACACACAC
>JAJKFI010000173.1:995189-1019132 GCA_029204185.1 Lerista edwardsae | reverse complement strand
ACCTCAACCGCCTCCTCAGAATCAGGGGGAAAGGAGAGATAAAGTTGGGTGTCATCAGCATATTGATGGCACCCCACTCCAAACCCCCGGATGACCTCTCCCAGCGGTTTCATGTAGATGTTAAACAGCATGGGGGATAAAATGGAACCTTGCGGCACCCCAAACCTAAGAGGTCGGGGTGCCGAACAAGCCTCCCCCAATTAAGTGTTGTAAGATTAAACATTGATCAATTGTTGATCGGCCTTGTCGGAATCCAGCTTGCTCGTCCGCAATGATGTGTTCTTGATCCATCCAGTCTTTTAATTTATCATATAGATGTCTTGCATAGAGTTTACTAATTATGCTTAAAAGACTGATTGGTCGATAGCAGGATGGTTCGTCTTTTGGGCCTTTTTTATAGATTGGCACCACGATTGCAATGTTCCAGTCCTCTGGAATTTGTCCAGTCCTCTGGAATTTGTCCAGCATAGTTCCTAATTAAATGAACACGATGTAGTCTGGATTGAACCCTGAACAGTGTCTCGCACCTCAGATGCAGCTGGTCAAGTTGGGTTGTCAAAGGCCACCCCATCAGTAGCTCTTCTCGACTACAGCCCATGGCAGTACAAAGGGTAACTCGCTGCCCCAAAAGGAATGCTGCCAGCCGCTGATCCAGGTCCCCCTGAACAAGGCGGGTGAGGGCTTCCTTGCCCATCCTCACCATGCGCTATACGTTCTGCCCATGGAGGTATAATAAACAGGAGGAGCCCTGCCTTAAGACGTAATGCTGCTGAAGTGAAGCCAGGGGGCGGGCTTAGCAGCCATGTTGGTATACTCAAAACAATCCTCATTCCAAGCATTTCAGATTGCTTTGCTCGTACTGTTTAGGACTGAATAGTTTATTCCTTAAATAAAAACTTACGAAAATAAAAACATGTGATCGTGTAGACACATTATTGGTAACCTTATTATGATGTAATATGCAATTACAAGGTTAAATTCCTCCTAATTATATTACTGAACATACCTGACGAAATGCTGTCTATTTAAACTCAGATTGCACTGTTTTGACAGACTTTATTGAAATCTACACAAGCAGATGAGGAAGGCAGGGCTGGATGATTCACAAGCTGGAATCAAGATTGCTGGGAGAAATATCAACAACCTCAGATATGCAGACGATACCACTCTAATGGCAGAAAGTGAGGAAGATCTCAAGAACCTTCTGATGAGGGTGAAAGAGGAAAGTGCCAAAATTGGTTTGAAGCTCAACGTTAAAAAGACTAAGATCATGGCAACCACTCCCATCACTTCCTGGCAAATAGAAGGGGAAGAAATGGAAGCAGTGACAGACTTTATTTTCCTGGGCTCCAAGATCACCGCAGATGGTGACTGCAGCCATGAAATTAAAAGACGTTTACTTCTTGGGAAGAAAGCTATGGTGAACCTAGACAACTTAATCAAAAGCCGAGACATCACCCTGCCAACAAAGGTTCGCATAGTCAAAGCTATGGTTTTCCCAGTAGCCATGTATGGCTGTGAGAGCTGGACCATAAGAAAGGCAGAGCGTCGAAGAATCGATGCTTTTGAATTATGGTGTTGGAGAAGACTCTTGAGAGTCCCCTGGACTGCAAAGAGATCCAATCGGTCAATCCTCCAGGAAGTCAAGCCTGATTGCTCCCTGGAAGGACAAATGCTGAAGCTGAAGCTCCAATACTTTGGCCACCTGATGAGAAGAGAGGACTCTTTAGAAAAGACCCTCATGCTGGGAAAGATTGAAGGCAAAAGGAGAAGGGGGCGACAGAGGATGAGATGGTTGGATAGTGTCACCGAAGCAATGAATATGAAGTTGGGCGAACTCCGGAGGCTAGTGGAGGACAGGGAGGCCTGGCGTGCTGTGGTCCATGGGGTCGCGAAGAGTCGGACACGACTGAGCGACTGAACAACAACAACACACAAGCAAAAATAAAGTGTGAATGGGAAGGAAAGAAAAAAAGGGGAGGGTGGGCAAAAATTAGATAAATATATAGGAAAATTACATTAAAATCTCTTCATAACACAAGTAGTTGTCAATATGAGAGTAGTTCTTTTTTACTTCTAGACTATTAAGAGTTTTTTTTAAAACTTCTACACTCACCCCCCCATAAAACAAATTCTGTTAATGTTCAGAATTTCAAAAATATTACAGTAGAAAATGGAAGGTGGGAAAAAACGTGTAAACGGGAAGGGGGAAAAAGGAGGGGGGAAATATATTTTTTTTAACCTCCTTGACCATTAACAGTGGGTGTCAGAAAATGGTGAATAAGATTGCTAGGAACAACAAGAAATTACACAGCTTCAAAAATAATGCACTCACTGTTTCAGTGAACTGTAGTTTTATTGAATCGATGTAATGTGAATACATGAATCTTTCCGTGGAAATTAAATCCCATTTTTCGTACAGCGATTCACACACCCATATGCAGAACACGCAGGCATGATTAAAAAGGTTGATATTAACTTTTACACACCTGCAGGGAGATTTTCATTCCTGAATTCGCGGCAATCCTCCTTGGCGGCAATGATCTGAGTCAACCATATTGGTATACCCATGTGGCTTCAAGAAAATGATGTCATGCCTTCTCCTGTTATCCTAACTTCATGGTTCTGCCTGGCCATTAGACACAGGTCTTCAGGTCACAAGAACTCGAGGAGGAAATTCATTTAATACTCCTCCTTGGGCTTGTGGTGCATTCCTCTCATTTACAAGGCCCACTTCACGCAACCTGTGAGAGACTGGGGCATGCACGTCACCAGCCAGACCAGCCCTTGGTTCATGTGTGGAATGTGCCAGGCAACCTCCAGACTTTGGGAATGGGAAGAGTGAAACAGCGCGGGAGGCAGATTGCTGGGAGGTGGGGACAGCTCAAGGGGGTGAGCAGAAGAATGATCACAGGGGATCACAGTGTCTGCATAGTGCAGAATGGAAAAAGTTCTCAGTTGAGACATTTTGCCTTGAAATTTGGCAGGGGACAAGACTCAGGTGTAAAAGAGGGGAAATTTGAGCTGTGCATAGAAATTGTTTGCGAGCTTCACAGGAGGCTTCACTGGTTAAAAACATTAGCTTTGGTGGCAGCATCACCAAAGCTCTTCTTGGTTGTAGATGGCCATTGACCATAATTGGTACATTTTCCCCAGAATGCCCTGTCATTAGTGTTGTTCCGGGGCATTCTGGCAGATAAGTCCGTCTGCAGTGCATCTGGTATCTGGCTACACCTCTAAAGTCCTGTCTCTTTAGTTGCCTTATCCAAGAATTTGCTTGGTATGGTAAGTTTGATCATGTATGGTGGGAGTAGAATAGGTAGTTCTAGGAGGCGGGGCTGGTGAGTTAAGGGGTTGAGGAAGGCTTAAGGTTTTGGTTTTTTTGCTTAAAAACTTGACTTGGCCAAACTTGAAGTGTTTCCAAGAAAGAACAACTGTGTCTCAGTATCTGCTGGGGTTTGGTTCTGGGACTCCCCGCTAGACTTGCCAGGTTTTCAAAATGACACTAAGGGACACACAGGTATTGGGATACTGCTTTCTATCAAACCACTCCATGGTTACCAGAAATAATATAAAAATTATGCAGTCAGTTGTGGCGAGGCAGCAGCAAACAGCAACAGCAGCAGGATTTTAGAATGGGATTTTTGAAGTCCTGTTCAACATTCATATGGGGCATGATTTTTAAATTATAATAAGGGACACCTGGCAAGTTAACTCCCCACAGATAACAGAAAATGGGTTAAATAAATGCTGTTAAAACAAAAAATGAGTTAGTCAGTCAGGCAGTCAGTTAGAACTGCTATTTTCAACTTGCTCCGAGAAAAGTGACACCCTCCCTTCGCCCTCTCTCACTGAAGAATGGAATGCAAAATTCCATTCTTCAGTGAGAGAGGGTCTCAGAGCAAGCAGAAAATAACAGTTCTAATAGCCTGACTCCCGGACTGATTTCTAGAAAAGCAGTTTTTAGAATGGGCATGTGTTAGTCCCCATCTCCAGAGATCAGCACAGTCCTTCTGTGGGCATGCTGGCATAACAAGAATACTGCCTTGCCCCACCTCAGCTAGAACTTCTTGCACATGTCCAGTTGTTCTGCGCAAGCTCTGAAGCCAATTAAGTGCTGGTAGCAGCATTTGCAGCTGCTAATTACCAGGTGCTGGGTTGGCCATGCTATGGGAACCTTATAAGCACCCCCCCTTTTT
Organism: Lerista edwardsae; assembly: GCA_029204185.1. Classification (NCBI taxonomy): domain Eukaryota; kingdom Metazoa; phylum Chordata; class Lepidosauria; order Squamata; family Scincidae; genus Lerista; species Lerista edwardsae. The sequence continues at coordinate 1,014,933 of JAJKFI010000173.1, read as the reverse complement.
CCCACCATGATTGCCCATGAGGAAATGGAAATTCTCGCATGATGGGTAGAGGTTCTTCTGATGGTTTATCCTAATGATCATGCCACAGAAGTTCTTGAAATCTCAAGATCTTTATTATTTAGCCAAATCACAGATCACACAGATCACAGATCACTCAAGATCACTCATAGATTCACAGTCCCGGGTGTCTCCTCGAACCTTCCCACTCATGAGTTTATATACCAAGGAGTAAACAAGTTCCCTACATCACAAATGACACCATTCCACCTTCCTAATATGGTTTTCCTTCCTGCTAGACCCTCTTATGAAATTATCTTATGAAACCATTTGGCTAGCCCACCCAACACCTGGAATCAATGTGCTCTCCCCAGTAAACAATACAATTGGAAACTCATGACATGACACTTTAGAATGGAATGGAACTATCCCACTAAATAACATTTCTCAATAGAGACCCACAGTCCGAGTTCAGGCATCATCAATGGACAGATCACTGTCTGGTGGGATTTAGGCTTGTTGCAGCTTCTCACCTCTGCAATGGCGGGGGGATCGCACTTTATGATCCGCCCTCGGAGGCTGATGGATCCAGACGGATTACTGAGGGCTCTGGGGGATTTTCCTGTTGCCAGAGTTGGAGATCCACCCGGTGCCCTGGTCGACCTCTGGAATACGGAGGTGACCAGGGCCCTGGATGAGATCGCTCCTGAGCGTCCTCTGCCTAGTCGCAGAATCAGAGCGGCTCCTTGGTTTTCTGAGGAGCTGCGAATGATGAAGTGGCAGGGCAGATGTCTAGAGCGTCGGTGGCGAAAGACTCGTGCCGAATCTGACCGGACACGGGCTAGGGCCCAGTTAAAAGCTTATTCTAGGGCAGTGGTGGCGGCTAAGAGGGCACACTTCTCTGCCACCATTGCGTCTGCAGAGAACCGTCCGGCTGAGCTCTTCTGTGTGGTCCGTAGTCTTTTACATCTTGTCCCCCCTACTCGTGGGGAGGAGTACACGGAGGCTCGCTGTGACGGGTTCGCAAAACATTTTGCAGAAAAAGTCGATCAGATTCGGCATGACTTGGACGCTGCTGTGGGCATATCTAGTGATGTCCCCGGGGAACCTGTCTATCCTATCATTTGGGATTCTTTTCAGCTTGTAGAGCCTGAGGATGTGGACAGGATTCTCTGGAGTGTGAGACCTGCTGCTTGCCCGCCCGACCCTTGCCCGGCATGGCTAATTAGAGCTGCCCGGGGAGGGCTGGCCGAGTGGACAGGGAGGGTGGTGAATTCATCTCTGAGGGAGGGGGTGCTCCTGCCTGCTTTGAAGCGGGCAGTGGTTCGCCCCCTCCTGAAGAAGCCCTCCCTGGATCCCACAAATTTAAACAACTTTCGGCCAGTCTCTAATATCCCATTTCTGGGCAAGGTGATTGAGCGGGTGGTGGCGTCCCAGCTTCAGAGGGTTCTGGAGGAAACGGATTATCTGGACCCATTCCAATCTGGCTTCAGGCCGGGGTTCGGGACGGAGACCGCCTTGGTCGCCTTGGTGGATGACCTTCACCGGGGGATGGACAGGGGAAGTGCAACCCTGTTAGTCCTGCTGGACCTCTCGGCGGCTTTCGACACCATCGACAATGGTGTCCTTCTGGGTCAGCTGGCCGGGTTGGGGCTTGGAGGCACTGTCTTGAAGTGGTTCCGCTCCTTCCTGACTGACAGATCCCAGAAGGTGGTGCTGGGGGACACTTGTTCGGCACCCCGGCCTCTTAGGTTTGGGGTGCCTCAAGGTTCCATCTTATCCCCCATGCTGTTTAACATCTACATGAAGCCGCTGGGAGAGGTCATCCGGAGGTTTGGAGTGGGGTGCCATCAATATGCTGATGACACCCAACTTTATCTCTCCTTTCCCCCTGATTCTGAGGAGGCGGTTGAGGTCCTGGATCGCTGTCTGGAGGCGGTTGGGGGCTGGATGTGGGCGAACAAGCTGAAATTAAATCCGGATAAGACAGAGGTGCTTTTGGTTTGGAAATCCACTATCGTCCTGCTCTGAATGGGGTTGCACTTCCTCTGAAGGAGCAGATTCGCAGCTTGGGGGTTCTCCTGGATCCACAGCTACACCTGGAGTCCCAGGTGGCGGTGGTGGCCAGGGGAGCCTTTGCTCAGCTTTGGCTGATTCGCCAGCATACCTGAGCTGTGCGGACCTGGCCACAGTGACCCATGCCCTAGTGACATCTAGATTAGACTATTGCAATGCGCTCTACGTGGGGCTGCATTTGAAGACGGTCCGGAAATTACAACTAGTACAAAACGCGGCGGCTCGGGTGGTTGCCGGGGCACGTCGGTTTGACTCTGTCGAGCCGTTGCTCTGGCGACTACACTGGCTGCCAGTTCTGTTCCGGGCCCAATTCAAGGTGCTAGTTTTGACTTTTAAAGCCCTTTACGGCTCAGGTCTGGGGTATTTGAGGGACCGCCTTTTTCCATATAATCCTACCCGTACTCTCAGATCATCTAGGGGGGGCCCTTTTGACTGTGCCGCCACCAGGAGAGGTGAGAGGGGCGGCGGCCAGGAAGAGGGTCTTCTTGGTGGTGGCCCCCCAACTTTGGAATACCCTCCCCTTCGAATTGAGAACTGCCCCCTCTTTGTTAACATTTTGGCGGGGGCTGAAGACCTTTTTATTCCAAAAAGCTTTTAACTGTTGACAGGCTATATCTCTTTAATCTTATTAATCTTATGATCCACAGGGCTTGTTGCTTGTTGTTTTTTAAATTTTTAATTGTATTTTAACATTGTTTTTAATTGTTTTTTAATGTTAAATTGTGTTTTTATTGTTTTTTTTAATTGTAATGCCGCCTTGAGTGCCTTCGGGCAAAAAGGCGGGATATACATTCAATAAATAAATAATAAATAATAAATTTGCCCTGGGTGTGAGGAGCAAAAGAAGGCTAGGCCATGGTCTGCCTCCATTTTGTAAAAATGCCTCCATTTTGTGAGAAAGAGCTGAAAGTACCAGCTGGTGATAATCAGCTCACTTAGAAAGGTGTTTCTTATTTGTCTTGCTTTTTGCAGAAGGTGTGAGGTTGTAGCTGGGCCAAGGACACTGCACCATCTGCTTGCAAAGGCACCCCAATCAGGAAAGTTCCATCCAGCTAGTGCTACAATAACATTGCAATCAAGTAGATTCCCATCTACAACTGAGACCCATCACTTAGGCCAGTGGTATTCAAACCTTTTAGACTGGGACACACTTTTTAGTATGGCATTTGTGTGAGGAAGTGATGTCATTAACCTGGAAGTCATGTTGTGGCAGGACGTGACATCATCAAGCAGGAAGTGCTGTCAACATCCCTGACGGAAAGCAAGGTTAGGACAAAGTATGATGGAAAAGCACTGAACTAAAAACAAAATTTAAAAAAAAACCTCACTTGAAAATTCAAACTGTTAACACTCACAAAAGGAATACTCTTACACTTGTTAAAGGTCTGCAGTTTCCAAGATGGCTGCTCCCAGCTTTCCGTGACCCACCTCACATCAGGTCGTGACCCATCAAGTAGGTCCCGACCCACAGTTTGAATAACCATGACTTAGTAGTGTGTTTATGAAACCTTTCCTGACCTTTTGTGACCTCCGAACACTCCATCACTCAATCAGGAGGTTTCTGACCTTTATCCTGATTGGATGATTGATTGTGCCAGAGGGGTATAAAGACCTGGTGGGTTGATAGGAATGCGGCTCCCTCCCTTTCTCTTTCATGCTCACTTATCTCCTACCTTTCTGCTCTTCTCATCTGCACTCTCACCAGCATTGCCCCTTCCTGTCTCCCCACAGTTTGTTCCAGGATTTATACCCCTCTGGCACAATCAATAGCACCCCTAGTTTTGGGGTGGCAACCATCACATCATCAGAGACCATCGGAGACCAGCAGATCTCCAGACCTTTGGATCATCTTCTCCACATCCATCCAAGATATCCAGTATGGACCTACTGCCTGGTTGGACTGGGTGGAAGAAAGTGAACTGACTTCCTTGTAGGTGTTAGGGGCCTAGTCAAGTGTTTGGACCATGGCTTTTTTCTTATTTTAAAGTGTATCTCTTTGTTGGTTCTTTTATGTTTGTTGGTTCTTTTATGCCAGTCTGTTTCAACCTTTTACATCTCATGGCACACTGGCGAGGCACTAAAAGGGTCAAGGTGCACCATCAGTATTTTGACAATCGACATACCACATTGCCAGCAGGGGGCTCACATCCCCCAGAGGCTTGACCAAAAAATGGCCCTCTCCCAAATTCCCGCAGCACACCTGAGGCCCATTCGTGGCATAGCAATGAGCCATGGCACAGTGGCGGAAAATGGCTGCTTTATGCATTTCCAGGATATGTAACTGCTTGTTTTCCTAATGAATATAGCTAACTTATAAGCATATTTTATTTGTGAGTACCTGGAACAAGTCTAAATTCAGTCTTGCTTTTTATGGTACTATTATGATGGGGCTCTGTAAGCTGCCTTGAGCATTTGCTTCGGCATGGAAAAGGCAGGATATAAATTCTTCAATAAACAAACAGAGAGTGTTTGAAAATGCTGTGGGTATTATTATTTTATTTTTGCAGATTTCATGGCTTGAAAGATAGAAAGTGGTATTATGTGTTTGCACTCTAAGTTCATTCCAAGTTTACATTTTAGTCATTTTAAATCCTTTTAAAGATACTAGATAGGTGATATTGTGTCAGCAGATGTTCAATGGGCCAAGTGAACCTTCAAGCAGGTATACGGCACATGCACACTGCTTTTTTTCTGGCCTCCTTGGATGTTAAGCCCAGAAACACAACTCTTGGAACATGTTTGAAAGAATGTGTAATTAAAATGCATATAGAACATCTATCATAAGAGAATGATTGCCAGGATAAGCAGGTGACTACTGGATGCAATTGGATTATTCCAGTCATTGAAATAGGATTATTGGATTCAATCATCTAGATGTGACCATCGGACTATTCATTTTTTTAAAAAAACTTCATTATTTGTGTGTTAAAATAGCAAAGCCAACTGCTGAAATGGTTTTTCGTTGGCTCATAGGTCTGTCACCATTACAATGAGAAAGTAGGAAGGAGCAGGATTGCACAGGGCATCAGTGGCATTCGTCGTATTTCCACCTCTGCTCAAGGCATGAGTTGGCTGTTACACAGGTCTCCGCTGTCGCAGCAGAGTGTTACCACCCGAAGTCCGTCTTCATACGTCGTTTTCCCACAATTGTCATCCCTCTGTTCACATAAATAGACTTTACTCTCCTCGGTGTTGAACTTGACTAGGGAAAGAGAATAGGGTTGACCATCATGAATATGTGAATAGTGACAGCAGTGGCATACCTGATGGGGGGACAAGGGGCAGACCTGGGCAGAAACGTGGAAGGGGTTTCTGTGCACCAAACCTCCCCACTGGAGAACACATTAAGAGTACAATCCTAACCTGGAGTTAGGGCCACCGTAAAGCGTGTTTGGAACACTCTCGGAGTCAGGGAGGATGGCGCTTTAAGGTCCCCCTTCAGGGGGAATGCCTTGCTTCCAGTACTCTGGTTGGTCACGACCCACCAGTTGAAGTACCACTACATTAAAAGATAGATCTGTAGCATCCCTATTACTAAGGGCAAAATGGAGCAGAGTCAAGATGGAAGGGAAGTTTTGTTTGTCTGCAGTTCAGTCCCCAACTGCAGCATGTCCATTTCCTCCTCCTATATTAAAAAATCAATCAATCAATCAATCAATCAATCAATCATTTCCATTTTTGTTCCCCCATGTTGTCGCGAACTCACAACTGAGGCTTTGCGCCCCATTGGGGTTCTGCCCCCACGATTGAAGAACACTGGTCTAATTTACATTCTGTCCCCTCTTCAACACATATGGGATTAAGGGCGCAATCCTAAATTGCGCTGGAATGGCAAGGCCGGTGTGCCTGCGCCATATCCAGTGCACCTTAGGTGCGCTGGGTAGCCTCCCTGGGACAAGGGCACATTAGCGTCCTTGCCCCAGGGGAGACTACAGCCTCCCCTATGGGTTTCTTACATCTGTTCCTGGACAATGGCAGGTGCAGATCCGAGGAAGCTGTGTGGCCCGGATTGGGGCCATGCACCCTGGGGACGGAGCCTTGCATGTGGCCAACTGGCCTGCCCACCCAGCATCCAGAACCACCCTCCCGCCCTCCTCTCAGAAATGCCCTTGCACCTGCCGAGTTCAGCTGGCACAAGGGTAGCTTAATGCAGCTTTGAGACACTGCCCTTGGGCTGATGCGACTGCTAGCATTGGCCCAAGAGCTGTAGCACCAACGCAGGGGTGATCAAAGGCCCCCGTAAAACAGGCACCAAGGCTGAACTAGAGATGCATTTGGCTCATTTGCCTAGAATAGAATCCCCTAGAACTGTCAGGGGATTCCAGGGTCAGGCCTGATACTCCAAATAGAGTCCAAGTCATCTTGCGCTCATGCAGTGGTGTCACTAGGATTTGCGTCACCTGGTGTGGGAGGTCAACGTGTCTCCCCCATGATGGACTTACTCCCATACCAGACCATACAAAATAAATTTTAATATCATACGTGCAACCTTCTTAGTGTGAAGCCTGACCAACTGGGCCCGTAACCTAATGGAGTTTTTAAATCCTGACTGGTAATGGGGGAAAGCAAAGTCTTTGCAGTAGCATCGCAAGATTTACTTGTTTTAATATTTAACAGTAAAGGTCACCCGACAAATCAACAACCAATGAAGAAGTGGCCACATTGATGATGCTCACACAACTAAATAAGAGTTCAGGTATGAGCTCTGATGCATGGAAATGAGAGCTGATGTTGGGATATGTGCAACTCAGTCTGCTGTCCAGAGGGGGCAGTCAATAGCAATAATAAGGAAATGTATTAACCTATGTGTTTTTTCCAAGGAGCTTTTATACACTGGAGAAGGCATGACATCATATTCTTGAAGCTTCCGGGTCAACAAATATGGCTGACGCAGATCATCGGCGCGAAAGAGGATTGCCGCGGATTCACGAATAAAAATCTCCCTGCACGCGTGTAAAAGTTAATTTCAACCTCTTTAAGCATGCCTGCGTGTTCTGCATACGGGTGTGCGAATCGCTGAACGAAAAATGGGATTTAATTTTTACGGAAAGATTCATGTATTCTCATTACATCGGCTCAATAAAACAACCGTTAACCATTAACAGTGAGTGCCTTTTTTTTGAAGCTGTGTAATTCCTTGTTGTTCCTAGCAGTCTTATTCACCATTTTCTTTTTTTTTTTATAATTTTTTTTATTGCTATTCTTATATAAACAGGTATTGGGGAAGGGAACAGGTAATAACACGATCTGGGAAGGGTAACACACATTGGGATTAACATACAATATGATTACAGCTTATTCGATTATTACAATACCATACAATCCATATGATTCTTATCTACTAAGATTTTTATATAAATATCTTTATCTTCCTGAAAATATCTTTTAACTATTCTCTTTATACCAGACTTCCATTTAACAAATCGTATCCATCCATTCGTAGAATAAACTCCATTTACTTCCAACTTGCTCTTTTATCTTTCCTTTTAATCTGTCTGTCAGAATATCATTATTTGCTGTTTCATATATTCTATCTATTATTTGTTCTAACTTAGGTGTTTTATTATCTTTCCATAGTTGAGCATAACTTAATCTAGCCGCCGTCACTATATGTAATAATAAATATCTTTTTTCTTTCTCCTGGATTTCTGATACCATATTTAACAAAAAAATTTCAGGTTTAAATGTAATTTTTACCTTTAATATTTCCTGAGCTATCTTATGTGTACGGAGCCAAAATTCTTTTGCCATTGGACATGTCCACCATAAGTGGTAAAAAGTTCCTCTTTTTTTCTTGCACTTCCAGCAGACATGTGACATATTTTTATTCATTTTTGCAATTTGGTCGGGTGTAATATACCACCTATGGAACATTTTATAAATATTTTCTTTATATACACTTGCTTTTGTCATTTTAATATTATGGATCCATATTTTATCCCATTCCTCCAGTGGTATTACATGTCCAATATTTTGAGCCCATTTTACCATTGATTTCTTCACAACTTCATCTTCCATCTTATACTTTAACAAAAAATTATATATTCTTTTTATAAACTTTCCTTTGCAGTCCAAAATTTCTTTATCAAGTTCTGTTAATTCTTGATATAATCCCGTTTTATTATCTTGTTTTAATCTATTTTCAATCTGAATTTTAACCAGCCAGTCTAATTTAATCCCTTTATTATCTAATTCCTCGTTGGATAATATCCTATTATTTTCATCAATCAGATCCAAATACGGTTTATTTTGTTCACTCTTAATCCAATATGGGTTCGAATCTACCTCCAGTGGTTTTATCCATCTGGGTATTTTCTGATAAAATTTATTTTTAATTAATTTCCAAATCCATAATAGAGATTTCCTCAAACAATGCTGACTAAATCCTTGTTGATATTTATTTTTATCCAATAACATAAAAGCATGTATTCCAATAGGTAGGTCTACTGTTTCTAAATTGTTAATTCTTTTATCTAACGGGATTATCCATTCTCTTAACCATTCCAATCCAGCAGCTTGGTAATACAAATAAAAATCCGGGAGACCAAAACCAGCTCTTTCTTTGGTCTCTTGTAAAAATTTAAATCTAATTCTAGGTTTTTTATTTTGCCATATAAATTTTGAAATAATTTTGTCTAATTGTTGAAAATATGTTCTTTTTGTAATAATTGGAATTGTTTGAAATAAAAAAATCAATCTAGGTAGTATATTCATTTTTACCACGGCAATCCGTCCTAGCAAAGATAGTTGTAGGTTTATCCACTTTTGACAGTCTTGTTTTATTTCTTTTAATAATCTTAAATAATTTTCTTGCATTAGCTCACTATTTTTATTTGACATTATAATGCCTAAATATTTTGGTTTTTTTGTTACTTGTAATCCCCATTTTTCTATTTCTTTTTTCTCTGATTCTTTCACATTTTTAAGTATAATTTTTGATTTCTGATAATTAATTTTCATTCCCACCATTCTTCCGTAATTTCTTAAATCTTCTATCAAATATTCCATAGAGTCTTTCGGATTTTCAAGAATAAATACTAAATCGTCTGCATATGACTGAAGTTTATAAGTTTCGCCTCTGATTGTTAACCCCTTAATCTTTTGGTCTTCTCTTACAATATTGTTTAGTATTTCTAATGTTAGAATAAATAATAAAGGAGAAAGCGGACACCCTTGCCTGGTACCTTGCTGAATTGCAATATCTTGAGATAGCTTTCCATTAATTTTAATCTTTGCACTCTGTGAAGAATATATACTTTTAACTACCGAACAAAACTTTGTACCAAATTTCATTATTTCCAATTGTTTGAGGAGAAAGTCCCAATTTAAGTTGTCGAATGCTTTTTCAGCATCTAAAAAGATTAATCCTAATTTTTTTGTTGAGTTTTTATCAAAATACTCCAATACATCTATCAACAGTCTAACATTCTTCTTCAGATATCTTTTAGGTAAAAAGCCGGCTTGATCATAATGGATTATATTATTCAAGATTCCTTTTAATCTTTTTGCTAGAATAGAGGAAAATAATTTGTAATCTATGTTGAGCAGTAAAATTGGTCTATAATTTTTAATCTGATTTTTTTCTGTTTGTACCTTGTGAATAAGTGATATCGTTGCCTGTGACCATGATTTTGGTATAATTCCAGTGGACCACACTTCTTCAAAAAGTTTTTTTATAGGTGTTAATATTACTTCTTCAATTCTTTTGTAATATAATGCTGTAATACCGTCCGGTCCTGGAGCTTTAGCTATTTTTAACTCCTTTATCCCATTCATAATCTCTTGAGATGATATTGGCTCTTCCAGAATCTTCCTTTGTTCTTCATTTATCTTCATCCTATTATTTAATAATATATAATCCTGTTGTTCTTGTTGGTCAATCCTTTTTTTTATATAAGTTTTCAAAAATTTCTCCGCGATTTCTTTCATCTTACTTAATTGATTTTGTTCTAGACCATTTTCATCTACTAAACTTTGAATTATATTTTTCTGTTTTTCTTTTTTAATCTTATAAGCTAACCATCTGCTGGGTTTATTCGCATTTTCAAAAAAGTTTTGCTTTATCCTTCTCAATTCTTTTTCCATTTGTTTAGTATATTCTTTATTAATTTCATGTTGAATCTTCTTTATTCTTAATCTTATCTTAGAATTTGTAGGGTTTTCTTGTGAGACTCTTCTTCTTTTAGTTTAGTACATAAATCTTTCATTATTCTCTGTTGAATTAATTTTTGTTTGTTATTTTCTTTAATTATCAATCCTCTAACATAAGCCTTACTGGTATCCCAAACCATTTGCATTGATGATTCTTGCTGTATGTTCAATTTAAAAAACCAGTTCATTTCTACCTTTAGATACTCTACAAACTTTGAATCTTCTAGTATTGAATTATTTAAATTCCAATTTAACTTTCTTTGTTTCTTATTAATCGTCATTATAACCGGATTGTGATCAGCAAATGTGTTCGGGAGTATCTCTGCTTCCATATATCCTTCCAGTAATGTCGCTGTAACCCATATCATGTCAATTCTCGACCAAGAATTATGTGGTGATGAGAAAAATGTATACTCCTTTCTTAATGGATATAAAGTTCTCCATAGATCTATTAAACTTAGCTCATCCATCAACTTCAATGCAGATCTCGGTATCCTGCCTCCTCTACTTGTTTTCTTTATTGATCTTCTATCTAATTTTTTATCAAACACACTATTGAAATCTCCCGCTAATATCATATCCATTTTATTATAGTTTGATAATCTATTATACACATTGAAAAAGAATTCTTCTTGTTTGTTGTTAGGAGCATACAAATTGACAATCAAAAATTTTTTCCCCTGCATTTGTATTTGAACAATCAATAGTCTTCCTTGGTCATCATTCCAGATTAATTTAGGTTGTAATTCTGATTTGACAAATGTCGCTACTCCTTTTTTCTTCTTATTTGAATCAAGTGAAGTAAATAATGTTCCCAGTTTTTCATTATGAATTAAATTTCTATGCGAGCTCTTAATATGAACTTCTTGGAGGCAAATTATATCAGCATTGAATTTCATTAACTGTTTAAATGATTTCTTACGTTTTGCCGGATTGTTAAGTCCATTAATATTAAGTGATAGTATTTTCATTTGATTTTGATTCTCATTCATCTATATCTTTTTGTGTTTTTCCTCCTTTTTCTCACCCCTAAATCTTTTCCTTGCTTCTTACTAGTTTGACAATCTTCTGTTGCTTCAGCCAGCTCTATATCTTCTTGTGAATCTTCTTCTTTACTATCCCTTTCTTGATTTGACATTTCTTCCTCCTCCTCTTCAGAACTACTTCTTTCTTGCATTTTTTGTTGCTGTTCTTCCCTCAATCCTTCTTCAGCTTCCCTTCTGCTATCCTTTCTAAATCCTAATTGATAGCCATATTTATCCAAAAATTGCTCTACTTTTAATATTGAATTCAAATTATAATATCTTCCTTTAAATGTAAATATTAATCCTTCTGGTAAATTCCATTTATACTTAATTGAGTTTTCCCGTAATATTCCTGCAAACTCTTTGTAGGGTGTTCTTTTCTTTCTCACCTGATATGGTATTTCTCTTAAAATTATTAACTTATTGCCATCTATGATTCTTCCTTTCTCTTCTAGTCCTTTTAACACCTCTTCTTTCAATTTTTTCCTACTAAATTTAATAATAACCTCTCTTGGTTTATTATTTCTCTTTGCATAACTTGAATTTATACGATATATTGTTTCTATTCCTTCTTCTAATATTTCTTCTGTCAAATCAAGCTCCTGTTCTAGCCACTTTTTCACCCTTTGATCTGTCTGTTCTCTTGCCTGTTCCGGGTAGTTTTGAATACGAATCATCATCATTGCTTTATCCATCTGTTGTCTTAACTGATTTAATTCAAGATCTAAATAATTTGCTTTTAATTCTTTAACCTCTACTTGCACTGTTTGTAATTTGTTTTTCAATTTTTTTCATTCTCTAGCTCCTTCTTTTGTTTCTCTGACATTATCAAGTAATTGTCTTTGCAGCTCATCTATTTTTTGGTCAAATCTATCTGTTATTCTCTTTTCTGACTCTTTAATATCTAAACGAATTTGTTCTAATGCTATTAGAAGTGCATCTTGGTTTTGGCTATCTCTTCTTTGCTCCATAACTTTCTCGTCTTGTCTTAGTACATTAGTAAGATTTGTTGTCATTTGGGGTGAAGTCTTACTTCCTATCTTAAGTATTTCTCTCTTAGCAGCCATTTTTCTCTTCTTAAAAAAAACCTTCCCTCTTTCTTACTTCTTCGTTATTCTATTCTAACGCCTTCAATATATTATACTTGTATTTCTCCCCCTTTAGCTTCTTTACTGAAAGTTCTATAACCAGTTCATAATACACCTCTATGTCTCAGCTAATACCAATCTCAATACTCACAAAAGATCCTTATACTTCTATCAAATCTTATATTATCAATTACACAACTTTATAATAGCATCTTTCAGATCTCTATCCCAGTCCTTTGAGTCTTACCACTGCTTCTGTACTTCTTCCATTATACCACTAGGGGGCTTTGTTTATTATATCATTACACAGATGGAGAAATTAAATTCTCAAATCCTATTAGCAACCTCTTGTCCTCTTTGGACTCCTTTACAAACTCAAAATTCCATCATTAAACTCAGACTATTATCTAATTGTCCATTCCTCCGGACTCATTCTCTATCTTCACGCAGCTTCTTGACTCTTCACTTTTTTACACCTTCTTGAGGCTCCTAACACCTTCTTAACGTCGTTGATTCGATCCTCTCTCTCTTGCCTCCTTCAGCTTCTTACAGTTCCTTACACCTTCTTAGCGTCGTAATGTCAGTTCTCTCTCTTGCCTCCTCTGCCCAAGCTTCAGAAGTCCCAAGCTTTTCTAAAGTCCCAAGCTTGAAAAGTCAGCCTGTCCCACAACTTCACCCTCTCTGGCAACACTTCTTTAGTACCAAAAGGATTGGCTGCTGTTCCACTTTCTTAGCAAGGTGAGGGGTATTTGCAGCTTATTTAAACCCAACCAGCAGAACTAGCAAGCACAGTGAATCTTTCAGTGCACCAAAGCTTCCAGCTCCCTTATATCAAGGAAAAAATTAGCTCTTATTTCAGTCTATCATGAGCTTCCTTAAATAAACTTATAGTTGTCTCTTTCAGAGATCTTAAATCCCCACCCAGGTGTAGTAAGATGAAACGCCTTGGTTACAACTAGCTTGCTTCAACATTCATATGCGGCTTCTGAAATGCAATCTGAAATGCTTGGAATACTGGAATACTGATTGGAATACTTGGAATACTGATTGTTTTGAGTCAACTAACATGGCCGCTAAGCCCGCCCCCTGGCCTCAATTCTTTCCCATTCATTCTAAAGGGATGGCTGCCCCTTGGTTTTTTCCTCTCTGTCTGTTCCTTTCAACCCCTGGCCCTGCCCATTGAGTTAATACGGACGGGTTGACTCCACGGATGAGCTTAGCGGCCATGTTGTCTGACTCAAAACATTGCTCATTCCAAGCATTTCAGATTGCTTTTCTGGTACTGTTTAGGGCTGAATCGTTTACTCCTGAAGTAAAAACTCATGAAAATAAAAACGTGTGATCGTGTAGAAACATCATTGGTAACCTTATTATGAGTTAATATGCAATTCCAAGGTTTAATTCCGCGTAATTATATTACTGAACATACCGGATGAAATGCCTTGCTGTCTATTTAAACTCGGATTGCACTGTTTTTTTACTTCTAGACTACGAAGAGTATTTTTTTAACTTCTACACTCACCCCCCCCCCCCCAAAAGAAAAAAAAACCAAATTCTGTTAATGTTCAGTACTCACGGTCGTTTTATTGAGCCGATGTGAATACATGAATCTTTCCGCGGAAATTAAATTAAATCCCATTTTTCGTTCAGCGATTCGCACACCCGCATGCAGAACACTCAGGCATGCTTAAAGACGTTAAAATTAACTTTTACACGCGCCCCGTGTGAGCGAGAGAGCCCCTCGGCGCTGATCTGAGTCAGCCATATTGGTCAGTCCAGGGCTTCAAGAATGGGCTTCCAGGGCTTCTCCAGTAAATAATAACTCCAGTAAATAATAACATGTGCCAACCAGAGCTCTGAGGCCAAGGATGTTGGATAGCTGGATGCGCCATGTCGTCACAGACTTGAAGCCATGGAATTACTAAAATGGCTGACTCAGATCAGCGCCGCGAAGGAGGAGGATTGCCGCCGGAGGGGCTCTCTCGCTCGCACGGCGTGCGTGTAAAAGTTAATCTCAACGTCTTTAATCATGCCTGCGTGTTCTGCATACGGGTGTGCGAATCGCTGGACGAAAAATGGGATTTAATTTCCGCGGAAAGATTCATGTATTCACATTACATCAGCTCAATAAAACGACCGGTAATATTTTTGAAATTCTGAACATTAACAGACATTTTTTTAATGGGGCATGGCCGTTTTATTTTTGCTTGTGTAGATTTCAAAAAATAAGTCTGTCAAAACAGTGCAATCTGAGTTAAAATAGACAGCATTTCGTCCGGTGTGTTCAGTAATATAATTACGCGGAATTAAACCTTGGAATTGCATATTAACTCATAATATGGTTACCAATGACGTTTCTCCACGATCACACGTTGTTATTTTGGTAAGTTTTTACTTCAGGAGTAAACGATTAAGCACTAAACATCATGCGAAAACCCATTGGAAATCATTGGAATGAGCAATGTTTTGGACATACTGTCATGGCCGCTAAGCCCGCTCACTGGAGTCAATGCGTTTCCATTCATTCTGAAGGGAGGGCCTAGGCCTGTCTGAGGCAGAGCGGCCATCTTAACCACACTACTATGAAGCTCTGAGGGAGAGCGGCCATTTTAACACCACACACTGGCATGCAAGATTATGCAGCTACTTAGGGCATGATCTAACAAAGTTACAGGCATACCTCTGACCTGTTGTCAGAAGCTGTTAATATGTTACAAGATTGATATATTGTGAGTAAACTGTTGCAGATTCAAACCAAAGCTTTACTTTTGCCTGCGTCTTTATTACACTAGCAATCAGCCTGAGAGCGAGAGACATCCTGAGGTAATCTGTGAGGGGAACCCGCTGTACTAAAGACTCTGCTTTCCCCCATTACCAGTCAGGATTTAAAAACTCCATTAGGTTACGGGCCCAGTTGGCCAGGCTTCACACTAAGAAGTTTAATTAACCTGAAATTTAAAAAAAAAGTTTTTTTTTCTCACTCAAAATTTTTAAAGGCTGATCTTTAAAAAGATCAGTGGATCACGCATTGGAGAGAGGCACTTCTGGAGGGTGTGGTGGCAAGCGCTTGTGCCCCCTCCAGATGCAACTCAGAGAAGCTCGGAGGGGTCATTTCCTTGCTCCAAACCAGAGAAACGGCCCCTTTGAGCTTTCCTGGTCGCGTGCTCTGTGCCTTTCATCTCCGACTCTGGAACGGGGAGAAAGGCACTTCTGGGGGTGGCAGCAGCGAGTGCTTCTTAAAGGGGTGACAGTGGCAGTGCTTGGAAGCCGGCTTGCTCCCCTTCCCTGTCCTGCATGACCCATTCACATTCTGTCTTTCCCTCCACTGTGGCTGGCTTGGTTTCTTGCCACCTCTCCTTCATATCTCTGCCCCCCTCCCATTTCAGAAGTCGTCTCAGCCACGTTCTCTGCATCCTTTGCTTTCCCTCTGAACTAAGAGGATATGAATGCACATCTACTGCTGTAAAAGAAGGGGAAGAAGCTCACACACACACACACACACACACACACACACACAGAGAGAGAGAGAGAGAGAGAGAGAGAGAGAGCGAGCGAGAGAGGTGCAAAAATGAGAGAAAGATCCATAAATGAAAAGGAAGAGCTACAAATTTGTGACTTTCTGAACTTACCACCAAGAATGGTGGGTATAACCTTGGGCAACCTCAAAAATATCATTGTTCCATGCTTACAATTTGTGTATTTCATTCAAAGGCCAAAAACCTCAACTCTCAGTGCAGTCAGTGGCTCGAGGTACATTCTTTGTGTTTTCACTCAGTTCTAGTGGCTTTAAGGTTCTCTAGGTCCCTCTCCAGACCCACGTGCTGTTCATTTTTCTTTTCTTCCCCCCCCCCATCTTCCATCCCAGTTTTGTTTGGGAGATGGAATGTCAGCCTGTGACAAGCTGCAGTACCTGTTGTGGCAGCTCGGAGTCACTGTGGAGCTGATTAGCCAGTCTGGGAATGTGCAAGAAGGCCAGCTGGCAAAAGAATGGTGTACGACCTTGAGGACCTGTCCAGGTTTGAAGCTCAATCGCACACAGCCAGAGGAGCAAACCACACTGTGAAGGCTACATCTGGGATTGAGGATTCAGTGAATTGTAGAATACTGTCTATTTATAAAAACCTCATTGAAAAATGGTGGTTTAGTAGTGGTTTAGGTGGCCTGTCCAAGGAAGCCTCCTTGAGCTTTGGCTTCAGTGTAGGACGGCTGGGGTATAAATTATTCAAATATAAATAAATAAATAAATAAATAAGAGGCAATAAGACTTACCATGTGGCAAAACCTAAGTTTCCCAAAGAATCAATGATTGCAAAGCCAAATAAAGTCTGGTGTGAGCAACTAGTTGGGAGGAAGGTGAGCAAAGACTGCCAGATGCAAAGAAGGATAAGGTGCTTCCTCTGCCTTTAGTAGTCATATAAAATAGGAATTGGAGAGCAGTGGTTGCCAACCTTTTTTGTACCAGGACTCCCTTTTTAGGTACGACAATCTGTCGGGACCCCCCTAAGACCTAGGGCTGGAAGGGATGTCATTAAGCAGGAAGTGAGGTTTTTAATAAGTCACACTTTTTGAAAGTCAAAAGAATGCCACATCCTTTTTAGAATGTTCTGAGTTCTCTATACCAAAGTGACGTTTTGTGTCCAGTGATTGATTCAGCACTGAGAACAACATTGCACAGAATGCACTGTGGCTTCTCTATGCCATTGCTGATCAAGGTGGAAAAGCCAAGTTTTAGATGGTCTTCAGAGTATTTATATTCTTTTTCCCCATGTGCGGAGACTCACCTAGGCCTGCAAATGGAAGGCGTGTCATGCCCATTTGGAAAGAGACCCGGGAGAGAATTCACCACACACAGACGAGCCCATAGCAAGGCTAATTTCCCTCGCAGCCACAAGCATTGAGGAAGTGACCATTTAATGTGGAAGCCTCTTCCCTAAGGAAAAAAAATGAAGCTTCCAAGATGGTGGTGCCCAGCTTTTTAAGATGGCTGCCCCAAGCTCTTTGTGACCCCTAAAAATTGGTTTGTGACCCACTTGGGGGTCCTGACTCCCCAGGTTGAGAACCACTTTATAGAGGGCTTCCACCCAGTTAATTTCTTGTGACTCAGAGGTTGTCCTTTGGAATCTAAAAGACTAACAATTATGTATTGTCACATTCATTTCTATTCAAGCAAATATAGTTTATTGCATAAGGCAGAGAAAAGCTATATTCGGTGAAATCCTGTCTTCTCGGCAACCTTTAAAGACAGAGGAGCTCTGAACTACTGTGCATTTGGTCAGCATTGACTCAGCTTCCAAAAAGGAACAGGGAACAAAATGCACACTTCACACAAAGACTCCTTACTTGAGTAGCGTATCGTAAGTGTGCAAACTGGCTGGTACATATTTGGCGGCGTGTCACAAGTCCTGTGGAAAGGATAACAGAACCCATAGGGCCTTGTGGTGGAGCAATATACGCATCTTAAGGCATCTGGAGTAAGAGATAATCAATCAATCACTAGTATTTATATACCGCTTTTCAACATAAAGTTCACAAAGCAGTTTACAGGCAAATAATAACATTAACGTTAAATGGCTCCCTGTCCCAAAAGGGCTCACAATCTAAAGGAATGGAGAACACCACCAGCAACAGCCACGAGAAAGACACTGCGCTGGGGTGAAGAGGGACAATTGCTCTCCCCCTGCTAAATATAAGAGGACAATAAATATAAGCATATTTATTTTATTGTTTATTGAATTTTTGCCCTGTTTTTCTGCCCCACATTGGAGCACCCAAGGCAGTTTACAATATTAAAGCAATAAAATCAGATAAAATCATTAAAAATTAAAACAGTAACATTAAAGCCGTTAAACATTTAAAACTAAAAAAAAATTGAAATTTAAAAGCAATCAGGCCCACAGTTAGAGTTAAAAATGCCAGCCAGCAGATCAGCAATGGAAAGCAGTTTTAAATAAGAAAATAAATATGTTTTAAATAAGATTGCCAGAGAGGGAGCTGTTCTTAATTCTAAGGGGAGGGTGTTCCACCACCGAGGAGCCACCACCGAGAAGGCCCTGTTCCTGGCCGCCATCCCTCTCACCTGGCCTGGTGGCAGCACACTCAGAAGGGCCCCCTCAGATGACCTGAGAGTACAGGGAGGATTGTATGGAAGGAGGCGGTCTCACAAATACCCTGGATCCAAGCCGTAAAGGGCTTTAAAAGCCAAAACTAGCACTTTACTACTGTACACCTTGCAAGGACTGCCGTCCATTAGCAGCAAGGTCTCCCAAACCACCTCTCATCTCTTTTCAGCTGGATCCCAGCAGGATCCCAGGCACTAGAAGAGTCCTGCTCAGGGGCTCAGACCCTAGGCCCAGTGATCCCAGAGTTCATGAGACAGAGGAAAGTCAGCGGCATGAGTGGACAGGCAGCAGAGAGGAAGGAAACCCCAGGGGCGGTCCTGGCTCTCTCCCTGCCCAGGTGCCAGGACCTACAATCAGTGATGTCATTCAGGGGGAATGGACCAGAACGGGCGTTCCGGATCCTAACGGGCTCCGTGGCTGGTTCCGGGTTCCCAACAAGTGCCAATCAAAAGTGAGTTCCTGTTCCTAAATCATTTGAATGACACCACTGCCTACAATGCTATGTCCACCCCACCCCCAGGAATTGTGGTGATGCAACGATAGCACCGCAATTACTGCCGGCGGGCAGCGCCTTTAAGGTATATAAAAAGGAGGAGCAGGGAAGCCTGTGACGGTGGCTGCGATTGCAGGCATGGTCAGAGCTTCCCCACACCTCACCGGGGATTGCCGTCCTTCTCCGCTCTTTTTAAAGTGGAGAAGGAGGGAGGAGGTGGGGGAAAAAAACCCTCAGATGGTGGCTGCAATTGCAGCCACTGTCCCAGCCCCCCCCCCCACTCAAAGGCGGATCTACAGGGAGGGCAAAGCTCTAAGTGTTGCAAGAAGCCTTACCCTGTCATGTAAATCCCTCCTCTCCCTTGCTGCTGTAGCCAGTGAGCAACGCCAAGATGTTGCTGTTCCCTGTGAGGATTGGCTAAAACGGTGCAGGAGAAGAGTGATTTCCACTGCAAGGTAAGGCTTCTTGCAAAACTTAGAGCTCTGCCCTCCCTTAGATCTGCCTCTGCCCCCGCTCACCTCTCCTCCTCCTCTGCCTTAAAAGAAGTGGAGAAGGAAGGCAGCCCCGCCCCGTGGAGAGGCACAGGGAAGCTCTGACAGGGGTTGCGATTGTAGCACCAGTGGAGGTTTTTCCTGCCACACGCAGCCTCCTGATTTTTTTAAGTGCCGACCCTCAGAATGGTGGGGGAAAAGCCTTTCCCTGCCACTCTGAGAGTGAAATAAGCACAACCTGGCGGCAACCCCAGGGCACCAGGCCAGGGGGTGGGTGGGTCTGGCAGCAATTTTTCCTCCCCCC
>JAJKFI010000173.1:943155-995179 GCA_029204185.1 Lerista edwardsae | reverse complement strand
CATGCATGGGAGCGTCCCGAATCAGAGACACCATGGCCGGGAACCGGTGTTAGGATATGGCACTACGACCGTCCTGCGTCACAACTGGGTCATAACCACAGTCTCCACTTGCTGCGCTGCCCAGTTATGCCTCCGGAATGCCTCTGGAATGCCTTTGTGGAGGCCTTGTGCTGACCAAGCGATGGCAGCACACAAGTGGCACACGGCTGGCACTGTGAACGGTTGCAGTGGTGACCGAGCATTGGGGCTGCCTCTTGCGCTGGCTGAGCACCATAGCGCTGATGCACTTTATGGCACATTCGCGACAGTGTTTGGCCATGCAAGGGAGCAGGGCTGGCACTAAGGGGAGTATCGGATTGTGCTGTCAGAGTCAGAGAGGGTGGCAAACTGACATGAACCATCCTCCCTGACTCTGAGAGTGGTCCCAACATGCTTTACGGTGGCCTTCCTGCCAAACTTTGCTAGCCTAGTTCTGCCGGCCTAGCTCCAGGTTAGGACTGCACTCTTAATTTACAGAATGCAATGAAACAAATCCAGAGTGTAATAACGACAAACAAGTTGACCTTGTTGACCTTGTCCAGATCAGAACAGCAGAGGTTTCTAAACTCGCATTGAACCACACGATCTGTTGCTATGGTGCCACACTTGGAATCTTCTGTATAACAGCTCATCTCCTTTTGTACCCAACCAGCATCTAGTTTTGGCAAGAGAAGAGGCATCTTTCTGTTCCTGTTAATATTTGCTACTGAACAGTCCATCATGATGACCCCTTTCCCTCCAGCTCCTCTCTCCTTTTCGGCTGAATCCTACACAGGCAGCGGTGGTGGCCACGGCTGCTGCTGGATTATGAAGGGGCACTTTGGGTGATTGAGGTCTCCTCAGGGTCAGGGGGTATTTGTTCCCTGCCCCCAAGGTAAGACGCAGGAGCTGCTATGGGTCAACTGCATTGATCCATGAAGGTGGTTGAGGCATGGGAAGGGGGGTAGGATTCAACAGGCACTGCTGCCCTTCTTGGGTCTGATCCACCCATCCTGGCCCTTCTTGCCTCCCTGTTCCTTCCTCCCCCATCGCCCCCCACCTCCCATAACATCTTACCTGCTTTAGAGGGTCAAACAGGATCCCCCGGCAGGCAGAAGAATGTTCTGGCCTACACCACAGCACTCAGGCAGACTTGCCAGGTTTTCAAAATGACAACAAGGGACACACAACTATCGGGATACTGCTTTCTATCAAACCACTCCATGGTTAACAGAAGTAATATGAAAATCATGCAGAAAGCCATGGCAACGCAGTAAGCAAACAGCACCAGCAACAGAATTTCAGAATGGGATTTTTCAAGTCTCATTCAAAAGTGATACAGGACACAATTTTTAAAACTTAAACACGGAAGTCCCGTATAATAACGGACACATGGCAAGTCTACGCCTGCTTCATAACCTCAGTCATTGCGAATGAGGCCTGGTCCTTTGCACTTTGTTGCTCAGTCCTGCATCTTTTTAGGGTAGCCAACCCTCCCTGATTGGCCTGGAGTCCCCCAGACTCAGTATCATTCCCTAGGTGAAATGCAATCCTGAAGGTTTCAACAGGGATAGTGCATGTTATATTTTGTGTGTGTGTGTGTGTGTGTGTCTGTGTGTGTATGTATGTGTGAATCTCCAGGAATCACTTTGGCCAGAGTTGGTAACCCTTCAATGCCTGTCTCACTTTCTCATTGTCAAATGCTCCTAGCACCACTCACGGTGACAGGGACATTCCTAAACTGGAGGGAGACACTGGAGAAGGCTGAGGAATGTTTCTCAGTGCTCATGGCTGGAAAGGATTCCATGAAGCCTCACTATTTAGCACAGTACTATTATCCCTCAAAAAGTCATCCAGATAATGTGTGGTGGACACCAGCTCAGGTCTTTCCCTGATGGCACATTTCAGCATCTAGCGATACCGTTCAAAACCTGCACAGGAAACTGCACAACCAATAGGGTAGGATGTATCTATATAGAATTGCCCCTCAAAGGAGAAGCACAGCAGGCAGAACTCATCTGAGTGGATGGGGAGTAGGAAAATGCGGACTCAGTGTCACAAATGGCCATAAGAGCACCAGACCCACAATTTCTAACCACCAGACAGACTGGTCCACAGAGGTATAATGAACTGCACATAAAGGATCAGGTATCGCATCGTTCACTGATTCCCTCCGTGGGAATGAAAGATGATGGATGAGGCGGAACTCCGTGTGGGCCTTCTTGGGGACAATGTCTGAAGTTGATACCCACAAATTAAGCGTAGGAGGGAACAGTCCCAGGACCCTCTCCAGCTCCAGCTTCTTGCTGATTTTATGCTTGACCACTTCCTCCATGCCATGCACAGAGCGGAGTTTCTCAGGAAAACATGGTGCTGTGGGTGGGAATTCGGAATCGTAGAGCAAAACCTTCTAATAAAAAGAACTAGGCAGATTGGTGGTCCAGATACCCCATGAGCAGACTAGACAAACAATCAAGCTGAATCTGGCTTGGCCGCTTTAGCAGGTCGGGATTTGTCTTGGGTGCCTCCACCCTCTTTCTGCCCCCCAGTGTAACACCTGACAACCTTCGCCTTCTAATAGGCTAAATAAAAAATAGTCTTGACGTCCTGCCGAAAAGACTCCAGCTCGTCTCAATTCCAAGGAGCTCTTCTCAATTCCAAAAGGAATTCTGTAGGGGGGCCACTTGTTGCCAAACTTATTGCCACTTGTTGCCACTTGTTCTTGTTGCCAACCCCCTCAACTCGACAGGTGGTGGCACAGTTACAAGGGTCCCCTCTGATGACCTAAGGCAACAGGAAGGTTTACATGGAGGAAGGTGGTCTCTCAAATACCCTGGACCTGAGCAGTAAAAGGCTTTAAAGTCAAAACTTGCACTTTGAATTCAGCACAGAAATGAACCAGCAGCCAGTGCAGTGGTTGAAGTAACGGCCTGACTGAACCAAACCGGCAAGCCCCAGCAACCACACTGCAGCCACATTCTGCACTAATTACACTTTCCAGACTGTCTTCAGAGCCAGGTCCACTCAGGGCCCAGGAGAGGAGGGGTAAAGGGGTAATTTTTTCTTGGGCCCAGAGTCAGAAAGGGGGCCCAGGAGCTAAAGGAGGGGACCCAGAAACTTCCTGCAATCTTACATTTTCTGATCTCATCCGGACTCGCTGCCTGCGTGGGGTGCTGGAGGTGCTACCATGGGCACATGGCGGCAGCTACTGCCACAAGCCATACGCACCAGGCCCAGGAAGGCATATCTGACACTCCTTAACACAGAGTCACATCTGAAAGGAAACTGGCCTTCATCAGCATCTCTTTGGCTTGTGGATCTGTTTAACCACTATAGAACAAACAGGAGCTCAGGGACACATGATTAAATTCCTCTCCAAGGCCCTGGCCCTATGTATAGCAAAGTCAGCCAAAACTCTTTTTGAGTTATTCTATTATTGACATAGGGCCTGATCCAGACAGCCCTATCGCCAGTGGTACGTGTGCTTATCCATTTCCCTTAAGTCCAGTATTTTTATCCGCCAATCTTCAATGGAAGGTATCTGTGGGACATTCCAGTGTTGTGCATACAGTAGCCTTCCCGCAGTTCTCATGTATAAAAATACCATTTCAAAGTCCTTTATCTACCTGATCATCTATACCTTTTATTCTTGCAAGAATGCCTTGGAAGAAAGCTTCTGTTTCATATGAAAATTTACCTTAAAAATCAATTGCATCTGCTGGTGTATCTGAGCCCACTATCTTTTTGCTTTAGTACAAGTCCACCACATATGGTAGAAAGTACCTTCTTGTTTCATATGCTTTCAGCATTTATTCAACACATTTATATACTGTATATTTTTGCGACTTGAACTGGCATTATATACCATCTGTATGTTATACACATCTAAAAATGGCCTCCATTTTGGTACCACTGCTCCTATGGGAGTTGGACAATTCAGGACTGGGCTGCTCCATTCTTGGTGCTGTTTCCTGTTCTTATTTGATGACATTTCCAGGCCCCAACACCAGGAAGACGCAGTGCACAGTAGTGGTAAGTGTTACTCCCACTGGCAGTGAGCATTCTTGGGAGGGAGGGCATGGGGAAAGCGGAACTGAAAGCAAGGCTCATTCCTTAGCCACATCCCTGCTGCTTTCCAAACCAGAAGGATCAGGTGGCCTGAGGAGGAGCCAATAACATCCCATCTGGACTCATATAACTGCTGTAGCCTTGCTTGATTCACTTGTTGCTTTGGGCAGGTTCAGTGTCTGCTTGGAAGCCCTGCCAGAGCCTACTGAAGTGACAACCTGCCTGGCTTTCAAATAAAACCCAGGTGGTCCATTTGGAAGAGTCAGATTTGCTCTCCACACCCAACGGTCATTCAATGGGACCGCACTGGAGACAGGAGACTCGAGGACTCCGAATGATGCAGACTTGGTTGCTTGTGGCTTGTGTTTTCCTTGCCGTCATCACAGAAGGTAAGTCCCACCTACTTAAAAAAGCAGTACTACCTCTGCTTCTTAAAATGTGACCAACTCCCAAATAATCCTGGAAGTTCAAGTGAGCCTCTGCATCTCTGGGGTGACCGTTCCAGGGGCTCCCCCTGCAGATACAGAAACGGTGGATATGGGGAAACTCTGTCTCCATCATAAGAGCTAAGCTAGGAGCTCAAACTAGATAAAATATAAACAGGAATCAGTTAACATCCTTTTAACTCATTCCTGTTCACAGTTGGTCTCGCCTCTTCAAACATTCAGGCTGTCCATAGCCTGTCTATCCAACGCTATAAACTTGAATACTTATTGCAAAAGGAAGAAACTTTTTGCCCCACTTAGACTCTGCATAACATTAACGAGCACACAGGAGACATTCAGGAGGACTCCTGGTTAACTGGATCAGCAGATTCCAGACCTGTGAGTGCAGAGGCCCTCCTGCGCTGTCACTTCAGCATTGGTTGGGAAGGAGAAGATGCAGTGCAGGGATCAAGTCAGCTTTGGAAGAGAACCCAAAATGTCTAACATTACCAAATTTGGTACCAAATACGAAAACATACGAATAGGAAACTTGGTCTCTATGCCCCGCTGGCATAGTACCTTCACTCCCACTGTTCCACCCTCTGGCAATAGTTCCTTGGTATTTCAGGAAAATATCAGAACACACACACACACACACACACAAACACACACACACACACACACGCACGCACACACACACAAACACACACACACGCACGCATGCACACTCACACACACACACACACACACACACACACACACACACACACACATAGAGAGAGAGAGAGAGAGAGAGAGAGAGAGTTGGCAGACCCTGGACACTTTTCTTCAATTAGAAAAAGCAGACAACAGTAGGCTTTAATTAATTATCACCCCCTGATGAACATAAGAACATAAGAAGAGCCCCACTGGATCAGGCCAAAGGCCCATCTTGTCCAGCTCCCTATATCTCACAGCAGCCCACCAGATGCCTCAGGGAATACACAAGACAACTAGATAGGTGCACTTTGTCGACACTCCCCTGCATCATGCACTCCAAGGTAGCCTACCTCTAAAGTAAGGAGGTTGCACTAACCATCATGGCCTGGGTGCTGGGTTACATGGGATGATATTGCTGGGTGATGTTGGGTACATCTTCATCCCTAAGCACCATCACTGCCCATAAGTGAAGCAGATGTGAAGAGCGTTTGACACCAGTGGCTGGTCGATGTTTTATCCTGAAGCTTTTGAGCAGCCCTTTCAGTTACTCAAAAAAATGTGAGCCCTTGAAAGCCACCTGCCTTTGTGTAGATCAGCAATTGACAAGCTTTTTCATCTCATGGCACACGGGCAATGCAATCCTAGCCCGCCCGTCATGTTGCCACTACACTCACGTAACATGATTGAACCCAGCCGTCACAAGGGAGGCTCTGTGTCCAGATGGAATTGGCGCAGGTAGGGATGTTGTTGGCGGGAGGTTTTGGGCGGGAATCCTAAGCATGTTCGGACAGGTGCATTTAGCAGGCATAGTTCCTAGGAGGATGGAGTGAACGTGCCATTGCCTCAGGGAGACTCCAGACTTCACAATCCAGCATTGGATTTGGCGCTGGCCACCAGCTTTGCCAATCCAGGGCTGGGTTGGTTTGCTCTCTGTGAAACAGAACTTTCAGGATATCTCGGGTTCCAGCACATGGAATCCCATTCTCAATTCAACAATGATACAATGACCATCTTGGTATGTTAATTCTCCTATCAATGGCTGTCTTGGCAGGGGGTAGTTAACAAATGTGTGTCTTCTGCAGTACAGGCCCTTAACTGCCACAAGTGCAAACTCCTGATTGAAAAAGGGAAATGCGAACCAGAAGGATCACAGTGCAGCGTCAAAACGGGAGTCTGCACAGTTAAGACAATAAATGAGAAAGGTAAGGAGTGCTTCTCAGCTGCATCCTTTCTTATGTGTTGCTCTCTTACGAAGGCCAAAGTGTGACCAGGACCCAGGGAGTTCAGGGTCTCTGGCCAGGTTGCAGAGAGGAGAGAATTCTGGCAGGCCCCTCCCTTTTCACTCCTGTGTGACAAACTGCATCCTCCCAAAGAACATTTACCTCAGAATGGATGTATTTATCATTCAGGTGACGCAGGACTCCTTCTTGAGGGCATTCTGACAGTCCAAGATGGTGGATCCCTCATAAGCTGGGCCCAAAGTTGTTTGACTTGATATCGGAGAGCAGGGGATGAAGTTCTATGAACATCTTTTTTGAAAATGTCCCCAGCTCTGCTGCTTTCCTGGGAATAGTTCAGGCTGTTAGTCAAGGTCACCAAATCAGTCTGAGGCTGCAAATGTATCCACACGTACCTGGGATTAAGCCTCATTGACTATAATGGGACTTATTTCCAAGTAGACAAGAATAGGATTGGGCCCTGAGGTTCAAATCTTATATACACTTTCCTGGGAGTGAGCTCCACTGAACATAAGAACACAAGATGAGCCCTGCTGGATCAGGCCAAAGGCTGATATAGTCCAGCATCCTTTTTCTCACAGTGGCCCACCAGGTGCTTCAGGGAGCACACAAGACAACAAAATATGTGCATTCTGTTGCCACTCCCTTGCACCTGGCATTCTGAGGTAAAAAAGGTAAAGGTAAAGGTTTCCCCACGACCAAATGGTCCAGTCATGACCAACTGTAGAGGGCGATGCTCATCTCCGTTCTAAATAGAAGAGTGGGCATTTGTCCGAGGACAAGTTTCCATGGTCATGTGGCCGGCAAGACTATACACCAAGGCGCACAGAACGCCATTGCCTTCCCACCGAAGTGGTACCTATTTATCTACTCTCATTGTTACATGCTTTTGAAGTGCTAGATTGGCAGCAGCTGGGACAATCGCCGCGAGCTCACTCTGTCTCGCGGTCCTGAACTGCCAAACTTCCAGTCAGCAAGCTCAGCAGCAGTGGTTTAACCCACAGCGCCGCCACATCCCACACACATGCATATATACCCATACATCCTGTGGCAATGAGTTCCACAGACTAAATACACACTGGGTAAAAAAAATTTTTTTTATTTTTCATCCCAGCACTAAATTTTATTGGAAATTTCTGCTTCTGGTGTCACGTGAGAGAGAAAAGAACATTCCTCTACCCACTCTAACCATCCCCTGCATGATTAGGTACATCTCAATCAGTGTCCCCCTCAGGGGCCATTTTTCTGGACTGAAGAACCCCAAATGTTCACACACAACCAAATCTTTGATCCCCTTAATCTGGATGAACAAGACCTTCAAGCTATTAGGAGAAGGCGAACCCCTTGGAGCGGGGAGCTGCTTGTTGTTGTTGTTCAGTCACTAAGTCGTGTCCGACTCTTTGCGACCCCATGGACCACAGCACACCAGGCCTCCCTGTCCTCCACTAGCTTCCAGAGTTGGCCCAATTTCATGTTCACTGCTTCGGTGACACTATCCAACCATCTCATCCTCCGCCGCCCCCTTCTCCTTTTGCCTTCAATCTTTCCCAGCATGAGGGTCTTTTCTAAAGAGTCCTCTGTTCTCATGAAGTGGCCAAAGTATTTGAGCTTCGGAGCTGCTTGTACAGATCCCTAATTCTGAATGTTTTACACACAGGCAGAGTCAGGGCAGGAGCCAATGGATTGAAGCTTCCCTGGCAGCATCCACTATGCCAGAGCACACTCCCCAACTGTATTTTCAAAGCATTCACTCTGAGCATTATACTCAGGCAGCAGCAGGAGAGGGAAGAGTCTCTGGCACTGGAGAAATACCCAGGCTTCCCTGCATCCATTTCAGGCATGAGTCGCATGCAAGCAGCCTGTGGCCTTCTCCAGAAGCTGGCCAGATTCTTGGAAGCAACACAGAGGAATGTAGGGTTTTCCTTCCACATATCCAAGCAGTCATGGATCAAATAGGATTCATCGCAAGGAGAAAGTGAGTTCCTATTGCAGTTTGGAACTCATTTCTGCAGTGCAGAAGGTTGCGGAGGGGGCTGCAAGCATCCAGCACTCATGATAGGTGTGGCGCATTGGGGCCCCCATTCCTGAGCCACTTCCCTTAAAGGGGAATGGCCCTTTCTTGCTCTCAATGGTGGGGCACAACCCTCCATTTGAAGAGCACTGCCCTACATATTTGAGGACGAAATGTTAGGAAGATCTAAAGTGGCTGCATGTGGTCAAAAATCCTGTAAGAACTCAGGGTATCTCCAACTACAAAAAAGCTCAGTTCCTATAATGTATTAAAAGGTCAGCTTAGGTCATGGTGTTTGAAGCCTTCTTGAAAAATACTGCATCTTCCATTTCCATTTTGTTTGCTGAGTGAGCTGACAGCTTAGGAAAGACCCCGCAACCCGTGTTGTGACGAACACTCTACAATGCCAAAGTGAGACCAAAGTCTGAGGGTTGCCAACTCTGGCAATGTGGTTGCTGGAGATACAGTATTTTTTGTCCTCATACAACATGAACGACCCCTATTGAAACCTTCAGAATTCCTGTTCAAGAGTCACCTGGAGATGGATGCTGCCTCTGAGGGAAGCGAGTTTTGTCCTGACGCAGGTCCATGTTGACCCATGGCAGCTGCAGAGACTTGGAGCGCAATCTTAAATTGCGCTGGATGGGTGAGGCTGGCGGGCATCCCCTTGCCTCATAGGAGGCTCTGGCTGCCCCAAGGAACCTGCTATTTAGCAGTCGCAGAACCAAGGAAGCTGTGTGCCCCGAATCAGGGCTGCCTGGCCTCCCAACAAGGCCTTGGATGCCTCCTAACATCTACGTCCTGGCCCCGCCCCTCTCCAGGCTGGCATGTTTGGCTCGTGCATGGGCGGCTGCCCATTGGCACTCTCGGGCCAAGCAGCGTCAGCCCAAGCACTGTAGCACTGATGAGGGGGTGCCGCTCGACGCCCCCATGGCAGCAGTAGTGATGCAGTACCGATGCTACGACCTTGCGTCGGCGCTACATCGAGGGCGGGATTCGCCCTTTCGCCTGGGGCAAGACAAATGTCTCCTCAGAAACTCCAGCATAAAAAATGCTCCCACTCGGCACCCCCACGTCGGCACTAGTGATGTAGTGCCAAAGGAACAATGTTAGTTTGTCTCCTTAGAAACTCCCCACATCAAAAAGGCTCCCACAGGGTACAGCAGCTGCACGGTCACCACTTCATTGCCATGCGGGGACTGAGCTGGGATTGGATGAAAAGGAGAGAAAGCCGGAGGGAAAGGCGTCATCATGCTGGAGTTTTCACTAGCAAACATTAACAGTAACACAAAGATGTCTCTTCTCTCCCCAAAACTAGGTGGTCGTGCCATAGAAAAACATAAGGACTGTCATACTGATCAATCCAAGTGTGGCAGTGAAGGGACAGAGCCTAAGACTGGATTCAAGTTTAAATACACGTGCTGTTCTGATCGTGATTATTGCAGCGACGCTATGTAGTACGGATGGAGACAAGCCTGAGCTCTAGATGACAAGTTGCACCCCTGAGCCTGGATTCAAGCTTCTTTCCATGAATTGTGTTTCATTTCCATGATCAGATTCATCATTCCATGAAATGGAACCATGGCCATGAAATGCCCATTAAAATAAACGTCTCAGCAAACTGCATTCTGACTTGGCTATTGGTTGTGTTCCTCCTCTGTTGCTTGTGCTCATTCTCAGGGGTTTCTACCTGCCTTTTAGTCATAAGCATTATAAAACTCTTCAGGCATTTATCCAGTACTATAAGAACATAAGAACATAAGTACTGTAAGAACATAAGAAGAGCCCCAGTAGATCAGGTGAAAGACATCTAGTCCAGCTTCCTGAATCACACCAGATGCCTCAGGGAGCACACAGGACTATTAGATACGTGCATCAGTTTGAGTGATAACATGAAATGTGTCATGTGCTAAAATAACTGGGCACTGACATCTGGGTTTGGAGGCCAAATGGAGCCTGAAAATGGCAGTAAAGAGGCCAGGGTAGGTGGGCGTTTTTTTCCCCCAAGTGTGGTATTTTCACCCTGCCGCTCCTCCTGCCACACCCCAGAGTGTCGTGATGCTCACATTGGGAACCACCCCTCAGAGGACACCAAGAAGGAGACATGATGCAGTATCATGAAAAAAAATTACAGCCAAAGTGTCCAAACCTTAACGAATGTTATAATAAGGGACACCTGGCAAGTCTACCCCTGTCCCATGACCTCAGTCATTGTTAATGAGGCCTGGTCCTTTGCACTTTGTTGCTCAAGCCTAGGACTTGGTTAGGGTGGCCAACCGTCCCTGATTGGCCAAGAGTCCCCCAGACACAGCATCATTCCCTAGGTGAAATGCAATCCTGAAGGTTTCAACAGGGATAGTGCATGTTATATTTTGTGTGTTTGTTGGGGGGCGAATCTCCAAGAATCACTTTGGCCAGAGTTGGTAACCCTCCAATGCTGGTCTCACTTTGGCATGGTCAAATGCTCCTAGCACCACTCACAGTGACAGGGCCATTCCTAAACTGGATGGGGACACTGGAGAAGGCTGAGGAATGTTCCTATGTGCTCATGGCTGGAAAAGATTCCATGAAGCCTCGCTGTTTATTTAGCACAGTACTATTATCCCTCAAAAAGTCATCCAGATAATGTGTGGTGGACACCAGCCCAGGTCTTTCCCTGATGGCGCATTTCAGCATCGAGCGATACCTTTCAAAACTGCACAGGAAACTGCACAGCCCATTGGGAGGGACATACCTATATAGAATTGCCCCTCAAAGGAGAAGCCCAGCAGGCAGAACTCATCTGAGTGGATGGGAAGCAGGAAAATGCAGATTCAGTGTCACAAATGGCCATAAGGGCACCAGACCCACAATTTCTAACCACCAGACAGACTGGTCCACAGAGGTATAATGAACTGCACATAAAGGATCAGGTATCGCATCGTTCACGGATTCCCTCCATGGGAATGAAAGATGATGGATGAGGCGGAACTCCCCGTGGGCCTTCTTGCCTTCTTGGGCACAATACAAAAGTTGATACCCGCAAATTAGGCATAGGAGGGAAAGGTCCCAGGACCCTCCCGAGCTCCAGCTTCTTGTTGATTTTACACTTGACCACTTCCTCCATGCCATGCACAGAGCGGAGTTTCTCAGGAAAACATGGCGCTGTGGGGAATGGGGTGGGAATCCAGAATCATAGAGCAAAACCTTCTAATAAAAACAACTGGGCAGATTGGTGGTCCGGATACCACATGAGCAGACTAGACAAACAATCAAGCTGAAACTGGCTTGGCCCCGTTAGCAGGGCGGGTTTTGCCTTGGGTGCCTCCACACTCTTTCTTCTCAGTGTTACACCTGACATCTTTTGCCTTCTCACAGGTTAAATAAAAAATAGTGTTGAAGTCCTGCTGCAAAGACTCTGAATAGGAGCTCAGGGACACCTGTTTCGGTACACACTGGCCACTTTCCATTCTTGTGTGAGCCTGAGTATGATGATACTAATGTCCTGCAATGATTTTCTATATTAAAGATTTTTGGGAGACTTAAGAGTGCATTTGGTTTTCCGCATTACTGTATTGAGCCACTGGTGCAGCATGGGCATGTAGACCTAGGCTCCGCATCAGAAAGCAGGGTACACCTGGGCCCACTCTTCACATTGCCACCCTTTCCCCACTCTGTTTTCCCCCTCCCCTCTCTGTTTGGACAGGGGCCCAAAAGAAACTTTGTACCCCCTGATAAAATTCCTCTCAAGAGGCCCTGGCCCCACACATAGCAAAGATAACCAAAACTCTTTTTAGGTTACTTTATTATTGACTGAGGGCCCTATCTTAAAGATCTTTTCACCAGTGGTACGTGTGTCCTGCTGGCAAAATTTTTGCCAACTTCAGTGCCGAGACTGGGGTGGTGGAGGGGGAGGACATTCCCTGAGAGCGGCTGGGACCAGGTGCTGGCTTCCACTACTGGATCTTATCCCCAGCGGTGGCTTGTGCAGCTCGAAACGGGGCTGCGCCATTCACTGCTGCCAAAATAGCTGGGGGTGAGCCAAAAAGCCCCATTGCGGGTGACAGGGCTTTCCCTGGGCAGAATGGGACAAATGCTTACCACGTCCCCTTCTCCCAACAAGCCTCTGGTGCCTGCCTGTCGCTCCTGCAGGATGCAGCAATTGCCATTTTTTTTTGTCATCTACAAAACATTAATAATTGGTCAAATAAAAATTTGTATCCCTTAGCTAGCTTCCTATTCTTTTCTTTAATACTTCTTATTTTTAAAATCTCCTTGTCATGTATTTTATTCCCCAGCAACGTGCTAAGAGTCTAAATCAAACTTGTATTCATCAAGTCCGTAGTTCATTGCACTCTTCTCACAGAGTCATTGAGTGGCTCCCAATTGTTCATAAATGACTTTATTGACTTCTCTTTAAATGAAGTCGCAAGTTTATCCATTTCCCTGAAATTCAGTATTTTTATCCACCAATCTTCAATAGAAGGTATCTCTGGGACTTTCCAATGTTGTGCATACAGTAGCCTTCCCACAGTTGTCTTATACAAAAATACTTATATATTGAAGTCTTTTGGTACCTTGTCATCTATACCTTATATTCTTGCAAGTATGTCTAGCAAGAAAACTTCTGCTTCGTTTGAAAATTTACCTTAAAAATCAACTGCATCTGCTGCTGTATCTAAGCCAGGTTTTTTTTTTTTTTGCTTTAGTTAGTACAAATCCACCACATATTGTTTAAAGTAACTTCTTCTTTCTTACACTTTCAGCATTTATTCAACACATTTTTATACATTTTTGCTAATTGAACTGGCATTATATACCATCTATATGTCATATGCATCAAAAATGGCCATAATATTGGTACTTAAGGGAGTTGGGCAGTTCAGGATTGGGCTGCCTCATTTCTTGGTGCTGCTTCTTGTTCTCATTTGGTGAAATTTCATGTCTTGTATGGAACTCTTCTGGCATTCTGGAATTTTGCTGATTCTGCTCATTAACCATGCAGGCATCCTCCTGGACTACATCACACTTGGTCAACTTATAGCGGGGGTGGGGAATTATGCCATAAATATTCCTTGAGTCATTTCTAGCATTGGCAGAAAGGGCTTACCACTGGCATTGGGCAGGTGCCAGGCCCCAACACCAGGAAGGCCTAGTGTGGAGCGGTAGTAAGTGTTACTCCCACTGGTAGTGAGCATTCTTGGGAGGGAGATCGTGGGGAGGGCGGAACTGGGTGGAGGAGGGGCAGAACAATGTGGGGGGCTGATATGGTGGCCCTCAAATCTGCAGCAGAAATATAGCCAGTGCAGACTTGAAGAGGCCCATTGTCAGTCAGTCAGGCATCCTTACTTGGGGGAAGGGGACAAAATCCCCTTCTCCTGAGGGGCCCTTATGGATGCCACGGAGCCCATAAGATGCAGCGGTAGCTGTCTTGACACTACTGCTCCTACAGGGACTTGGAACCATAGGATTGGGTGGTCCCTTCAGTGGAGCTTAAGCGCCATACTTCCCAAACAACCAAGGAAGCTTGCAAGCAAGGCTCATTCCTTAGCTACATCCCTGCTGTTGTGGAGCAGCTAGCTGAAGCCTTACTGCAGCTTTCCAAACCAGAAGGATCAGGTGGCCTGAGGAGCCAATAGCATCCCATCTGGACTCATATAACTGCTTTAGCCTCGCTTGATTCACTTGTTGCTTTGGGCAGGTTCAGTGTCTGCTTGGAAGCCCTGCCAGAGCTTACTGAAGTTACAACCTGTCTGGCTGTCAACTAAAACCCAGGTGGTCCATCTGGAAGAGTCAGACTTGCTCTCCATGCGCAAAGGTCATTCAATGGGACTGCACTGGAGACAGGAGACTCGGAGACTCCAAATGATGC
This sequence comes from Lerista edwardsae, assembly GCA_029204185.1. Taxonomy (NCBI): domain Eukaryota; kingdom Metazoa; phylum Chordata; class Lepidosauria; order Squamata; family Scincidae; genus Lerista; species Lerista edwardsae. The sequence goes on along the minus strand of JAJKFI010000173.1, from coordinate 980,869 downwards.
AGACTTGGTTGCTTGTGACCTGTGTTTTCCTTGCCGTCATCACAGGAGGTAAGTCCCATCTACTTAAAAGAGCAGTATTACCTCTGCTTCTTAAAATGTGACCAACTCCCAAAATATAGTCCTGGAAGTTCAGGTGGGCCCCTGCATCTGTGGGGGATCCGTTCCAGGGGCTCCCCCTGCAGATACAGAAATGGTGGATATGGGGAAACTCTGTCTCCATCATAAGAGCTAAGCTAGGAGCTCAGACTAGATAACATATGAACAGGAATCAGTTAACATCCTGTTAACTCATTCCTGTTCACATTTGATCTAGTCTCTTCAAACATTCAGGCTGCCCATAGCCTGTCTATCCAATGCTATAAACTTGAATACTTATTGCAAAAGGAAGAACGTTTTTGCCCCACTTAGACTCTGCATAAAGTTATGGGCACACATGAGACATGCAGGAGGACTCCTCGTTAACTGGATCAGCAGATTCCAGACCTGTGAGTGCAGAGGCCCTCCTGCACTGTCACTTCAGCATTGGTTGGGAAGGAGAAGATGCAGTGCAGGGATCAAGTCAGCTTTGGAAGAGAACCCAAAATGTCTAACATTACCAAATTTGGTACCAAATACCAAAAGGTATGAATAGGAAACTTTTTCTCTACCCCCCCACCGGCATAACCTTCACCCCCACTGCCCCACCCTCTTGCAATAGCTCCTTGGTATGTCAGTAAAATATCAGAACACACACACACACACACATGCACGCACGCACGCACGCACGCGCGCGCGCACACACACACACACACACACACACACACACACACACACACACCCTGGACCTGCCATTCAAGTTATTTTTCTCAGAACACGTTTCTTCATTTGGAAAAAGCAGAGAATAGTAGGCTTTACTTAATTACCACTTCCTGATGAACATAAGAAGAGCCCCACTGGACCATGCCAAAGGCCCATCTCGTCCAGCTCCCTATATCTCACAACAGCCCACCAGATGCCTCAGGGAATACACAACTAGATATGTGCATCTCGTTGCCACTCCCCTGCAACCTGCACTCCAAGGTAGCCTACCTTGGTAGTAAGGAGGGTGCACTAATCATCATGGCCTGGGTGCTGGGTTATGTTGGGTGATGTTGCTGGGTGATGTTGGGTACACTTTCATCCCTGAGCACCATCACTGCCCATAAGCAAAAGGGGTGTCAAGAGAGTTTGTTTGTTGTCCTACCAAGGGCAGTCTTGGCAGGGGGTAGTTAAGAAATGTATTTCTTCTGCAGTACATGCCTTAGAGTGCACATGGTGCAAAACCACGAGTGATCGAGAATCGGAATGTAACCCAATAAACTCAATATGCCTAGGTTCGGAAGGAGCCTGCACAGTTAAGACAATATATGACAAAGGTAAGGAGTGCTTCTCAGCTGCATTCTTTCTTATGTGTTGTTCCCTTACAGAGGCCATAGTGTGACCAGGACCCAGGGAGTTCAGGGTCTCTGGCCAAGGTTGTGGAGAGGAGAGAATTTTGGCAGGCCCCTCCCTTTTCATTCCTGTGTGACAAACTGCATCCGCCCAAAGAACATTCACCTCAGAATGGATGTGTTTATCTTTCAGGTGCCCCAGGACTCCTTCCTGAGGGCATTCTGACAGTCTAAGATGGTTGACACCTCACAAGCTGGACCCAAAGTTCCTTTCAGAACTTGTTTGACTTGATATTGGAGAACAGGGGATGAGGTCCTATGAACAATTTTTTTGAAAATGTCCCCAGCTCTGCCGCTTTGCTGGGAACAGTTCCAGTTAGTTTGCTGTTAGTCAAGGCCACCAAATCAGTCTGAGGCTGCAAACGTATCTACACGTACCTAGGATTAAGCCTCATTAACTATCATGGGACGTATTTCCAAGTAGACAAGAATAGGATTGGGCCCTGAGGTTCCAATCCTATATACACTTGCCTGGGAGTGAGCCCTACTGAACATAAGAACACAAGAAGAGCCCTGCTGGATCAGGCCAAAGCTCCCTGTGCCTCACAGTGGCCCACCAGATGCCTCAGGAAGCACACAAGACAATAAGATATGTGCATCCTGTTCCCACTCCCTGGCATTCTGTAGTAGCCAACTTCTAAAATCAGGAAGTTGCACACAGTCATCACGGCTTGTAACCTGTGATGGACTTTTCTTCTAGAAATTTGCCTAATCCCCTTTTTAAAGCATCTGGGCTAGATGGCATCACCACATCCTGTGGCAAAGAGTTCCACAGCCTAAATGCACACTGTAACTTGTGAGAGGAAAGAACATCCCTCTACCCACTCTATCCATCCCCTGTATAGAGAATCGGGGCTGCCTGGCCTCCCAATGGGGCCTTGAATGCGGCCTAACATCTGCATCCTTGCCCTGCCCGGTCCCTGGGCTGGCACGCCCCCTCTCCGGGCTGGCTAGTTTGGCTGGAGCATGAGTGGCTCCCCATCGGTGCTCTCAGGCCGACGCTACAAGTAGTGTCGGCTCGAGCACTGTAGTGCTGACTCGGGGGTGCCTGTCGGCGCCCTCATGTCGGCACTAGTGATGTAGTAGCAATGGAACAACGTTGTGGGGGTGTTACATCAAGGGCGGGATTTTGACCTTTGTTGGGGCAAGAGCCAAACTCCTTAGTTTCTATGCTTAGAAATGCCCCAAAACAAAAATGCTCCCACAGGGTACAGCAGCTGCACGATCACCACTTCATTGCCATGCAGGGAATGAGCTGGGATTGGAAGAAAGGAGAGAAAGCTGGAGGGAAAAGCATTATCATGCTGGACATTTCACTAGCAAATATTAACAGTAAAACAAAGATGTCTCTTCTCTCCCCAAAACTAGACGGTCGTTGGGTGGAAAAACAGAGGGACTGTTTTAGCGGTTTTTACAAGTGTGGCACTGAAGGGAAAGTTCCTGAGACTGGACAACGATTTACATACACCTGCTGTTCTGATCGGGATCGTTGCAACGAAAAAATGTAATGTGGATGGAGACAACTCTAAAATCTCAAGGACAAACTGTACCCCTGAGCCTGGATGGAAGCCTCTTCCCATGAATTGCGTTTCCATTTCCATGATCAGATTCATTATCCCATGAAATAGAACCATGGCCATGAAATGCCCATTAAAATAAAGTTCTCAGCAAACTACACTCCTGTGGCTATTACTTGTGTTCCTTCTCTGTTGGTTGTGCTCATCCTCTAAGCTTTCTACCTGCCTTTTAGTTAGTCGTAGGCATCACATAACGCTTCAGGCATTTCTCCAGTACCATAAGAACATAAGAAGAGCCAAACTGGATCAAGTCAAAGGCGCATCTAGTCCAGGTTCCTGAATATCATAGTGGCCCACCGGATGCTTCAGGGAGCACAGAAGACTACTAGACACCTGCATCTCCTTGCCACTCCTCCGCATCTGGCATTCTGAGGTAAATTCTGAGGTAAACACAGTGGTGTCCAGTCAATATTCTCTACAGCATTTCTCTTTGACAGCCCCCAGAACCACTTCAGACATGAAGTAATAGGAACATAGGAACAGCCCGACTGGCTCAGGCCAAGGCCCATCCAGTCCAGCTTCCTGTATCTCACAGTCGCCCACCAAATGCCACAGGAAGCACACAGGAAGCACAGAAGACTACTAGATACCTGCATCTCGTTGCCACCCTCCTGCATCTGGCATTGTGAGGTAGCTTACTTCTAAAGTATGGAGGTTGCAGTGCCCACCATGTCCTGTAGCCTGCGATGGACATTTCTTCCAGAAATATGTCTAGTGCCCTTTTAAAGGCACCTAAGCCAAATGCCATCACCACCTCCTCTGGCATGGAGTTCCACAGATTAATTACCTGCTATGTAAAAAAGTATTTCAGAGCTGAACAGCAGAGCAAACTGCTAGCCAAATGTCCACTGCTCTACAGCACCATCTCAGAAGATGCCCAGAAGTTAAAATGAAGTACTACACATCCTAACTGGAACCTGTCATGGGAAAGGCCAATAATGTTCCATCTAGACTGATGTAACCTCTGCTTCTTGCCTTGCTTATCAGTCTGAGCCATTTGTTATTGAGTGCAAAATCTGGCTATGCCACTGAACTGCTGGCCCATCTTCAAGCTGCAGGTGGCTATGAGCTAGATGACTACAAGCCAGGAACAAGTCTCTAATGCAGGGGTCTCCAAGCTTTTCAGCATGAGGGCCTCCTCCTATATATAAAGGCATTTAAATAGTGACCCTGGTATCTGTGGAATAGAATCCCAGCGGATATTGAGGTTGCACAGTATTTATCCCCCTCCTCAGGTTGCTTTGGGTCGGCCACACCACCTGCCAAGGGCTGGATAAAAATCTTCTGGGAGGGTCAGATTGGACCTTGGGCTGGGGTCTGGAGACCCCTGCCCTAACGGATGAGAGGCTTCCCCATGAAAGCTGTATCAGATGGTTCCCACTGCAGTGCTATGAGTGATGAAGCATTTGTTCTTGGCCAACAGTGGGGAAACTTTGTAGAACAAAAGTGGAGAACCTGTAAAATACATGTTATATAGGTGATGGGAAATGCTGGTTTTGTGATAAAGCAAGGTTTGGTGAAAAACCACATTGTTTTTCTGAAAAGCAATCATCAACCAACAATAAAAGATCTTGGGTTGATCACACAGTTCCTATGCTTGGGCTACTAAGCCCAAACCCCGAGAGCAGGACTTTCCAAAATGGCTATGCTTTTTGATGCTTTTGTGCTGCCCAAACCTAGAAGTAGGTTATGATGACATGAAATGTGTCACATGCGAACTCAACCAGCCACTTACTTCTGGATTTGGAGGCCAAATGGCACCTGCAAATGGCAGTAAAGAGGCCAGGGTAGGTGGGTGGTAATTTCATGTGTGTTATTTTCATGCCACGCTCTGCCTGCCACACCCCAGAGTGTTGTGATGTGCACATTGGGAACGACTCCTCAGCGGATTCCATGAAGGAGACATGATGCAGTTGGGATGACACACCAGCATTCACCAATGCCTGACAAAAACAGAGAGCGCAATCCTAACCTGGAGTTAGGCCAGCACAGTTAAGCCAGCAAACTTTGGCCAGCACAAGGGATACCGTAAAGTATGTTTGGACCGCTCTTGGAGTCAGGGAGGCCAGCACACAGGCATGCACCATCCTCTCTGACTCTGAGAGTGGTCCAAATGAGCTTTATGGTGGCCCTTGTCCTGGTCATGTCCTTGTCCTGGAGAAGTTTCCTGGTCATGGTTTATACATGGTTTATACATGTACGTGTATCCCAGGGGCACTTGCCTGGGCTTTTGGGGATACTGGAAAAAGAATTGAAGAACAGAGAGAAAGGGCGCTCTGTATTACAATGCTTTGAAGTGAGGCAGGAAGGAAGGTGGCAGTCTGGATGTGAAAGTCTGGATGTGAAACCAACCAACTGCTCAGACAACAATTTCTGTATTATCAGATATGGATCAGTGGGTGAAAACCAGCACAGGAAAAAAAACAAAAACAAAAAACAAAACCCTGAAGCGGAGACTAATGTGGAGACTAAGAATGTCTCAGGACACGTTAAACACTTTGGGGCAAAACACTGAAAAGACACAGCCTTCAGTTCTTCAAACAGGTGAAAAGAGAAAACACTGTGATGATGCATGAGTTTTCATATATATGAAAATCCAGTGTGTAATGCATGGGGAAGTATTATCCAACGGTAGCGTGAAACCTTCTTTACACTTCTGGCATTTTCAAATGCCAGCAATAAAAAGAAGAATATGGAGCTGGTGGAGAGGGCTCTCTTTTCTCATGCCTTCATCAGATATAAATGCTGAAGTCAGTGGAATTCAGCTCCAGAATTAGACCGACACAGTCCATCTTCATTATCTGCTAGGGTTGAGTTCCTGGAAATCCTCGCAGAGAGCTGATTTTCAGATCCTGAACCACTGAGCCCATGGCTGTGAGGGGTCGTGGGCTGGCTGCGAGGAAGCCTGGTGTTGAGCCCCAGGGGAGCCAAAAGCAGTTCACCAGGCACGAGGAGGCCTGGCCGAGCTCAGAGAATATGCAGGCAGCATGTGGTGACTCTCTGGATAGAGGTGAGATCCTGCAAAGGCCAGGCCAGTCTCATGAGAGTTGAGCCTGGCAACGCAACAGGAAGGGGAGGAGCCTGGGGAGGCTGGGAGGGAGCTCAGTCAGCAGAGAGAGGGGTCGCCCCTCCCTGGGCTGGGAGAAGGGAGGAGGGCCGGTCAGGCTGGAAGGGGAGACCACCCTTCACTGGCCATCACCCTGGCTTTGAATAGGCCAGTGTGGCCCTGCTCCTTGGAGATGGCCCAGAACTAGCCTCGAAGCTGCAGCGCCTTCTGAGGGGCTGGCAAGAGGCCCTGATCTGGCCACCCTGCACCTCCGCCTGGAGGATATTGGGCTGCCCGCTCATCCTGCCCGATGAGCCCCAACCACGCCTGGCACCAGGGGACAGCAGCCCATCCCGACGCCGCATCAGGGACACCAAGCTGGGGCGAGACCCTCAGGAGTGCGGACCTCGAACCCAGCCGGCAGGCAATCCTACTGAGGAGGCCTCGTAAAGGAATGACACCCGAAGGACGTTCACGCCGCCCTGCCTAGGAGTGACACAGCAGCTGTGTGGACTGCCAGGGAGTCCAGTGAGGTAACAAGGGCCCTGATGAATGTTAAGGCCATAACTCAATTGAACCGCCTTTGCCGCACCTCTGCTCATGTCTCAAGTATTTCTCAGCAGCCCCCGCAATCGCGTTCACCCTGGGCCGCGCACACCCCCACAATGGACACAGAGGCTATAGCCTAAAAAGAAGTTCAAGGATCACATTGAACTTGGGATGTCATGTGTGGCCTGGTCAACCAAGAAATATGGATCATGAAACAAACCTAATGGAAATGAACCAAACTTGCTTCCAAGGAAGAACCATTAGAAGCAAAACAGATCTGGCAAGTTCTGCTCAGAACAGAAGTGACCATTTAGTAATTTGATGTGTTCCCATTAATTAGTACAAAGTGCTTCACATAGCGAGGGAATGGTCCCGAAGAGATGATCTGAGGGTAAACCCATTTCAGAGCACAATCCTATACGCTCCTACACAGGCCAGCTAGATTTGACTGGCATAAGCGACACCATATGGTATGTTTGGAGCACTCTGAGTCAGAGAGGCCAGCACATAGACGTGCACCATCCTGCCCGACTCTGAGAGTGGTACAAACACACTTTACAGTGGCCCCTGTGATGGCCAAACTTTGCTGCCTAACTATGATGGCCTTACTCCAGGTTAGGATTGTGCCCTAAGTCAAAGGCATGTAACCTACCTTCAGCACAGAGAAGGAACACAACCAACAGCCAAGCCAGAGTACCATTTGCGGTACATTTATTTTAATGGGCATTTCATAGTCATGGTTCCATTTTGTGGAATGATGAACATGCAGCCGTGAAGGTTTCAACAGGGATGGTGCATGTAACATCGTATGTGTGTGGTGGGTGGGTGGGTGGGGAATCTCCAGGAATCACTTTGGCCAGAGCTGGTAACCCGCCAATGCTGGTCTCACTTTTGGCATGGTTGAATGCTCCTAGCATGGTGACAGGGCCTTTCCTAAACGTTCTTAGGGAAGGAGATTGAGCAGATGGTGGCATCCCAGTTCCTAGCTTTCCTAGGGGAGACAGATTACCTTGACCCCTTTCAATCTGGCTTCAGACCAAGTTTTGGGACAGAGACAGCTTTGCTCACCCTCATGGATGACCTTCACCATGGACTAGATAAGGGAAATGCATCCCTACTGGTCCTGCTAGATCTCTCAGCAGCCTTTGATACAATCGACCACAGTATTCTTCTGGATTGGCTAGCCAATCTGGGGGTTAAAGAGCACTGTTCTGAAAAGGTTCCACTCCTTCCTGGCTAACAGGTCCCAAATGGTGATGCTGGGGGACACCTGCTCGACACTTTGGCCTTTACAATATGGAATGCCTGAGGGCTCTATTCTGTCCCTCATGCTCTTCAATACTCTGTATACATCAAACCACTGGGGGAGATCATTCGGGGGGCTTGGAGTGGGGTGTCACCAATACACTGATGACACTGAACTCTATCTCTCTTTACCATTCCAAATTGTAGAGGCTGTGAAGGTCCTGGGACGCTGCCTGGAGGCAGTTGGGGTATGGATGAAAGCCAACAGGTGAAGACTAAATCCAGAAAAGACAGAAGTCCTCCTGGTCAAGAAATCCTCAATGCAGTCACTAAATCTTGTATCCACCCTGAATGGAATGACACTTACCCTGCAAGAACAGGTGCGCAGTCTGGCAGTGCTCCTGGACTTTCAGCTGTCTCTGGAGAACCAGATTGCCACTGTGGCTAAGAGTGCATTTGCCCAGCTTCGACTGGTGCGCCAACTATGACCATACTTGAGCCGTTCTGACCTGCTCATGGTGGTCCCAGTGTTAGTGATTTCAAGGCTGGACTACTGTAATTCACTTGATGTAGGGCTTCCCTCAAGAACAGTTTAGAAGCTAGTTAGTACAAAATGCATCAGCCCGGATGGTTACAGGGGCTCGACAGTTTGACTCAGTAGGCCCATTCCTTAAGCAGCTGCAGTGGCTACCCATTCACTTCCTATCTCAACTTGAGATGATGGTATTGACCTGTAAGGCCCTTCAGGACTCAGGCCCAGCCTGCCTAAAGGACCGCCTTCTCCCATACATACCTGTTCGTCCTCTTAGATCATGTAAAGGGGCTCTCCTTCAAGTGCCCCCTCTATCCCAAGTTAAAGGGATGGCAGCTCGCGGGCGGGCCTTGTCTGTAGTGGCTCTACAAATATGGAATTCCCTTCCAGAAGAATTAAGAACTACACACTCTCTCATGGCCTTTCGGAGAGGGCTCAGATCATACCTATCTCATCTGGCCTTTGGATGATGGTTTGCTGTCTGCTCTCTGGCTGGCTGCCCTCTGTCCCACTGATGTTCCTCGGAAACTCTGCCATAGTTTTGTTTACTCCCATTGTCAATTGCTTGTGTGTGTGTGTGTGTGTGTGTGTGTGTGTGTGTGTGTAATCTCCAGGAATCATGATGGCCTGGTCCTTTGCACTTTGTTGCTCCGTCCTGGGTCTTGGTTAGGGTGGCCAACCCTCCCTGATTGGCCGGGAGTCCCCCAGACTCAGCATCACTCCCGAGGTGAAATGCAATCCTGAAGGTTTCAACAGGGTTAGTGCATGTTATATCATTTGTGTGTGTGTGTGTGGGGGGGGGGTGAATCTCCAGGAATCACTTTGGCCAGAGTTGGTAACACTCCAATGCTGGTCTCATTTTGGCATGGTCGAATGCTCCTAGCACAGTGACAGAGCCTTTCCTCAACTGGAGGGGGACTGGAGAAGGCTGAGGACTGCTTCTCTATGCTCATGGCTGGATGGGATTCAGTGAAGCCTGGCTATTTCCTTAGTACAGTGTAAATGTCCCTCTCCTGCTGCTGCTCATGTATAATGCTAAATGATCCATCCCTTTTTAAAATACAGATGGGGAGTATGTTCAGTCAGTTCTGCCAGATTTTCTTCAGTCCATTGGCTCCTGCCCTGTTCAGGTGCGTGACCAAAGAAGTGCAGGGGGTGCAACAAGCTTTTGGAGGTCAACCAGATGAGCTTGACACTAGAAAATTGGGTATGTATGAATGATACCATCCCATTATATGCCAGTTGATGTAGAATTGAGGGCATGATTCTAACCTAGAGTGAGGCAGGCACAGTTAGGCCAGCAAAGTTTGGTGGTAGAAGGGACACCGTAAAGTATGTTTGGACCACTCTCAGAGCACAATCCTACCTTATGCCATCCTAGTAAGTCTGACATAGCAAGACCATATCCACAGGCCCATTTGGAGGCAGTAGTAGCAATGTACAGGACAAGGGGAGGTTTTCCCCTTCCACCCGCTTAAGCCCCAGTCACGCCTAAGGGCCTGCTCGGATCTGCACCAGCAAAAGAGCAGGTGCAGAGGAACGTGCATGGTAGCGGCCCGAATTACAGACACCATGGCCAGGAACTGGCATTAGGATATGGCACTATGACGGCATCATAACCACTGTCTCCACTTGCTGTGCTGCCTCTGGAATGCATGCCTCTGGAATGCCTCTGGAATGCCCTCATGGAGGCTGTGCAATGACCAAGCGATGGTGGCACTCAACTGGCACATGGCTGGCGCAGCGAATTGTTGCAGTGGTGCCCAAGCTTTAGCACCGATGCACTTCATGGCACATTCTTGACCGTGTTTGGCCGGCGCGAGGGAGCAGGGCTGGTGCTAAGGGGAGTATCGGATTGCGCTGTCAGAGTCAGAGAGGGTGGCAAACAGACATGAACCATCCTCCCTGACTCTGAGAGTGGTCCCAACATGCTTTACGGTGGCCTTTGTGTTAGCCAAACTTTGCTAGCCTAGCTGTGCCAGCTTAGCTCCAGGTTAGGATTGCACTCTTCATTTACAGAATGCAATGAAACAAAACCAGAGTGTCATAAGGACAGACAAGTTGACCTTGTTGACCTTGTCCAGATCAGAACAGCAGAGGTTTCTAAACTGGTATCGAATCACAGGATCTGTTGCTATGGTGCCACACTTGGAATCTTCTATATAATAGCCCATCTCTTTTTGTACCCAACCAGCATCTGGTTTTGGGGAGCGAAGAGGCATCTTTCTGTTCCTGTTAATATTTGCTACTGAACAGTCCATCATGATGACCCCTTTCCCTCCAGCTCCTCTCTCCTTTTTGGCTGAATCCAACACATGCAGCGGTGGTGGCCACAGCTGCTGCTGGATCATGCAGGGGCACTTTGGGTGATTGAGGTCTCCTCAGAGTCAGGGGGTATTTGTTCCCTTTCCCCAGGGAAGACCCAGCAGCTGCTATGGGTCAACTGCATTGATCCATGAATGTGGTTGAGGCGTGGGAAGGTAGGTAGGAATCAACAGGCACTGCTGCCCCTTTTGGGTCTGATCCACCCATCCTGGACCTTGTTGCCTCCTTGTTCCATCCTTCCCCATTGCTCTCCACCTCCCATAACATCTTACCTGCTTTGGTGGGTCATCCAGGATCCACCGGCAGGCATAAGAATGTTCTGGCCTACACCACAGCACTCAGGCAGACATGCCAGGTTTTCAAAATGACAACAAGGGACACACAACTATCGGGATAGTGCTTTCTATCAAACCATTCCAAGGTTAACAGAAGTAATATGAAAATCATGCAGATAGCCATGGCAAGGCAGTAAGCAAACAGCACCAGCAACAGAATTTCAGAATGGGATTTTTCAGGTCTAATTCAAATGTGATACGGGACACAATTTTTAAATCTTAAATATGGAAGTCCCTTATAATAAGGGAAACATGGCAAGTCTACCCCCAGCCGATAACCTCAGTCATTGTGAATGAGGCTTGGTCCTTTGCACTTTGTTGCTCAGTCCTGGGTCTTTGTTAGGGTGGCCAACCGTCCCTCATTGGCCTGGAGTCCCCCAGACTCAGCATCACTCCCTAGATGAAATGCAATCCTGAAGGTTTCAACAGGGATAGTGCATGTTATATCGTATGTGTGTGTGTGTGGGGGGGGCGAATCTCCAGGAATAATTTTGACCAGAGTTCATAACCCTTCAATGCTGGTTTCACTTTGCCATGGTTGAATGCTCCTAGCACCACTAACGGTGACAGGGCCATTCCTAAACAGGTGGGGGACACTGGAGAAGGCTGAGGGATATTCCTATGTGCTCATGGCTGGAAAGGATTCCATGAAGCCTCACTATTTATCAAGTACAGTACTATTATCCCTCAAAAAGAAATAAAATCCACATAATGTGTGGTGGACACCAGCCCAGGTCTTTCCCTGATGGCACATTTCAGCATCGAGCAATACCTTTCAAAACCTGCAAAGGAAACTGCACAGCCCATCGGGAACAACATATCTATATAGAATTGCCCCTCAAAGGAGAAGCCCAGCAGGCAGAACTCGTCTGAGTGGCAAAATGCAGACTCAGTTTCACAAATGGCCATAAGGGCACCAGGCCTAAAATTTCTAACCACCGGACAGCCTGGTCCACAGAGGTATAATGAACTGCACATAAAGGATCAGGTATCACATCATTAACTGATTCCCTCCATGGGAATGAAAGATGATGGATGACGCGGAACTCCGAGTGGGCCTTCTTGGGGACAATCCTGAAGTTGATACCCGCAAATTAGGCATAGGAGGGAAAGGTCCTAGGACCCTCCCAAGCTCCAGCTTCTTGCTGCTTTTACACTTGACCACTTCCTCCATGCCATGCACAGAGTGGAGTCTCTCAGCAAAACATGGCGTTGTGGGGAGAGGGGTGGGAATCTGGAATCGTAGAGCAAAACCTTGTAATAAAAAAAACTGGGCAGATTGGTGGTCCGGATACCCTGCGAGCAGACTAGACAAACAATCAAGTTGAATCTGGCTTGGCCCCTTCAGCAGGGCGGGATTTGGCTTTGGTGCCTCCACCCTCTTTCTGTCCCCAGTGTAACACCTGACAAGCTTTGCCTTGTAATAGGCTACATAAAAAATAGTCTCGAAGTTCTGCTGAAAACACTTCAGCTCTTCTCAATTCCAAGGAGCTCTTCTCAATTCCAAAAGGAATTCTGTAGAGGGGTCACTACCATCAAGAAGGCCCTATTTCGTGCTGCCGACCCCCTCAACTTGACTGTGTCACGGATGATGGATAGTGACCCACCAAGCAGAGACGGGTCGCAGCAGGAATTTAGCAGTCAAGGACGTTAGAAGCGAGATAAGACGGCTGGAGAACAGGCTTCCTTCACCAGACTTTATTTCAGGATAACGATACAGCATTCCACTTCACCAAAACGACCCATACACCATTGCCAGAGCTCTCTGGTTAAGTACACATTTTCAGCCAACCAGATAGCTCTGATTAACATAATTGCCTGATCTGTTACAGCTGTGCTGTGACTCAGCACAAACACCATCCGGGCAACTTGTTTGCCTCTCTGAGAGGTCCCAGAATTCTCAGGCACAAATTCCTGGTTTGAGGCCTTGACCAAACCTGACAGACTGGTGGCGGCACAGTTACAAGGGTCCTCTCAGGTGACCTATGGGGACAAAAAGGATTACATGGAGGAAGGTGGTCTCTCAAATACCCTGGACCTGAGAAGTAAAAGGCTTTAAAGTCAAAACTTGCGCTTTGAATTCAGCACAGAAATGAACCAGCAGCCAGTGCAGTGGTTGAAGTAACGGCCCGACTGAACCGAACCAGAGAGCCCCAGCAACTGCACTGCAGCCACGTTCTGCACTAATTACACTTTCCAGACTGTCTTCAGAGGAAGGTCCACTCAGGGCCCAGGAAAGGAGGGGTAAAGGGGTTATTTTTTCTTGGGTCCAGAGTCAGAAAGGGGGCCCAGGAGCTAAAGAAGGGGACCTAGAAACTTCCTGCCATCATATATTTTCTGATCTCATCCGGAAACGCAACATGTGTGGGGTGCTGGAGGTGCTACCATGGGCACATGGCGGCAGCTATTGCCACAAGCCATACGCACCAGGCCAACGAAGGCATATCTGACACTCCTTAACACAGAGTCACATCTGAAAGGAAACTGGCGTTCAGCAGCTTCTCTTTGGCTTGTGGATCTGTTTAACCACTATAGAATGTATAGGAACTCAGGGACACATGATTAAATTCCTCTCCAAGCCCCTGGCCCAATGTATAGCAAAGTCAGCCAAAACTCTTTTTGTGTTATTCTATTATTGACATAGGGCCCGATCCCGAAGTCCCTATCGCCATTGGTATGCGTGCTTATCCATTTCCCTTAAGTCCAGTATTTTTATCCACCAATCTTCAATGGAAGGTATCTATGGGACATTCCAGTATTCTATGGGACATTCCAGGATCATAGCTTCCCGCAGTTGTCATGTATAAAAATTCAGTTTCAAAATTTCTTATGTTTTCAGCATTTATTCAATACGTTTTCATACATTGTTGCTAATTGAACTGGCATTATATACCATCTGTATGTCATACACCTCAAATGATGGCCACTACTTTGGTACCATGGCTCCTACGGGAGTTGGGGAGTTCAGGATTGGGCTGCCCCATTCTTGGTGCTGCTTCTCATTCTCATTTGACGAAATTTCATGTCTGCTCCGGAGGTCTTCTTGCATTCTAGAATTTTGCTGATTCTGCTCATTAACCATGCTGGCATCCTCCTGGACTACATCACAATTGGTCAAATTATTGCAGGGGGGGAATTATAAAAATTCCTTAAGGCATTTCTAGCACTGGTGGAAAGGGTTTGCCCCTGGCCTGTGCAAGGCCCCAGCACCAGGAAGACCCAGAGCGCAGCGATAGTATATGTTACCCCCACTGGCAGTGAGCATTCTTGGGAGGGAGGGCATGGGGAAAGTGGAAGTGGGTGGGGGAGGGGCAGAACAACGTGGGGGGGCTGACACGGTGGCCCTCAAATCTGCCCCAGAAATATAGGCAGTGCAGACTTGGGGAGGCTCATTGTCAGGCAGGCAGGCAGGCCATCCTTACCCAGGAAACGGAGACAAAATCCCCTTCTCCCGCAGTGCCCCGTATGGATGTCTCCGAGACATAGGATGCCGCAGTAGTCATTTGGCACTGCTGCTCCTACAGGGGCTTGGGACCATAGGATTGGGTGGTCCCTTCAGTGAACCTTGAGCACCATCCTTCTTGAACAACCAAGGAAGTTTGCATGTATGATTCATTCCTTAGCCACATCCCTGCTGTTTTGGAGCATTGTCATTTCTGTAGCTAGCTTAAGCATTACTGAAGCTTTCCAAACCAGAAGGATCAGGTGGCCTGAGGAGGAGCCAATAACATCCCATCTGGACTCATATAACTGCTGTAGCCTCGCTTGATTCACTTGTTGCTTTGGGCAGGTTCAGTGTCTGCTTGGAAGCCCTGCCAGAGCTTACTGAAGTGACAACCTGTCTGCTGTCAACTAAAACCCGGGTGGTCCACTTGGGAGAGTCAGATTTGCTCTCCACGCCCAAAGGTCATTCAATGGGACCGCAATGGAGACAGGAGACTCGGGGACTCCGAATGATGCAGACTTGGTTGCTTGTGGCCTGTGTTTTCCTTGGTGTCATTACAGAAGGTAAGTCCCATCTACTCAAAAAAGCAGTATTACCTCTGCTTCTTAAAATGTGACCAACTCCCAAAATATAGTCCTGGAAGTTCAGGTGAGCCCCTGCATCTGTGGGGGGTCCGTTCCAGGGGCTCCCCCTGCAGATATAGAAATGGTGGATATGGGGAAACTCTGTCTCCATCATAAGAGCTAAGCTAGGAGCTCAGACTAGATAACATATGAACAGGAATCAGTTAACATCCTGTTAACTCATTCCTGTTCACATTTGGTCTCGTCTCTTCAAACGTTCAGGCTGTCCATGGCCTTTCTATCCAAAGCTATAAACTTGAATACTTATTGCAAAAGGAAGAACCTTTTTGCCCCACTTAGACTCTGCGTAACGTTAATGGGCACACAGGAGACATGCAGGAGGACTCCTGGTTAACTGGATCAGCAGATTCCAGACCTGTGAGTGCAGAGGCCCTCCTGCTCTGTCACTTCAGCATTGGTTGGGAAGGAGAAGATGCAGTGCAGGGATCAAGTCAGCTTTGGAAGAGAACCCAAAATGTCTAACATTACCAAATTTGGTACCAATTACCAAATCGTATGAATAGGAAACGTTTTCTCTACCCTCTGGCATAATACAATGTACACTAATACGAGCAGTAAATCCGCTCTTGCAATAGCTTCTTGGTATGTCAGTAAAATCTCAGAACACACACACACACACACAAGAGAGAGAGAGAGAGAGAGAGAGAGAGAGAGAGAGAGTTGGCAGACCCTGCAGCTGCCATTCAAGTTATTTTTCTCAGAACACTTTTCTTCATTTGGAAAAAACAGAGAGTAGTAGGCTTTAATTAATAACCACCTCCTGATGAACGTAAGATCATAAGAAGAGCCCCACTGGATCAGGCCAAAGACCCATCTCATCCAGCTCCCTATATCTCACAGCTGCCCACCAGTTGCCTCAGGGAATACACAAGACAACTAGATACGTGCATCTCGTTGCCACTCCCCTGCATCCGGCACTCTGAGGTAGCCTACCTCTAAACTAAGGAGGGTGCACTTACCATCATAGCCTGGGTGCTGGGTTATGTTGGGTGACATTGCTAGGTGATGTTGGGTACATATTCATCCCTGAGCACCATCACTGCCCGTAAGCAAAGGGGGTGTCAAAAGTGGTTGACACCAGTGGCTAGTCGATAATTTATCCTGAAGCTTTAGATTAGCCTCAGTTACTCACAAAAAATATGAGCCCTTGTGAGCCACCTGCCTTTGTCTGGATCAGCAATTGTCAAGCTTTTTCATTTCATGGCACACAGACAGTGCAATCCTAGCCCGCCCGTCGTGTCAACAGTACCCTCGAGCAATGTGACCAAAGCCAGCCGGCACCAGGGAGGCTCCGTGTCCAGACGGACACAGAATTGGCGCAAGTAGGGATGTTGTAGGCGGGAGTTTGTGGGCAGGAATCCTAAGCTTTTTTGGACAGGTGCATTTAGGAGGCGCAGTTCCTAGGAGTGCATTTGGGAAGCTGGAGCAAACGTGCCATTGCCGCGAGGAGACTTCAGCCTTCACAACCCAGTGTTTGATTTGGCGCAGGCCAGCCAGCTTTGCCAATCCAGCACTGGGTTGGTTTGCTCTCTGAGAAGCAGAGACGTACTCAGCTTGTAGTGCATTGGGGTGGGGCCGCTCCGCTGTGCTTCCACCCCTCCCTCTGCGTTGCCCAGCCATATCTCCCCACACCCAGAATCACTCCATTTAGGAGAGATCCAAGTGGAAGGGATGGTGGGAGGCCTGAAAAGCGCACAGTATTTTCTGAGCTGTTGCGCCCCACTGCAGACAGCACCCACTGCACTCATGTGTCCCTCTGGCACCCTCCCTATGCCTCTGCTGAGAAGGCACTAAAATTGTCAAGGCACATCATCAGTTTTTTGACAATTGATAAGGCACCCCATACTGCTTACATCCTCACTGGCCTACTAATAAATGACCTTCTCCCAAATTCCTGTGGCAAACCTGTGGACCTTCCGTGGCACACCAATGCTCTGTGGCCCAGTGGTTGAAAATGGCTGGTTTAGATTCTGCTTTCACAACCGAGGCGTTCCTTTGTTTGAGCACTCCTGACCAAATGTTCAGGACATCTTGTGTTCCTACACATGGGATCCCAATCTCAATTCAACAATGATACAATGACCATCTTGGTATGTTTATTTTGCTATCAATGGCTGTCTTGGCAGGGGGTAGTTAACAAATGTGTGTCTTCCACAGTACAGGCCCTTAACTGCCGCTCGTGCAAACTCCTGGTTGGAAAAGGGAGATGCGAACCTGAAGGATCACAGTGCAGCGTCAAAACGGGGGTCTGCACAGTTAAGACAATATATGACAAAGGTACGGAGTGCTTCTCTGCTGCTTCCTTTCTTATGTGTTGCTCTCTTACAGAGGCCATAGTGTGACCAGGACCAATGGAGTTCCGGGTCTCTGGCCAAGGTTGTGGAGAGGAGAGAATTTTGGCAGGCCCCTCCCTTTTCACTCCTGTGTGACAAACTGCATCTGCCCGAAGAACATTTACCTCCGAATGGATGTGTTTATGTTTCAGGACTCCTTCCTGAGGGCATTCTGACAGTCTAAGATGGTTGACACCTGGCCCGAAAGTTCCTTTCAGAACTCATTTGACTTGATATTGGAGAACAGGGGATGAGGTTCTATGAACATCCTTTTTGAAAACGTCCCCAGCTCTGCTGCTTTGCTGAGAACAGTTCAGGCTGTTAGTCAAGGCCACCAAATCAGTCCAAGGCTACAAACGTATCCACATGTACCTGGGATTAAGCCTCATGGACTATAATGGGACATATTTCCAAGTAGACAAGAATAGGATTGGGCCCTGAGCTTCCAAACCTATCTACACTTTCCTGGGAGTGAGCCCCACTGAACTTAAGAACACAAGAAGAGCCCTGCTGGATCAGGCCAAAGGCCGATGTAGTCCAGCTTCCTCTTCCTCACAGTGGCCCACCAGGTGCTTCAGGGAGCACACAAGACAACAAGATATGTGCATCTTGTTGCCACTCCCTTGCACCTGGCACTCTGAGGTAAAAAAGGTAAAGGTAAAGGTTTCCCCATGACCAAATGGTCCAGTTGTGATCAACTGTAGGGGGCGATGCTCATCTCCATTCTAAATAGAAGAGTGGGCATTTGTCCGAGGACAAGTTTCCATGGTCATGTGGCCGGCATGACTATACACCAAGGTGCATGGAATGCCGTTGCCTTCCCACCAAAGTCTACTTATCCCACCAAAGTCTATTTATCTACTCTCATTGTTACATGCTTTTGAAGTGCTAGATTGGCAGGAGCTGGGACAATCAACGGGAGCTCACTCTGTCTTGCGGTCTTGAACTGCCAAATGTCTGGTCAGCAAGCTCAACATCAGAGGTCTAACCAGCAGCGCCACCACATCACACACATATGCATATATACCCCTATATCCTGTGGCAAAGAGTTCCACAGACTAAATACACACTCAATTTTAGTGGAAGTTTCTGCTTCTGATGTTACATGAGAGGGAAAAAAAAAACATCCCTCTTCCCACTCTATCCATCCCCTGCATGATTACGTACATCTCAATCAGGTTCCCCATCAGGAGCCATTTTTCTAGACTAAAGAATCTGAAATGCTCACACACAACCAAATCTTGGATCATTTTAATCTGAATGAACAATAATTTCAAGCTATTAGGAGAAGGCGAACCCCATACTTGAAGGGGGGAGCTGCTTGTACAGACCCTTAATTCTGAATGTTTTACACACAGGCAGAGTCAGAGCAGGAGCCAATGGACTAAAGCTTCCCTGGCAGCATCCACTATGCCAGAGCACACTCCCCAACTGTATTTCCAAAGCATTAAATCTGAGCATTATACTCCAGCAGCAGCAGGAGAGGGAAGAGTCTCTGGCACTGGAGAAATACGCAGGCTTCCCTGCATCCATTTCAGCCATGAGCACAGGCAGTCACATGCAAAGAGCCTGTGGCCTTTTCCAGAAGCTGGCCAGATTCTTGGAAGCAACACAGAGGAATGTAGGGTTTTCCTGCCATATATCCAAGGAATCATGGAACAATAGGATCCATCGCAAGTAGAAAGTGAGTTCCTATTGCAATTTGGAGCTCATTTCTGCAGTGCAGAGGGTTACGGAAGAGGCTGCAAGGATCCAGCACACATGATAGGTGTGGCGCATTGGGGCCCCATTCCTGAGCCACTTCCCTTAAAGGGGAATGGCCCTTTCCTGCTCTCAATGGCGGGGTGAGACCAGTAGTGGGATCTAAATGATTTAGCAACAGGTACTATGACCGGGACTCACTTTTGATTGGCACTTCTGTTGGGACCCACCCACCAGAAAAGAAGTCATAGCAGGAAGTGATGTGGCAGGAAGTGACATCATTTTTTTGGTCACCTGATTTTTAAGGTCACCCACCAATTCAAAAATATTAGAGAGCCACACCACAGTCCACAGCATTTTAAGAAGCCAGCAGCTCAAGTTAAAGTGACCCAGAGCTGGGGAAGGGGGCAACAGGGACAGAACAGGGGGGCGAGGTGGGGGGTGACAGCAAGGATAGTCTGGATGGAGGGATCCCAGGCCTACCTGCTCATGCTTGCTTCTTGGAGAGGCAGAAGAAGTCTGAAAAGGAAGGTGTTTCTAGGAGCACTTAATGGAGACCGATCCTGCAAGGGGGGAGGGAAGTCTGAAAGGGAACGCGTTTCTAGGAGCAAAAACAAAACGGAGCCAGCCGACAGAGACAGCAATGAGTGGGCGGAGCCAGCCCTAATTTTAGGAACGGGTATGATCATTCCGGCAAGTTCCGGGTCAATCCCATCACTGGGCGCGACCCACCATTTGAAGAGCACTGCCCTGCATATTTGAGGACGAAATTTTAGGACGATTTAAATTGGCTGCATGTGGTCGAAAATCCTGTAGGAACTCAGGGTATCTCCAACCACAAAAAGCTCGGTTCCTATAATGTATTAAAAGGTCAGCTTAAGTCATGATGGCCTGCTTGAAAAATGCTGCATCTTCCATTTCCATTTTGTCTGCTGAGTGAGCTGACAGCTTAGGAAAGACCCCGTGCCCCATGGTGCGACGAACACTCTACAGTGCCAAAGTGAGACCAAAGTTTGAGGGTTGCCGACTCTGGCAATGTGGTTGCTGGAGATACAGTCTTTTTTGTCCTCAGATACAACATGAACTACCACGGTTGAAACCATCAGAATTCCTCTTCAAGAGTCACTTGGAGATGGATGCTGCCTCTGGGGGACACTAGTTTTGTCCTGACGGAGGTCCATGTTGATCCATGGCAGCTGCAGAGACTTGGAACGCAATCCTAAATTGCGCTGGATGGGCGAGGCTGGCGGGCATCCCCTTGCCCCATAGGAGGCTCCAGCTGCCCCAAGGGGTTCCTCGGATCTGTACCTGCTATTTAGCAGTTGCAGAACCAAGGAAGCTGTGTGCCCCGAATCAGGGCTGTGTGGCCTCCCAACAATGCCTTGGATGCCGCCTAACATTCATGTCCTGGCCCCGCCCTTCTCCGGGCTGGAAAGTTTGGCTGGTAGATGGGCGGCTCCAGTGGTGGGATTCAAATAAATTAACAACTGGTTCTATGTCCTTCAGGGCAGCCGCTGCCTTTCTTCCCTCTCCCAACCTAAAATTAGCAACCGGTTCTGAAGAACAGGGGAGAACTGGCCGAATCCCACCACTGGGTGGCTCCCCATCAGCACTCTCGGGCCGATGCTACGAGCAGCATCGGCCCAAGCACTGTAGCACTGATGTAGGGGTGCCGCTTGACGCCCCCACGGCAGCAGTATTGATGCAGCACCGATGCTATGACCTTGCGTCGGTGCTACATCAAGGGTGGGATTTTGCTCTTTAGCCTGGAGCAAGAGGACAATGCTTCCTCAGAAACTCCCAGCAACAAAATGCTCCCACAGGGTCCACAGGGAAAAGCGTCATCATGCTGGACTTTTCACTAGCAAATATTAACAGTAACACAAAGATGTCTCTTCTCTCCCCAAAACTAGGTGGCAATGCTGTAGAAAAACATAAAGGCTGTGATACGAATCAATCCAAGTGTGACACTGAAGGGAAAGAGCCTAAGACTGGATTCAAGTTTAAATACACCTGCTGTTCTGATCAGGATTATTGCAACGAAAAAAGAGTAAAGTTCAAGGATTAAGTCTGAGATCTAGAGGACGAGTTGCCCCCCTGAGCCTGGATGCAAGCCTCTTTCCATGAATTGTGTTTCCATTTCCATGATCAGATTCATCATTCCATGAAAAAGAACCATGGCCATGAAATGCCCATTAAAATAAACGTCTCAGCAAACTGCACTCTGACTTGGCTGTTGGTTTTCTTCCTCCTCTGTTGGTTGTGCTCATCCTCAGGGTTTTCTATGTGCCTTTTAGTTAGTCATGAGCATCATATCCAGTACATTTATTCAGTATTTATTCATATTCAGGCATTTATCCAGTACCATAAGAACATAAGAAGAGTTCCAGTGGATCAGGTGAAAGACCTCTAGTCCAGCTTCCTGAATCCCACCAGATGCCTCAGGGAGCACACAACACTACTAGCTATATGCATCAGTTTGAGCCATTCATTACTGAATGTAAAATCTGGCTGTACCACTGAACTGCAGGCCGATCTCCAAGCTGCAGGCGACTATGAGCTAGATGAATAAAAGTCAGACCCAAATCTCTAATGCAGGGGTCCCCAAACTGGTGGAGAAAAAGTGTTACATAAGAACATAAGAAGAGCCCTACTGGATCAGGCCAAAGGCCCATCTAGTCCAGCTTCCTGTATCTCACAGCGGCCCACCAGGTGCCCCAGGGAGGCATGAGACAACAAGATGCTTGCATCCTGTTGCCACTCCCTTGCACCCGGTACTCTGAAGTAGCCTACTACTAATGTAAGGAGGTTGCACAATCCATCATTGCCTATAGCCCACGATGGCCCTTTCCTCCAGAAATCCGTCCAATCCCCTCTTAAAGGCATCAAGCCCAGATGCCATCACCACCTCCTGTGGCAAAGAATGTAAGTGTTACTGAGCCATTGGGGAATAGTGAGCATGCTGCGATTGGTTTTGCCATGCATGACCAGGAAAGAGTGCAGAGCAAATCTGACACAAGAACCCTTGACTTTTGAAGGGCAGTTTTCCCTCAGATGAAGAGGCTAGTTAAAAAGAAATTGAAAGGGAAGGTAAAAAGAGTCCAATCCCTCAGGCTGCATGGAGGCTGTTTAAAATAACAGTAGTAGAGGCCCAGCAGAAGTGTATACCACAAAGAAAGAAGGGTACGACAAGGTCCAGGAGGGTGCCAGCATGGCTGACGAACAAAGTAAGAGAAGCTGTAAAGAGCAAGGAAGCTTCTTTCCATAAATGGAAGTCTTGCCCCAGTGAGGAGAATAAAAAAGAACATAAACTCTGGCAAAAGACAAGTAAGAAGGTGATACGGGAGGCCAAGAAAGCGTTTGAGGAACGCATGGCTAGCAACATAAAAGGGAATAATAAAAGCTTCTTCAAGTATGTTAGAAGCAGAAAACCTGCCAGAGAGGCGGTTGGCCCGCTGGATGGTGAGGAAGGGAAAGAGGAGATAAAAGGGGACTTTAACTTGGAGATTTAATTGCAGAGAAATTAAATGAATTCTTTGCGTCCGTCTTCACAGCAGAAGAACTTGGGCAGATACCACAGGCTGAACAGCCCTTCCTAACTAAGGAATTAAAGCAGATACTGGTTAATAAAGAAGATGTTTTAGATCAAATTGATAAACTACATATAAATAAGTCACCAGGCCAAGATGGTATACACCCAAGAGTTATTAAGGAACTAAAGAACAAAGTTGCTGACCTCTTAACTAGAGTATGCAACTTGTCCCGTCAAACGGCCACTGTGCCAGAGGATTGGAGGATAGCCAATGTCACGCCAATCTTTAAAAAAGGGAGAAGGGGGGACCCTGGAAACTACAGGCCGGTCAGCCTAATGTCTGTTCCGGGTAAGATGGTGGAAAGCCTCATCAAAGATAAAATCCTAAAATACGTGGAGGAGCAAGTACTGCTAAAAGAAAGTCAGCATGGCTTCTGTAAGGGTAAGTCTTGCTTCACGAACCTTTTGGAATTCTTTGAAAAGGTCAACAGGCACATGGATGTGGGTGAACCTGTGGATATCATATACCTGGATTTTTAGAAGGCATTTGACACGGTCCCCCACCAAAGGCTGCTGAAGAAACTTCACAGTCAGGGAATAAGAGGGCAGGTCCTCTTATGGATCCAGAATTGGTTGAGGGCCAGGAAACAGAGAGTGGGGATCAATGGGCAATTTTCACAATGGAGAGAGGTGAAAAGTGGAGTGCCCCAGGGATCTGTCTTGGGGCCGGTGCTTTTCAACTTATTCATAAATGACCTGGAGACAGGGATAAGCAGCGAGGTGGCCAAGTTTGCAGATGATACAAAACTTTTCCGGGTGGTGAAAACCAGAAAGGATTGTGAAGAGCTCCAGAAGGATCTCTCCAAGTTGGGGGAATGGGCAGCCAAATGGCAGGTGTGTTTCAACATAGACAAATGTAAAGTGATGCACATTGGGGTAAAAAACCAAAACTTCACCTACAGGCTAATGGGTTCTGAGCTGTCTGTGACAGCTCAGGAGAGAGATCTTGGGGTGCTGGTGGACAATTCAATGAAGGTATCGACCCATTGTGCGGCAGCAATTAAGAAGGCCAATTCCATGCTTGGGGTAATTAAAAAAGGGGTTGAGAATAAAACAGCCAATATTATCGTGCCATTGTACAAATCGATGATAAGGCCGCACCTGGAATATTGTGTCCAGTTCTGGTCGCCGCATCTCAAAAAGGACATAGTGGAGCTGGAAAAGGTGCAGAAGAGAGCAACAAAAATGATTATGGGGCTGGGACACCTCCCTCATGAAGAAAGACTGCAGCGTTTGGGGCTCTTCAGTTTGGGGCTCTTCTTTTTTACCCAGCGGGTAGTTAATCTGTGGAACTCATAAGAACATAAGAAGAGCCCTGCTGGATCAGGCCAAAGGCCCATCTAGTCCTGCTTCCTGTATCTCACAGCAGCCCACCAGGTGCCCCAGGGAGGCATGAGACAACAAGATGCTTGCATCCTGTTGCCACTCCCTTGTACCCGGTACCAGTAGCCCACCACCTTTGTAAGGAGGTTGCAGAATCCATCATTGCCTATAGCCCACGATGGCCCTTTCCTCCAGAAATCCATCCAATCCCCTCTTAAAGGCATCAAGACCAGATGCCATCACCACCTCCTGTGACAAAGAATTCCACAGATTAACTACCCGCTAGGTAAAAAAGTACTTCCTTTTATCTGTTTTAACTCTCCCAACCCTCAGTTTTAGTGGATGCCCCCTGGTTCTGGGGTTTTGAGAGGGGGAAAAGAACATTCCTTTATCGACTCTATCCCTTCCATGCATAATTCTGTATGTCTCAATCATGTCCCCTCTCAAGTGCCTTTTTTCTAGACTGAAGAGCCCCAAACGCTACAGTCTTTCTTCATAAGGGAGGTGTCCCAGCGTTTCCATTTCCATAATGAGATTCATTAGCCCATGAAATAGAACCATGGCCATGAAATGCCCATTAAAATAAACATCTCAGCAAACAACACTCCTTTAGCTATTGCTTGTATTCCTTGTCTGTTGGTTCTGCTCATCCTCAGGGCTTTCTACTTGCCTTTTAGTTAGTCATCAGCATCATATACCTCTTCAGGCATTTCTCCAGTACCATAAGAACATAAGAAGAGCCCAACTGGATCACGTGAAAGGGCGATCTAATTCAGCTTCCTGAATCTCACAATGGCCCAACAGATGCCTCAGGGAGCACACCAGATACCTGCATCTCTTTGCCACTCCTCCGCATCTGGCTTTCTGAGGTAAATTCTGAGGTAAACACATTGGCCTCCACTCAAGATTCGCTACAGCATTTCTCTTTGACAGCTCCCAGAATCACGTCAGACATGAAGTTAGGAACAGAGGGACAGCCCCACTGGCTCAGGCCAAGGCCCATGTGGTCCAGCTTCCTGTATCTCACAGTGGCCCACCAAATGCCGCAGGGAACACGCAAGGCTACTAGATACCTGCATCTCGTTGCCAATCCCCTGGATCTGGCATTATGAGGTAGCTTACTTCCTCAAGTTGCAGTACCCATCATGGCCTGTAGCCATTCTCTCTAGTCCCCTTTTAAAGCCACATAGGCCAGATGCCATCACCACCTCCTGTGGCATGAAGTTCCACAGATTAATTAAGACATAAGACATAAGACATAAGAAATTTATTTGTCATTACACTCACAACTGGGTGCAACGAAATGAGGTGCTCTTCCCCAAGGTAAAACTGGACAACACCAAAACTAAAATATGCACAATCAACCATACAACAATCACTTATACAAATATAAATACCCCATTGCTCCCAGCAATTTAAATTCCACAAAAACTTATGACCCCGCATTTAAACTCAATACTGCACTTGGGTAAAAACTGTTTCTGAATCTGCTCGTCCTTGCTTTCAATACCCTAAATCTCCTTCTCGATGGTAATAGTTCAAAGAGCTGATGTCCCGGATGAGAGGAGTCTTTCAATATATTAGATATCTTCCTCTTGGATCTATTTTTATACAGTTCTTCCAAAGAGGGGAGTAAACAGCCAATGATGTTTTGGGCCGTCTTGATCACCCTTTGAATTGCCTTTTTCTCTGCCACTGTGCAGCTCGTGTACCATACACAGAGACAGTAGGATAATATGCTCTCAATTGAACTCCGATAGAAGGTGATTAGCAAACTCTCAGCCAATTGTTGCTTTCTAAGAATCCTTAGAAAATACAACCGTTGTTGTGCCTTCCTAATTAAAGCAGTGGTGTTCGCACTCCAAGTCAGGTCATTAGTTATGATGGTCCCAAGAAACTTACATTCAACCACCTGTAATTACCCGCTATGTAAAAAAATTACTTCAGAGCTGAACTGCTGGCCAAATGTCCACTGCTCTACAGCACTAGCTCAGAAGATGCCTAGAAGTTACAATAAAGTACTACACATCCTAACTGAAACTTGTCATAGGAAAGGCCAATTATGTTTCATCTAGACTGATGTAACCTCTGCTTCTTGCCTTGCTTATCACTTTCAGTCATTTATTATTGAGTGTAAAATCTGGCTATGCCACTCAACTGCTGGCCCATCTCCAAGCTGCAGGCAGCTACGAGCTAGATGACTACAAGCCAGGAACAAGTCTCTAATGCAGGGGTCTCCAAACTTTTCAGCATGAGGACCTCATCGCATATATGAAGGTTTTTAAATAGTAACCCTGGTATCTGTGGAACAGAATCCAAGCGGATACTGAGGTTGCACTTTATTCATCGCCCTCTGCAGGTTTCTGTGGGCCAGCCCCACAACTTGCCATGGTCTGGATAAAAATCTTCTGGGGTGGGTGGGTCAGATTAGATCTTGGGCTGGGGTCTGGAGACCTCTGCTCTAACAGATGCGAGGCTTCCCCATGAAAGCTGCCAGATATTGCTGTAAAAGATGGCTCCCACTGCAATGCTGTAAGTGCTGAAGCTTCTATTCCTGGCCAACAGTGGGCAAACTTTGTAAAAAAAAAAAAGGTGGAGAAGCTGTAACACATATATTGTATAGGTGATGGGAAATGCTGGTTTTATGATGACAGTAAAGAAAAGTTTGGTGACCGACCACATTGTTTTTCCAAAAAGCAACAACCAACAAGAAAAAAAAGATCTTGGGTTGATCACACAGTTCCTATGCTTGGGCTACTAAGTCCAAACCCCGAGAGCAGCACTTTCCAAAATGGCTAGGGTTGCGATGCTTTTTTGCTGCCCAAACCCAGAAGTAAGTTGTGATGACATAAAACGTGTCACATGCGAGCTTAACTGGCCACTTACATCTGGGTTTGGAGGCCAAATGGAACCTGCAAATAGCAGTGAAGAGGCCAGGGTAGGAGGGTGGTTTTTTCAATTGAGTTATTTTCACCCTGCGCTCTGCCTGCCATGCCCCAGAGTGTCTTGATGCTTGCATTGGGAACCACCCCGCAGCGGATTCCAAGAAGGAGACATGATAGCAGAAGACTGCTAAAGGAAAGTCAGCATGGCTTCTGTAAGGGTAGGTCTTGCCTCACAAACCTTTTGGAATTCTTTGAAAAGGTCAACAGGCACGTGGATGTGGGTGAACCTGTGGATATCATATACCTAGATTTTCAGAAGGCATTTGACAAGGTCCCCCACCAAAGACTGCTAAAGAAACTTCACAGTCAGGGAATAAGAGGGCAGGTCCTCTTATGGATCCAGAATTGGTTGAGGGCCAGGAAACAGAGAGTGGGGGTCAATGGGCAATTTTCACAATGGAGAGAGGTGAAAAGCGGAGTGCCCCAGGGATCTGTCTTGGGGCCCGTGCTTTTCAACTTATTCATAAATGACCTGGAGACAGGGATAAGCAGCGAGGTGGCCAAGTTTGCAGATGACACAAAACTTTTCCGGGTGGTAAAAACCAGAAAGGATTGTGAAGAGCTCCAGAAGGATCTCTCCCAGTTGGGGGAATGGGCAGCCAAATGGCAGATGCGTTTCAACATAGACAAATGTAAAGTGATGCACGTTGGGGCAAAAAACCAAAACTTTACCTAT
This sequence comes from Lerista edwardsae, assembly GCA_029204185.1. Taxonomy (NCBI): domain Eukaryota; kingdom Metazoa; phylum Chordata; class Lepidosauria; order Squamata; family Scincidae; genus Lerista; species Lerista edwardsae. Next base: position 953,132 of record JAJKFI010000173.1, on the reverse strand, counting down.
AGGCTAATGGGTTCTGAGCTGTCTGTGACAGCTCAGGAGAGAGATCTTGGGGTGCTGGTGGACAATTCAATGAAGGTATCGACCCAGTGTGCGTCAGCAATTAAGAAGGCCAATTCCATGCTTGGGGTAATTAAAAAAGGGGTTGAGAATAAAACAGCCAATATTATCATGCCATTGTACAAATCGATGGTAAGGCCACACCTGGAATAGTGTGTCCAGTTCTGGTCGCCGCATCTTAAAAAGGACATAGTGGAGTTGGAAAAGGTGCAGAAGAGAGCGACAAAAATGATTACGGGTCTGGGGCACCTCCCTTATGAAGAAAGACTGCAGCGTTTGGGGCTCTTCAGTCTAGAAAAAAGGCGCCTGAGGGGGGACATGATTGAGACATACAAAATTATGCATGGAAGGGATAGAGTCGATAGAGGGATGTTCTTTTCCCTCTCTCAAAACACCAGAACCAGGGGGCATCCGCTAAAACTGAGGGTTGGGAGAGTTAAAACAGATAAAAGGAAGTACTTTTTTACCCAGCGGGTAGTTAATCTGTGGAACTCCTTGCCACAGGAGGTGGTGATGGCATCTGGTCTTGATGCCTTCAAGAGGGGATTGGACAGATTTCTGGAGGAAAGGTCCATCGTGGGCTATAGGCAATGATGGATTGTGCAACCTCCTTATATAGGTGATGGGCTACTGGTACCAGGTGCAAGGGAGTGGCAACAGGATGCAAGCATCTTGTAGTCTCATGCCTTCCTGGGGCACCTGGTGGGCCGCTGTGAGATACAGGAAGCTGGACTAGATGGGCCTTTGGCCTGATCCAGCAGGGCTCTTCTTATGTTCTTATGTTCTTATGATGTAGTTGGGATGACACACCAGCATTCACCAATGCCTGACAAAAACTGATAGCGAAATCCTAACCTGGAGTTAGGCCAGCACAGTTAAGCCAGCAAAGTTTGGCTAGCACCAGGGACACTATAAGGTATGTTTGGACCACTCTCGGAGTCAGGGAGGCCAGCACACAGGTGTGCACCATCCTCTCTGACTCCAAGAGTGGACCAAATGAGCTTTACGGTGGCCCTTGTCCTGGTCATGTGCTTGTCCTGGAGAAGTGCCCTGGTCATGGTTTCTACCAGTGGCTCCCAACCTAAGGTACATGTATCCCAGGGACACTTGCCTGGGCCTTTGGGGATACTGGAAGAAGAATTGAAGAATGGCGGGAAAGGAGGCTCTGTATTACAATGCCTTGGAGCAAGGTATGAATGAAGGCACCGATCTGGCTGCAAAAGCCCCACTAAAAGCTTGCACCCCGCCAACTGCTTGGACAACAATTTCTGTATTATCAGATATGGATTAGTGGGTGAAAACCAGCACAGGAGAAAAAAAACATGAAGCCTAATGTGGAATGTGATGAACCACTAAGAATTTCTCAGGACACGTCCAACACTTTGGTGCAAAACAGTGAAAAGACACAGCCTTCAGTTCTTCAAAGAGGTGAAAAGAGAAAACACTGTGATGAATACATGATGCATGAGTTTTCATATATACGAAACTTCAAGGTGTAGTGCGTGGGGAAGTATTATCCAATGGTAGCGTGAAACTTTCTTTTCACTTCTGGCATTTTCAAATGCCAGCAATAAAAAGAAGAATATGGAACTGGTGGAGAGGTCTTTCTTTTCTCATGCCTTCATCTATATATATATAAAGAGCATATGTGTGTATGCAGTGCTTTTTTTGTTTAAAAAAAAAAAGGTGCAGGAACTCACAACTTGTTGATCTTTTATGTATTTATTTATAAACTATTTTTTAATGGAGAAATAAGTAATAAGATACAACTAGACACTAAAAATTAAAAAAAGCTTTTATATTCACCAATCATTTTTAAAATAAATATTTTATCATAAATAAATAAATAAATAAATAAATAAATAAATATCATACGACTCCCGTCTGTCCGTCCCCCAACTCACAGCCAGATCTCATAAATGGCTCCTTCCAACTTCACACACTGGTTAGAAAAAGCCAAGGAGGAAAGTGAAATTGCTGCTTTTAACCCTTAAAGTGCATCTCGCAAGGAAACAGAGACTCACGCTTTTTGGAGGAGAAAAATCACACACACAAACACAAACACCCCCCAACTTCGCAGCCAGACAGGAGGTGCCTCTGCTCCCTTCCTTTGTAGCCCCCCCCTCAGTCCCAGACTGCAGCCTCCGATGCCTCCTGCATGGCTCAGTTCCTTCCTATGCTCAGCCCAATCCTATGCCTGTATACACAGAAGTAAGCCCTATTATAGTCAATGGAGCTTACTCCCATGAAAATGTCTATAGGATTGCCACCTCAGTGTCTGCAGGCATCGACCAGCACATGTGCACACACTCTCCTACATGCACAGAGACCAGCAGCAGCAGTTCAGCTAGCCTGAAGCGCGGAGGGCTGCGAGCGAGCAGCTCAGCTAGGCACCCAGCTGACCCAGCTCAGCCGATCGTCCGCAGAGGCACTGCAAAGTCCACCCTCGCCACTGGACTCTGGCAGTGGGCGATCGGGGGGGAGGCTTCGCTGGCTTGATGGAAGGGAGGGCGTGCAAGCTGGAGCCAAGGCAGTGCCAGGGCACGGATGGCAGGGCGGGGGGGGATCAACTGGACTACAGGAGTTCCTGGGAACTTCTCTGAAGACGGAGCCAAAAACAAGCACAGAAGGGGGGGCGAGATCACGAAGAGGGAGCTGGTCTGTGCCTTACCTCGCTTGGCTCCCACTGCCAGCCCTGCAGCCAGAGGAAGTAATCCTGAGATGGCGAGCAGCATGTGGAGAAGCCGCTCGGGCATGGTGCAGGGTCTGCTGAGCTCTTGCTTCCCGCCTCTTTCCCTGACTCTGCGCAGGCGCCCCAGGATTCAGAGCACTGTAAGTTGAAAGAGAGCAAAACCAGCCCCTCCTTCTCTCCCTCCCTCCTCGTCTCCTGTTCCTCGACCACTGCGCTAACGACTTGTGATCAGAGCCTTGACTGCCAGTCAGTTTAAGTGCCGCACTGTGGGGGACTGCATAAAAAAGGTGCTGGAACGCCGTTAGGCTGCGTTCTATTACAAAAAAACCCCTGTGTGTATGTATGTATGTATGTATGTATGTATGTATGTTCCACATAGGCTCCGCAACGCCTGGACCGACTCGCGCCAAGCTCGGCACGCGGGTGCCTTGGCCCCCTGAGACTGTAGCTGCATGGTTTTGGAACGGCTCGCACCCCCACGGGTGGAGGTAAAAGTGAATTTGTGGTTCTCTATGTAGCTGAGCTACTGCATTCTGAGGCTCTGATGATGTCATGATGAGATGCAAAGTACATGCAAATGGCATGTGGAATCTTCAGGCAGCAACTGAACTCTTTACAGTTGAAGACAAACAGCAGCAAATAGGTTTCCCGCAGGCAAACAGATACAGAGCCATCTGTATGGCTGGTGAGAGTGGGGAGGGGGCAGGGATGGGACATATAAATACTCGGGCGCAAATAGGTTTCCCGTAGGGAAACCGATACAGGGCCGTTTTTATGGCTGGTGACTGGGGGGGGGTCAGTGATGGGACATATAAACACCCGGGTGTAAATAGGTTTCCTGCAGGGAAACCTATACAGGGCCATATGTATGCCTGGTGAGTGGGGGGGGGGTCAGTGATGGGACGTATAAACAGCCGGGCGAAGCCGGGTACATAAAAGCTAGTCTATATATATAAAGAAGAACGTGTGTGTGTATGTATGTATGTTTCGCATAGGCTCCGCAACGCCTGGAGCGATTGGCATGAAACTTGGCATGCATATACCTTGTGACCTGGCAACAAACACTGTGGGGGTCGGGGGCCCCTAACACCCCTGGGGGTGGGGGTATGCAGGGGTTCCCACATGAAAACGGTCAAAAATGGCCGAAATCAGCATCAAGTCTGTAGTTTCCAGGGTCGCTGAGACAAGCGACAACACTCCAGATGCTGCTGAAGTCCGGGTTCGGGCCCCCCTCGGCATGGGGTGCCAGAAGGAGTGCGAAACAAAACATCCGCCATGCCGTGCTGGAACACCTGGAACAACACGCACCAAACCTGGCACACATGTGCCTTGTGGCCTGGCAACAAACACTGCAGGGGTCAGGCCCCCCCCAGCACCCCCAGGGGTGGGGGTGCGCAGGGGGGCCCATGTGAAGATGGCCGAAAATGGCTGAAATCGGCGTCAAGTCCATAGTTTTCAGGGTCGCCAAGATGAACGGCGACGCTCCCGAAACAGTTGGAGTCCGGGTTCAGGGCCCCCTCGGCGTGGGGGGCGAGAAGGGGTGCAAAACAAAAGGTCCACCATGCTCTGCTGGCATGCCTGGACCGATTGTCACAAAACCTGGGACACATACACCTTGCGACCTGGCAACAAACACTGCGGGGGTCAGACCCCCTTAGTGCCCCCAGGGGTGGGGGTACGCAGGGGTCTCCGTGTGAAAATGTTCAAAAATCGGCATTGAATCCATAGTTTCCGGGGTCGCCGGGGCGAGCAGCAACGCTCACGACGCCCTTGAAGTCCGGGTTTGGCCCCCCCTCAGCATGGGGGTCGAGAAGGAGTGCGAAACACAACATCCACCATGCCCTGCAGGCACATCTGGACCGATCAACATGAAAATTGGCACGCATACACCTTGTGGCCTGGCAACAAACACTGCGGGGGTCAGGGCCCCCTCAGCACCCCTGGGGGTGGGAGTACACAGGGGGCCCTGCATAAATTGGTTGAAAACAGCCGTAATCAGCATTAAATCTGTAGTTTCCAGGGTCGCCGAGGCGAGCGGCGACACTCCTGATGCCGTGGGAGTCTGGGTTTGGCCCCCTTGGGTGTGGGGGGCGGGAAGGGGTGCGAGACACAATATCCGCCATGCCCCTCTGCGACGCCTAAAACGATTGGCGCCAGACTCGGCACATCAGTGCCTTGCGGCCTGGCAACAAACACTGCGGGGGTAAGGCCCCTCTAATGCTCCAGGGGGTGGGGGTATGTGGGGGGCGCATGAGAACGGTCGAAAACAGACAAAATTGGGGTAGGATCCGTAGTTTCCGGGGTCGCCGAGGTGAGCGGTGACGCTCCCGATGCCATGGGAGTTCAGGTTCGGCCCCCTCTCAACGTGGGGGTGGGAAGGGGTGCGAGAAACAACGTCCACCATGCCCCGCTGCGACGCTTAGAGCGATTGGCGCCAGACTTGCACACGCATGCCTTGTGGCCTGGCAACAAACACTGTGGGGGTCAGGCCCCTCTAACGCCCCAGGGGTGGGGGGCACAGGGGCCCCAAAGTGAAAATGGCCAAAAACAGGCAAAATTGGCATTGAGTCTGTAGTTTCCGCTGAGGCGACCGGTGACACTCCCAATGCGGTTGGAGTCTGGGTCCGGCCCCTGTCACTGTGGGGGGGGGCGAGAAGAGGTACAAAACTCATAAACTCTGGAAGATCATTTTGTTACCCGAGCAATGCCGGGTAACAAAAAGCTAGTACCTTATATTCTTGAAAGCATGCCTAGCAAGAAAGCTTCTGTTTCATTTGAAAATTTGTCTTAAAAACCAACTGCATCTGCTGCTGTATCTGAGCCCTGTATTTTTTTTTTGCTTTAGTACAAGTACATATTGCTTAAAGTACCTTCTTCTTTCTTACTCTTCCAGCATTTATTCAACACATTTTTATACATGGTTGCTAATTGAACTGGCATTCTATACCATCATACACATCAATGATGGCCGCCACTTTGGTACCGCTGCTCCTATGGGAGTTGGGCAGTTCAGGATTGGGCTGCCTCATTTCCTGGTGCTGCTTCTCGTTCTCATTTGATGAAATTTCATGTCTTGTATGGAACTCTTCTTGCATTCTAGAATTTTGCTGATTCTGCTAATTAACCAGGCTGGCATCCTCCTGGACTACATCACAATTGGTCAACTTGTAGCGGGGGGGGGGAATTATGTCATGAAAATTCCTTAAGTCATTTCTAGCACTGGCAGAAAGGGCTTACTGCTGGCGTTGGACAGGTGCCAGGCCCCAACACCAGGAAGGCCTAGTGCGGAGCGGTAGTAAGTGTTACTCCCACTGGTAATGAGCATTCTTGGGAGGGAGATCGTGGGGAAGGTGGAACTGGGTGGGGGAGGGGCAGAACAAGATGGGGGGCTGATATGGTGGCCCTCAAATCTGCAGCAGAAATATAGCCTGTGCAGACTTTGGGAGGCCCATTGTCAGGAAGGCAGGCAGGCATCCTTACCTGGGGAGAAGGGACAAAATCCCTTTCTCCTGAGGTGCACCGTATGGATGACTCTGAGCCCATTAGATGCTGCAGTACTCGTTTGGCACTGCTGCTCCTACAGGGGATTGGAACCATAGGATTGGGTGGTCCCTTCAGTGGAGCTTCAGCACTCAAACAACCAAGGAAGCTTGCAAGCAAGGCTCATTCCTTAGCCACATCCCTGTTGCTGTGGAACAGCTAGCTGAAGCGTTACTGGAGCTTTCCAAAACAGAAGGGTCAGGTGGCCTGAGGAGCCAATAACATCCCATCTGGACTCATATAACTGCTTTAGCCTCGCTTGATTCACTTGTTGCTTTGGACAGGTTCAGTGCCTGCTTGGAAGACCTGCCAGAGCCTACTGAAGTGACAGCCTGCCTGGCTGTCAACTAAAACCTCCGTGGTTCACCTGGGAGAGTCAGATTTGCTCTCCATGCCTAAAAGTCATTCAATGGGACTGCACTGGAGACAGGAGACTCGGGGACTCCGAATGATGCACAGTTGTTTGCTTGTGGCCTGTGTTTTCCTTGGCATCACAGGAGGTAAGTCCCACCTACTCAAAAGAGCAGTATTACCTCTGCTTCTTAAAATGTGACCAACTCCCAAAATATATCTTGGCAGAGAGAATTGGGGGAAGGCAGCCCTAATTCTTGTCCCTGTGTATTTGGTTCACGCAGGACCTTAGTCCTAGAGCTTCAGGTGGGCCCATGCATCTGTGGGGGGTCCGTTCCAGTGGTTCCCACTGCAGTTACAGAAACGGTGGATATGAAACTTGTCTCCATCATAAGAGCAAAGATAAGAGCTAAGACTAGATAAAATATGAACAGGAGTCAGTTAACATCCTATTAACCCATTCCTGTTCACATTTGATTTAGTCTCTTCAAATATGCAGCTTGCCCATAGCCTTTCTATCCAGCGCTATAAACATGAATACTTATTGCAAAAGGAAGAACATTTTGCCCCAGATTTAAATAACATGAATTGGCACACAGGCGACATGCAGGAGGACTCCTGGACCTGTAGATAACTAAATCAGCAGATTCCAGACCTGTGAATTTGGAGGCCCACCTGCACTGTCATTACAGCATTGGTTGGGAAAGAGAAGATGCAGTACAGGGATGACCGTCCCCAAATTCCCGCTACACACCTGTGGACCATTCGCAGCACGCCAACGTGATGTGGCACAGTGTTTGAAAATGGCTGGTCTAGATTTTGCTTTCAGAGAAGCAAACCGAGGCATTTCCTTGTTTGAGCACCCCTGACCGAACTTTCGGGACATCTCTGGTTCCAACCCATGGGATCCCAATCTCAATTGAACAATGATACAATGACCATTTTGGTATGTTTATTATCCTAACAAGGGAAGTCTTGGCAGGGGGGAGTAAACAAATGTATGCCTTCTGCAGTACAGGCCATACAGTGCCGCTGGTGTAAAATCAAGAGGGCAGGAATATGGCGATGCTACCCAGAAGCAGCATATTGCGCACTTGTGAAAGGGGTTTGCACAGACAAGACACTATACGGCGAAGGTAAGGAGTGCTTCTCAGCTGCATCCTTTCTTATGTGTTGCTCTCTTACAGAGGCCATAGTGTGACCAGGACCAATGGAGTTCAGGGTCTCTGGCCAAGGTTGTGGAGAGGAGAGAATTTTGGCAGGCCCCTCCCTTTTCACTCCTGTGTGACAAACTGCATCCGCCCGAAGAACATTTACCTCAGAATGGGTGTGTTTATCTTTCAGGTGCCGCAGGACTCCTTCCTGAGGGCATTCTGACAGTCTAAGATGGTTGACACCTCCCAAGCTGGATCCAAAGTTCTTTTCAGTACTTCTTGTCTTGATATTGGAGAACAGGGATGAGGTTCTATGAATAAATTTTTTGAAAATGTCCACAGCTCTGCTGCTTTGCTGAGAACAGTTCAGGCTGTTAGTCAAGGCCACCAAATCAGTCTGAGGCTGCAAACGTATCCACATGTACCTGGGATTAAGCCTCATTGACTATAATGGGATTTATTTCCAAGTAGACAAGAATAGGATTGGGCCCTGAGGTTCCAAACCTATCTACACTTTCCTGGGAGTGAGCCCCACTGAACATAAGAACACAAGAAGAGCCCTGCTGGATCAGGCCAAAGCTTCCTGTTCCTCACAGTGGCCCACCAGATGCCTCAGGAAGCACACAAGACAAGGAGATACGTGCATCCTGTTGCCACTCCCTGGCATTCTGTAGTAGCCAACTTCTGAAATCAGGAGGTTGCACACAGTCATCACAGCTTGTAATCTGCGATGGACTTTTCTGCTAGAAATTTGTCTAATCCCCTTTCAAAATCTTCTAGGCTAGATGCCATCACCACATCCTGTGCAAAGAGTTCCACAGCCTAAATGCACACTGTCACTTGAGAGTGAAAAGAACATCCCTCTACCCACTCTATCCATCCCCTGCATAGAGAATTGGGGCTGCGTGGCCTCCCAATGGGGCCTTGGATGCGACCTTACATCTGCATCCTTGCCCCGCCCAGTCCATGGGCTGGCACGCCCCCTCTTTGGGCTGGCTAGTTTGGCTGGAGCATCGATTCTACATCAAGGGCGGGATTTCGATATTTGGCTGGGGCAAGAGCCAAACTCCTTAGTTTCTCTCCTTAGAAACTCCCCGTAACAAAAAGGCTCCCACAGGGTACAGCAGTTGCACGATCACCACTTTATTGCCATGCAGGGAGTGAGCTGGGATTGGATGAAAAGTAGAGAAAGCCGGAGGTAAAAGTGTCATCATGCTGCAGTTTTCACTAGCAAATATTAACAGTAACACAAAGATGTTTCTTTTCTCCCCAAAACTAGATGGTCTTTTCGTGGAAAAACAGAGGGACTGTTATCACGATTATTCCAAGTGTCACACTGAAGGAATAGATCCTGAGACTGGATACCGATTTAAATACAGTTGTTGTTCTGGTCAGGATAATTGCAACAAGAATCTGTAGTGTGGATAGAGACAACTCTAGAGGATAAATTGGACCCCTGAGCCTCTTCACATGAATTGCATTTCCATTTCCATGATCAGGTTCATCATTCCAGGAAATGAAACCATGGCCATGAAATGCCCATTAAAGTAAACATCTCAGCAGACTGCACTCTGACTTGGCTATTGGTTGTGTTCCTTCTTTGTTGGTTGTGCTCATTCTCAGGGTTTTCCAGCCGCCTTTTAGTTAGTCATAAGCATCATATAACTCTTCAGGCATCATATAACTCTTCAGGACCATAAGAAAATAAGAAGAGCCCAACTGGATCAGGTCAAAGGACCATCTAGTCCAGGGGTCAGGGAACTTTTTTACCTTTTACCCCAAAATATATTTAGATATGCTGACGTTACCCCCTTGACGTTACCCCCTCCCCCGCCAGAACAAAAGAAAAAAAATTACATATTGGAACCCATTGCTTTTTATTTGATTAATTAATGAGCTTAATTAATGCTATGTAAATATGAAGTTGTAAAGAGTTTGGGTACACCTGCAGACCTTGAGAGAATAGAATTCAACCCTTCTGGGTTACAACTAGCTTACCTTTTTGACAACAGGTTTAGGTGCTTGGACTTAAGATTTCTCTCTATAATAAATTCAGATTGGGACTGGCTCTCTCTCTCTCTCTCTCTCTCTCTCTCTCTCTCTCTCTCTCACACACACACACACACACACACACACAGAGAGAGAGAGAGAGAGAGAGAGAGAGAGAGAGAGAGAGAGAGAGA